>CM077504.1:35303066-35836702 GCA_039654745.1 Houttuynia cordata
CTACTGTTTGTTTGAGAAAAAACTTAGCCTTCCATTCAAAAGAAAAAGAATAAACTTTTCATTGAAATATCAGTTAGCTAGACTGGCCAAAAAAATGTTAGACTTCGAATAAAAAAAATTAGACTGGACAGAAACAAAAGCTTAAAACGAGACAGTTTTAACATTCCTCAATAGCCGAATCGAACGGATCCATGCTTTCAGCCAACTTCAGAAAATAGAAAAAAGTAAAATCTAATCTTTTTTTTTGGCAACAAAAAAAACCTATCTGACTAAACACAAACTAATGTCCTTTTTTTAAATTAACACAAACTAATGTCTTCTTAATCTTAAAACTTGCAAAAATATAATAATGAATTGGTATGTTTTATTTTTTTTGTCGAAGGGAAAGGTGTTAGGTTTATTTTAAGATCCACGAGGTAGTTTAAGAGTTGCCAAAAAAATGGTAAGTAAAAAATAAAAAATCGTAAAGTAAAAAAAGGTGTTATGAATAGAGAAAACAACTTTAAGCTAAAAAATTTTGAAAAAAAAAACTTTAAACTGAAAGAGGAAGGATAGAGACAAAGCTGCAGCTTCTGTCAAGTGGGGCCCGGACAGCATTATGAAGCACACGTGGGCCGTCTAGATGCTGAGGCTTTGACAACCCATTTTGGCGTTTAGCAGATTCAAGATGAGGACAAAAAGTTCTGCACTACGAACAATTCCCCGCGGGCCCCATCACTTCCACCCCTTCCCATCTTACACGTCTTGGATTTCCGTCGGCTTTTACAGGAAAAGTAAACTACTCCATTTTCCATTTGCTTTATATTTTTTTTTGTTTTTAGTTTGATTTTATTGAAAAAAAAATAGAGAGAAAAAAGGGCACCTGAGCCCCTACCCTACACACGTGACTGGGGAAGAAATAGCCAATGAAAGAGGGCCAAGTAGGACAACTACATGTGGCACCTCGTGGGCCCAGGAACAATGAAGTTACTCTTGACTTTCTCGCTACAGAAGACGTCACGTCTCTATATACACTTATGGAGTGAAGTCCTTTGAATGACCAGTATGCCCTTCTGCCAAACGATGGATTGATTGCTATCTGGAAACGGCGTTTCAAGTTTCAACTAAAATTTCAACTTGCAAGTTACCTCTCGAGCCAAGATCAAGTGGTTTACAGCTTGGGCATCCCTTAATCCTAAAGCGAGTCTTCTTTCTGCGATTTTTTATGCTTCGGGCCTTAATTTGCAAACACATTAGCTTAAGAATATGAGGAAAAAAGGGACCCGATTAAATCAACCTTCGCCATTTCCATTACAATCTTTTTGTAAGGGAATAATTTTTTATGATAAAAATTATTAATTTGTTCGTCGGACCATATTTGGTCAAAGACTCTTGTAGGGCATTTTATTAAGGGCAGTGATAACCCTACATCAAATTTCTACATATTTCCATATACAGTTGATGTGTATGGAAACATTAGATGTGTATAGAAATGTGTAGAAAATCTGATGTACAAATATCGTTTCCCTTTTATTAATGGCAATTTGGCAACACATCAATGTAATGCATGAAAACATTACAAAAATATTATAAGATATTTTTAATTACCCAAAAAATATAATATAAGATTTTGATTTAACGTCATTGTCTTCTATCATGAACACTCCTCACAAACTCAAAACCTTATTCAATTAATATTCAAATCGATAAGATAGGTGAAATTATTCAGCGCTCTCGTAACATTGATACGAGGTTCACTGCATTTTCAAGGGCTCATACGTAATAATCGCCTCAACAACTTAACGATAGCCGTTAAAATTTAAGAAAGATCTCCAAAAGGGCATTCCAATCAACAAAATACATCCTTGTCAATCAGAGGGGCCCCATTTTGGAGGTTTCTGCATCTGGAATAATAGCCAGGCTGGGCCAGACTCCAAGAGTTGGGTCCCACCTTAAAACCGTCAAATTCGTCGCCCACAAGTTCGTGTCGGCTCCACCCGGCAGGCACTGTGTCAGATGCCCGTCACTCCAAATCAATCATTGAGTTGGACGCCGCTCATTTTTTTGCATTAAACCCCAGATTAAATAATTAACAAGATTATTTTTTATTTCTATTTATACTCGATCAACCATCTCAGTGCCTACCCTTTCCTTGCTTGTTTCCTTTGTTCATCTGAAGCTCTTCCCCAATTGAGGAAGACTTGAGTTTTGAGTTTCTTGATTCAGGATCCATATTTGCATTTGCAATACATACATACATACATCTATGTTGGGGAAGAGATTGCGCCTGCCAGCCCCCGAGCCCATTGTGGTGGGCGACTGGGCTGGCTTCCGGGAGGCGGCGGCGACGACCCCGAAAAGCCCGAACAGGTGGAGTCAGGAGATGGAGGGGATTGGACTGGGGATCGTGGCGGCGCTGGGTAAGTCCTGCCAGCCTCATTCCAAAGTCGTCCTCGGCAGTCCGAAGCTCGGCCGGCCTGGGCCCATGTCGGTCGCCTGCGCTAGGAACCCCAAGGTAATAGCCGGAGGAGGCGTGTGTGAGATGGGCGTGGACTGGACCGACTCAGAGAGTTACACCTGCGTGACCTGTCGCGGGCCGCACGTTCAGTCCCCGGTGACGACGAGGGTCTACTACGACGAAACTGAGATCAGTCCTCGTCGCAAATTCGAACTCCCTTCTACGAATATAAAAGAAGAGAAATCTAGGAATTTTGGCGGTGTTTTCTGGGCATCTCCGCCCAGAGTCACCGGAGACAGCTTTGGCTTTCCGACATCCGATTTTCTTAGCTACTGCTACCTTTGCCGGAAAAAACTGCACGGCGAAGATATATACATGTACAGGTAACTTTCATTTCCATCCGGCGTTATTGAGAAAGTTCTGTAAATTCTTCATCAGAAGAAAGTCTAATTGTTTGATTTTTTATTGAATTGCAGAGGGGAAAAGGCGTTTTGTAGCGTTGAGTGCCGGTACCAGCAGATAATCAGCGACGAGTACCAGGAGACGTGTGGATCTGAAGTGTCAAGAGCATCTGATGTTGCAGTTTCGGCATATGCTCACGGCCGAATCTTCTTGCCCGGGATTGTTGCGGCTTAGATCTGACCCGAAGTTGGATGGGATCCCAAGTCGAAGGGGGATTGGATTGTTTTTGTTTTGAGGGAATTTAGTATACACACAGAGAGAAAGAGAGAGAGCTAATGTAAGGAAATTTTTGCGTGCAAGTAAACAAAGTTTTGTTTGTGATCAGTTCTGAACTAATGAATTGAAGCAAATGCTTCCCTTGTGTTGATAACAAGTTGAAGTAAAGAAGAATATTTTTTTTTTGGATGAGATTGTGTTATTTTCTTTCTATTTGGGGAACGGTTCGTTCAATAATGTATGGACTAGTATCATTGATTCAACAAACCTTACGGACGGGAGATTCCCAGAATAAAATTTTCTAAAATAAATATAGGCAGGATTAAATGGTATTAATGGTCAAGCAGTTGTTCATCCGCGAGCTCAAACTATCCCAATTGTTTCTTCAGAGAAAAAGGAGACCAGACTCTGCGTAGAAAATTATACCAAAAAATGGAGTATTTTGAGAATTTATTTAGTAGGTTCTTTTATATAGTTGTTAGAGTAATTTTTTATTAGAACTTTCGTTTTCCATACAATTCTTATTTTGTAGTTTTTTTTTGGTTAGCGAATTGGAGACAAGAATGCATCCCGTCTCGTGGAGCCGGCTAGTAGATATCGCGTATATCTCCTCTTATTGTTGAGAGTTTCAATTGTAGTTACCAAAAAAAGGAGAGTTTCAATTGTTAGTTGCACCAAGAAAAGAAGACTCTTCGGTGACCCAAAAAATGGAGAAATAGCCATTGTTGACTGCAGCTCCGGTGGCCACAGAGTCTCCTTATCGGGTAATGAGACCACAAGTGCTTCGAACATTTGTAACGTTGTACAAAATTAGAGAATTTCAAACAAAAGAAGAGGTAAATAAAATGAATTAAAAAACAAGAGCTTTACCTAGCAAGCTCCCGATGAAAATTTGTACAAAGAAGAGAAAGCATCAGAGAGCTTTGATCAGCGCTACGAGCCTCCGCCTGAGATGAGGTCTCAATATTGCGTTGATCTAGATGGCACCTTCCCTGGCAGGGCGATTACCGTTGGACAACGGCCACACACAAGGAGATGCAGCCTATGTTATTCGTATCCACCGTTACCATTTACTCGTTTGGCGGCCAAGGTTTTTAAAATCAGACCGGGCCGGTCTGGTCTGACCACAGACACCCGGGCCGGGTGAAAATACCGATTCGGGCAGAGCGATTAGCCCCTTCACAGGTTGAGCCGCTAACCGCTGACCCGGGCCGCATCTGTTCAACCGACCGTGTGTATATATATATAAAAATCAGACCGGGCCGGTCTGGTCTGACCACAGACACCCGGGCCTGGTGAAAATACCGATTCGGGCAGAGCGATTAGCCCCTTCACAAGTTGAGCCGCTAACCGCTGACCCGGGCCGCATCTGTTCAACCGACCGTGTGTATATATATATATATATAGGGAAAAGTTTAAATGAGATCGCTCTCATATTGCTTATATGAGGCCACTTTGAATTGTAGCCGTTGGATCTTGATCTGACGGCTATAAAAATCCATAATGATCTCACCCACTCCTTGATGTGATACACTCACCTACCCATTGATTTGATATCCACCCTCCGATCGAAATCTAACGGCAATAAAGATTGACCTCATGCTCCTTATATAAGAACGATCTCATGTAAACTTATCTCATATATATATATATATATATATATATATATATATATATATATATATATATAAAAGAACCCAGAAGTACTGAACCCTTGACCCATTTTCCGTTTCCCCTTATTCTCAGCCCGACGAGACACATGAGAAGAGAGGAGTGGAGAGGACTCCGCACTCCGCACTCCGCCCTCCGCTCTGTGCTCCACCGTCGCCCTCCGTCCTCCCGATCTCCTCAGTCTTCACTCTTCTCCATCGTCTCCCAGCGCTCTTTATCGCTGCCGGCTAGCTTAGTAATTTTTCATTGTATATACAATTATACATTACTGTTGCCTTTTTATTTCTTTGGTGTGCAAAGTGGGTGTCTTCATTTGAGTTGTGATTGTGATTAAATATTTGTGGATAGAACATTTGCCGATTTTGTTGAGGAAATATTTAATATTTGTTTTCATCAGTCGGAGGCAAGAACTAAATTTCTATTGTGGGATTTTGGCCATAAAAATGGCCGATTATGTGTTGTATATATGTGGAAGAAATTGATTCAGGGAAAGATAAATTTTTTTCAGCAGAAAGGGCTCTCTTTTTATGTAGGGAAGGAAGGTATATGTTTTTTTGTGACGATATAGCAAACCGATTGGGTGAAATGGTGGTTTAACCGGATATAATCGGACCAGCCAGATTTCTGGGTGAATGGCCGGTTTTAAAAACCTTAATTTGGCCTCTCAGTGATTTGAATGTTAATTCCAGAAACCAATTGTTTGATCCAACGACTTGTAACCATTTTGGTTGGAAGTAGCGTAGAAAAGCTTGATTGAAAAAGACAAGTTCCAGGAAAAAAAACACCACCACAAAAGCAGGACAAGATATCAAAGCTGGTGATAGATGTCATCCGTCTGGAAGATAAGGCTGTCTTCAATATCTTCCTTGACTAGCTGACTGATTTACATTTGTGTCGCCTTTAATTTAGTTCCACCCAAAAAAAAAAACTCAACAAAAATACAACGAAAATATCTTGACTCCTCAATTAAGAAGCAGACAGCCTACATCCATTTAAGAGTCCAGAACATAACTTGCGGTTGTCACAAGATATACATTTTGGTACACTCCGCCATGCCAAAATGGAAGTATGCCACAATTACTTTGATTGAAACCGCACCAGTGCCCACTGAATCACAGAGTCTGCTTGCGAGATAACAATGCATCAAACGACGAATTGCTAACTGCAGCATTTACAATCCTTAGTTACCGAATTACTACAATATCAGTCTAGTAGCCAACGATTCTCTAATGATGCCACCATTTCTACACAAGCACATCCAGGTTCAAGCATGTCTGCCAAACCATTTCATTCCAGGTTCAAGCATGTCTGATGATCCACGTCAATCCGGTCAACATACAACAAGGCAAAGATAGCCTATTACTATGGCATAAAAAGAAAATTACACAATCAAAAAAGCAAAACCGACTCACACCTTCGTTCAGTAAAATCATTATATGGAATTATATCTCAACTACGGCTGTCCTATTACTGATAATACATGAGCTGCTGAGCTGCCGCAACACTCTGGAATCCACCATCATAGATAGCCTGACTGGCCCCTGCTGCCCCCATTCCCATGGCCGCAGCCTGCTTGAGTGCATGTTGTCCTTGAGCATGCATAAGCGCTGCTGCCTGACCAGAGCCCATCTTGCTCAAGGCTAGCTGACGCTCATAGGTAAGGAGCTCTGTCGCAGAAAGAGCTGGGAATGGAGCAGCTGCAGGTGGAGGTAGAGGTGTGGTGCTCGTACCTGGTGGTGTTGGCTTGCTCCCCCATGAACACTGCAGAACACCACAAAATGTCATTAAATTGCTTCTAAGTTATCTCAAGTTTTTTAGCAAAAAAGATAGGATAATACGACTCAATTAAAAGTCTCCAAAGTAACACAGAAACTTATTCATGTAGTTATTGCGCTTTCGGACTTTAAAGTGACAAACAAGGTAAGAGTTATATACCTTAATGGGCTTCCCACAAAGGTACCTCCCATTGCCTATCTGAATGGCCAGAGCTGCCTCAGCATGTGTGCTATACCTAACAAAGCCAAAACCTTTGTCACGCTGGACACGAACATCCTCTATTGTTCCAGCACCCAGAGAATGGAATTGCCTGTGGAGCTCTAGCTGCGAGACCTGGAAGATATGTAGAAATATAAGAAAATGGATTCTAATTGAAATAAAATGATTCCCAACGTCAACGTGTAAATCAAACACCAAAGTTGCCTTGAAATTAATAAACCCAAGCACAAAAA
The DNA here is from genome assembly GCA_039654745.1 of Houttuynia cordata. Classification (NCBI taxonomy): domain Eukaryota; kingdom Viridiplantae; phylum Streptophyta; class Magnoliopsida; order Piperales; family Saururaceae; genus Houttuynia; species Houttuynia cordata. Next base: position 35,310,081 of record CM077504.1, read on the forward strand.
CTATGCAAGATAAACAGCAACGTAGGCCCAACAATTTTCTTTTAAACAAATTTGACATCATTTTTTGCTCAGCAAAAATTATATAATGTTGTCAAACTAAAAACCAAATTTAAACAAAACAAAGCAGTAAACAAGTCAGTTCATGGCCTATCTACTTCTCAGAGGTTGCCTACTAAATCTCATATAATATGATGTTACCATATGAATGAAAAGAAGAAGAAGAACAGCAGCAACAAGTCTTAACAACATCACTCGTTAACAAAGCAAGGCTTGATGGTGGTAATCAAAAGGAGGCGGGACTGCAAAAAAGCAACCAGCCAAAATCTAAGTCATCCAAATGCCACCTTTAAAACAAAATCCCGAATTCCAATTCATAATAAACCTATTCTTAATTCCATAGAAAATTCACACAGCGAGGAACGTACAGGTACCCTGGTGGCAAGCTACTAAAACCAGCAGCTGTGGCCAGACAAAAATGGGTAGCCATGTCAAAAGGTACAAAATCTGGGCCCTCTTTTTCACCACTTCACTTTTTAGTTTCACACACTGAAGTTGTTTATTACGATGCACGAGGTCTACACACTCAAACACCACCTAATTCCGTGTCCCCCAGAACTATGATGCTCTTTAATACGACCAAGCTACTTAGCTATAGGAGGTTTGTGTATGCGTGCACCAGACCCAAGACCAAAGGAAAAACACAGATCAGTGCCATCAAGCCTTGCTGCATTACTTTTAAAATCAATCGAGAATTGCAAAAACATCATACCAACAATGTAAAAGTTCAAGCAATATATCATGTGAACAATATAAGTCCAGAATTCAGGCAAAACATCATATCAACAATATAAATTTTGAGAACTAATGCCAACTATAGAAGCTTCAGCTCTCCAAATCATACTTCAAAATAAATACAATGCTGTAGAATGGGAAACGTTTTTATGCACAATGTAACTCTTAAGTATGAAAATGTGATCCATGAAAAATGCAAAATATCATGTCAACAATGCAATAACCCAAGATTCACGTTTACAACTCATACTTCAACTTAAGTGCTGTGAATGGGAAACCTCTTTTTGCACAATATAAGAGCCCGTTTGGATGGCCTTTTTCCTTTAAGCACCTTTCTTTTTTGGTAGAAAGGTGCTGCAAGATAGGAAGAATCTCCCTCCCCTCCGTTAAAAAGCAGAAAGGACGCTTTGAAAGGGAAAAAAGTCCCTTTGCTGCATCCTTTCTGCCCTTCATTAGCATGATTCAAAAAATCACAATTTTAGGAGGGTAAATTGCCATCCCCAAACAGCCTTTTTCCTTGAAGGGCCTGTCCACGGGAAGGGCCATCCAAACAGGCCTAACATTTATGTACAAAATGTGAGTCCTCACAAAAAAGCAAAGATATGTATGCAATTCCTATTTGACAACTTATTGTTCCAAAAAAAAAAACTCTTACCTCATAATAATCTGTTTATGCATGATAGCATCAAATAATATATGCTTGCAGATGGTAAAATGTAAAAACAATGCTATCAGAAGAAAACTTTGCTTCAGAAATGACAGTACAAGGATGTACTTTTCCATTGCAGTTTAGAAAATGAAACAAGAGGATGAAATAAACTGCGCAATCTCTCACCTCAGGAGCAAGATTCCCCACATACACAGTGGTATACTGAGGATTATTCTCCGGAGCTTCTTCATTGATAGTTTCTTGACCATCTTCTGCAGAAGTAAATTATGAGATTACCCAATTAGTACAATGTGCATTTTACAGCTCTCATATTCAAAAAGTATATATCCAGTGATCAGGTCATCGACAATTACACCACGTAATACCTACCAGATGATCCATTTGTCATCTCCACAATGCTTTTGGCATCCGAGCCTTGTTTTTCTTCACTAGGACCAGCACCTTTTGTGGCCCAGTTGCAGCGGATCTGACGACTCCCCAACCACTTTCCTACATACAAAATTTTCAAACCAGAAAAAATTCAACATGCATATCCTCTTTTTCCCGTTTTTGGGAAAAACAACATATGCATATCCTCAATAAACTAATCATCCATACAATGTAATACAGAAATTTGAAAACGTGGATGGTGCAAAAAAATGTATTATCATGGTCATGCATTATAATTTCACAGAAAGGCAACCTACATATATTGTCTCCTAAAAAAGTGCTCATCTACAGCTATAACAAAAAGTAGAATTTACTTACCAGTTAAATCATTTATGGCACTTTGGGCATCCTGACCAAAAAAAATAAATTAAAAATACACAAAAATACAAGAACCGTGGGGTCAAAGATTAAACTATTATGGACCATCATAGGTCAAACAATTTTACCTGTTGACTCCTAAAAGAAACAAACCCAAACCCTCTTGACCGCCCAGTTTTTTGATCCCACATAACTCTAGCATCCCTGCAACAGAAAAAGGTTAGAAGTCCGAGAGGACCTAAAGATTCATATGCTTCCAGAAATCGTAAAATCATAGAGTTGGTGAACAGATCTGGATTTACACACATATATTTGCAATAAAATGAAAAATTTATAAAGCATGATTGGAAGATCATATAAAACATCCAGAGATACTTACGAGCAACTAGGATAAACAGAAAAGCAAGCAAACAAGGTAGCATCTGTAACCTCTGGGCTAAGATCGCCAACAAAAATATTGAAATGGCCTGGACATATTGCAAATAATAGTATAGTTTCGAACAAAAACTGGAAAAATAGAAAAAAAAAAAAAAAAAAAAAAAAAAGAGAACAAAAAATCAGCAAAATATAACCTGATGTATCCTCCCTTTGGCCACTGGCATATGCCCAATTAACTTTAATAGGCTGGCCAAACCTGAAAGGTTATAGCTTATAAATATACTTTACTGCACTAAAACTTCTATAAAAATAAGCAGAGAAGAATCAGAGAGTCCAACATACAGATGCCTTCCATTGAGAGTCATGATAGCAAGTGCTGCTGCTCTACGATCGAAGTAATCGACAAAACCATATGATGACTGCATATACCACCAGAAACAAAGTAAATATTTGGGCCAACAGCTTAAAAGAACAGCACAATGAAAGCAAGCCATGCAAAATTATTTCAATCAATAGATTTCTACGAAAATGCATCATGCTAAAGATGATCATCTGTTCTCACTTCAGGACATCCTTTCCATACATGCAAGGTGTTACATCGTTTACTCAACAGTAATCGGATATTTGCAATTTCCTAACTCAACAAGCTTCCACCATCCGCAGTAGGATAGGAAATAAACATAATATTTATAATAATTTAAACATGCTCAACACTGCAAACCCAACCTTTTCTTTCCTGATAAGTTTGCATCCTTCAAGGGCTCCTGTGCTTTGAAAAACTTCCTGAAGAAGTGCCTCAGTAACTTGCGTGTGAATGTTACCAACATACCTACAATATTAGAAAATATAAATACGTTCAAGAAAATCTAGGAAATGACTAACAAAATGAAAGAACCATCTGACAACTAGTGAAGACCAAAAAACGAATAAATAAAGATAACCATAGTAAATAAAAAAGTAGAAAAGCCTGGGAGAAGGTGTCACACAAATGCAGGAAATTAAAATTCTTGAAGAGTTTTAAGAACTTAACAGCCAGTTGTAAAAATAAGAAACACGCTTGAATACATATACCACACACTGAAAAAAGAAGAGATAAAAGAAAATAAGAAAAACTAAACAAAGAATGCCCTGGCAGGCTGACACCACTCACACACTGCGGCATGAACTTGAATCAAAGCCAGGAGGCAGGTTTCCACTTGGAATTGGCTCTAGCTGCAAAATAAAAGAAACGAAAATGAAAAAACAACCCAAAAGAAAGCACCTCAACCTACTCAACAAGAAAAGATGATAAGGCCGCTATAACGCTAATCAATCATCACAGCCAAGCACACTCCTCGCTCTCTTATACAAAATTAGAAAGAAGAACCTGAACACAACAACCAGGTTATGCCATTCAAATGGTAAGAGTACCAACCATATCCACAACTGTGATAGTTTCCGATACGAAAACATAAACGTTAAACAATGCAACTCTGACAAGAAGCTAAATAAAACAATAATAAAGACAACAAAGACAAAAATACTTAGAAATAAAGAGATTTAGCCAACTAAAGCTCATTTCTACTGCGCTATTAAATATCTACCACCAAATTTTGGCGAAGTAGTATAAACAAAGAAAACAAATTTATGCCAACCCAGACAACAGCAGCTGCAGGTAGCCAAAGCTGACCTCGAATGCAATTTTTTCGTGTAAGAAAGCACACTCCCTCTTTCCAGAAGTAAAAAAGTAAAACATTTCTCTAAAACGAAATTAATTTTTTCAACAAGAATATTTTTGGGCTCGCGCATAGGAACAAAAATTACTAGGCCTGTTTTTCCAAAACACATACTTAATGGCACAATAACAAAAACGAGCTCAATGTTGAAACAAAGCAGAAGAAATTAGCATGAAATCAGGTATTTTTTTTAGAGAACGAAATCAGTAATGAGTAACAGCTAAAACACATATTTCCTGGTGAAGAAACTTCGCGCGCTGAGGACTGATAAGAGAATCAAGCCCCGGAGCCAAAAAAAAGGAGGAAACAGCAAAAGTAACACATAAATCCCAGTTATTAATGTCATACTGCCAGATCTTCACACAGAAAAGGGCAATTGATAGTCAAAGCCAAAATTGAAACTGACCGTGATAGAAAAACGCGAAGCCCTAAACAAAGGAAGAAGCAAAATGAGCGAGAACCGAGAAATACCCGAGGAGGAGCTAAAAGGCCAGGATGATAGAGGGACTGCTGCTGTTGCTGCTGAAGGAGGGCTTGCTGCAACGCCTGCTGCTTCAACCTCTGCTGCTGCTGCTGCATTTTCCTCTTCAAAGACTTGGGAGAGACGCAGAGGATAAATTACACAAAGGAAATGGACAAGAGGAGAACAAAAAAAGAAAATGAAAAACGAAAAACCTCGAACAAATGAACGAGAAAGAAGAAGAAAAAAAAGAAAAAAAGAAAAAAAAAAGAAAGGGAAAAAAAGGTCGGGGAAGGATTTGGGAGAAGCAGGCCTCGCGCGAAGTGTGGGGAAAGAGATGAAACCCCTGGGCGAGGATCTTATAATCGAGGAGGCCATGGCCCCTGGGTTGGCCCGAGACGAACTCATTTACTCGGCCATAATATCGGACCCCTCTCGTTACACAATAGGGGTCCCCGCGCGAGAGATATTCATACTTCAGGTTCAGAGAGTGCCACAGTTGATGACCAAACCCGAGCCAAGCCACTCATACTTGGCCATCTCGTAAGTTCGATTTTTTGTTTAATCATCGAAAATGCTTGCCAACATATTAAAGAATAGGAAAAATAATATAATAAATTATCAAAAAAAAATTATGAAAATGACACACTGTAAAAAAATATTTACAAAATAGGGTATCTGACAAGCCACGCAAGCGCCTGCGTGGCGCGGGTGCTTGCGTGGCTTTTTTTTTTAAAACCAAACCGAAAGGCGTCGGTTCTCTCGGTTAAAAGAGAAAACAGATTGGAAGATCATATAAAACATCCAGAGATACTTACGAGCAACTAGGATAAACAAAAAAGCAAGCAAATTTCAATTAAAATGGGACAGATTTGTTTTAGTGGGACAAATTTCAATTATGCATATCTCTCTCATTCTTCATCCATTTTTTGCCCATTTTTTTTTTCATTCTTCCTTATTTTTAGTGGTCTTTCTGGTCATAATGATATTGCAAAGATATTGATCCATCGCATGCTATTTATCGAAAAAAATACTACAAAAACTACGATAAATGGTATGTGATGGCTCAACATCTTTGTGATATTATAATGACTAGAAAGAGCACTAAAAATAATGAAGAGTGAAAAAAAAATGGGCAAAAATGGGTTAGAAATGAGAGAGATATGTATCTTTGAAGTGAGTGCCTATTTAAAATGGGACGACAAATCTTTAAGGCAGTCAAAGGCGTCGGTTGCCGACGCCTTTCTCTTTTAACCGAGAGGCGTCGGTTCAACCGATGCCTTTCGGTTTGGTTTTTAAAAAAAAAACCACGCACGCGCTCGCGCCATGCGGGCGCCTGCATGGCTTGTCAGATACCCTATTTTGCAAATATTTTCTACAGTGTGTCATTTTTATAAAAATTTTTTTTACGATTTATTATATAAATTCCCCTAAAGAATATTCTTCCTTTTATTGTGTCCGAAGAGCAAAGTGTCTTTGTCCCCGGCCGCTTGATCACGGACAATATGCTTATAGCTATTGAAACTATTCACTATATGAGGAAGAAACGAACCGGCAAGAAGGGACAAATGGCCCTCAAGCTTGATATGAGTAAAGCTTTTGATAGAGTAGAGTGGCCTTTTTTTGTCCAACTTAATAGAAAGAATGGGTTTTGACTCCAAATGGATAAATCTTATGATGAGTTGTGTTTCTTCGATCACTTATGATGTGCTTGCTAATGGGATGCCTTCGGGAGTTTTTTCTCCTTCTAGGGGTCTTAGGCAAGGGGACCCTCTCTCCCCCTACCTATTTCTCTTATGTTCGGAGGGCCTCACTTCTCTTATTCAGCATGCCTCTTCTTTGGGCAGCATTCATGGGGTGGCGGCGGCTAGAGGAGCTCCTAAAATCACTCATTTATTATATGCAGATGATAAAAGCTCAAGTCTATTCTTTCAGCCTTTGAAGAAGTCTCGGGTCAACGAGTCAATTATGATAAGACTACTATTCTCTTTAGCCGTAATACTCCCCAAGTTGATAGAGATGTTGTCAAAAGAATTTTGGGAGTGAGGGAGGCAAGGTTTTTAAAACCGGACCGGCCATCGAACCGGATTGATGGCCGGTCCGGTTGGACCGCGGTTTGACCACGGTCAAACCGTGGTCAAACCGGAATGAGCCGGTTTAGGTGTAAATAGGGTTAAGTATATAATAAATATAAATTTTGTATCATATTAACACAAAACTGTTGTAGTCCAAGTGGTTAAAACACAGGGGCGCTGGCAGGGGGTCTCGGGTTCGAATCCCCCCCCCCCCCCCCCCGCGCCCCCTCTTTCGAAAATTTTTTCAAAGAAAAAAAAAAAAAAAACTGAAAAACCGGGTCAATCCGGTTCTGGTTACCCGGTTCGGAAAAACCGGCCGGTTGAACCGTCCGGTTTCGAAAAAACCGTCCGGTTTCGAAAACCGGGGTAAACCGGGTGGACCTGACCAGTTTTTTGGCCGGTTCCGGTTCTCCGCGGTCGGACCGGCCGGTCCGGTCCGGTTTTGAAAACTATGGAGGGAGGTGTCTCATCATGAGAAGTATCTTGGGCTTCCAACTTGGGTTGGGAAAGCTAAACTTCACTCCTTCAAGGCTATTTGGGATAGAGTTTGGAAGAAATTGCAAGGATGGAAAGAAAAACTTTTGTCCCCGGCCGGTAGAGAAATCCTCATAAAATCGGTGGTCCAAGCTCTTCCCGCCTACACCATGAGTTATTTTTTTATCCCTAAAAGCATTTGCAAGGAGCTTACTAAGAAGATGACAAACTTTTGGTGGGGGGCTTATAGCAAAGAGAGGAAACTTCATTGGTTAAGTTGGGAAAAACTTTGCTTGCCTAAAGATATGGGTGGAATGGGTTTCCGGTGCTCAAAAGTTTCAACTTAGCTCTCTTAGCTAAGCAAGGTTGGAGGATTCTCCAACAACCTAACTCCCTTCTTTCTTCGGTCTTGAGAGCTAAATATTTCTCTCATTCCACTTTCTTAAAAGCTTATTTGAGGCCAAATTGTTCGTTTGTTTGGAGGAGTTTGATTGCGGGATGAAGCACCCTTGATGCCAGTTTGAGATGGCGGGTTGGAAATGGGTCAAGTATAGACATTTGGTCGGATAAATGGCTGCCTACCCCCAAGACTTATCAAGTTCAATCCCCATTGAAGGAGAATTTCAGATTTTGGAAGGTGTCGGATATTATCTCTCCCTCGGGGTTTTCATGGAATTTGCACCTTTTCAGCTTGCTATTTCATCTGGCAGAGCAATTAGTCATTATTGCCATTCCTCTAGCTTGAAAGGACCACCTTGATATGCTCATTTGGGGCCCTCTAAAAATGGGGTCTTTAGGGTCAAGTCGGCATATGAGATTGCGAAGGAGTTAGGTGGACAATCTTTTGAGGCTAGATGCTCTTCTAAGTAGCCTTTGAGGAAGCATTGGAGGAGAATCTGGAAGCAAAATGTTCCGGCAAGAATTAAATCTTTTCTATGGAGGATCTTTCAAGGCATTATCCCGGTAAACATTAAGCTTGTGAGCAGAGGGATGAATATCTCACCTCTCTGCCCTCTTTGCAATTGAGAGGCTAAGACGATTCTTCATGCTTTATGGCAATGTTCTTGTGTCTCCTCTGTTTGACATGGTTTTTGTTGGCCGAACAACTTATGCTCCCAAGGAAACTTTCAACCGATGGATGCTATCGATTTTTTGGTATCCCTGCAGGAGGAAGATGAAAGGTTGTGGGGTATCGCTCTTCTTTGGACCCTTTGGCTCAATCATAATGTTGTTATTTATGAAGATTCTTGGAGTACTCCCCTGTAGCTTGAGAAGTAGGCAGAAGCTTTAGTGTCCACCTTTATTTGGGTAGTGATCTATACATGAAATATGCATTTTATTATCTCATAAATTTATTTTATGCCATTGTTTGATTAGAATTACTACTACTTTAATATTGTTTTTGGTTTTTGTAGGAAACGAGAGCAAGATACAAAAATGAGATGAAAATGGTGAAAATAGACTTTAATAGTTAAATCATAATAACTTTGTGTATAAATCTCTGATTGGACTGATTCAAGCTTTACGTAAAGTTCAAGAAGTCAGCTTTCCAACGCCACCGACCGCTCACAATTCGAAGTTCGGAGCGAAAAGTTATAGCCATTGGAAATTTACAAACAGGAACTACGATCGATTGGCCATTCAATGCGATCGATCGCATGAACCGCAAAACAGTGTTATTGAAGGAAACAATCGATCGGCACTTAAAACGATCGATCATATCTACTAGAGTTTTTGATTTACGTAAGATAGTAACAGCGATCGATTGGAGTCATACGGCGTCGATTGGCAGGACGATCGATCGTAGGAAAATAACGAAGGAATTGTGATCGATCGGTAGGCGATCGATCAGCAATACGAAGCGATCGATCGCCGTATGCGGCAAAACTAAAATAAGACCTATTTTGACTCGGATTTGAAAGGGGACTTCGTGGTTTCTCTTCAAACATATAAATAGGCCTCATAGGAGAACATCTTGGAGATCATCTTGAGCAGAATTGGAGGCTAGAGCAAATGAGAGAAGAAGAAGAATAAGATGAAGAACTTGATGATGAATTCTCTTCCAATGCGAGGCTAAACACTTTTCCAAAGCGTAGATGAAACCCAATAATCTAGTTGTGTAATTTCTTTTCTCTCATCTTATGTTTTTACTCTAATTGGTGTATGTGTTTTATTGTATAATCACTGTTAATTCATTAAAGGTTTGTTCTTTGTACTCGAGAGAGACAAGAATGAATTCTTGTAAGTTTTAATTCGAAGAACACTTGCGTATCCGAGAGGAACGTAAGTAGACTAAGGTGTTATATATCAATAAAGTTTCACTGATTTATACTCGAGAGAGATAGATCACAACTCAATGTTTTAATTATTTTATATGTTACATCCGATAGGAAAGCACTATATTTTGAGTTGACAAGTGTATGTCCGAGAGGAATATGCTAGCCAATTAGAAATCTTTATTCAAAAGAGAGAGAGAGACGATACACTAGTTTATTGTGGTAGATTCAAAGCTTTGGTCTTTTCCATATTGATTAAATCTTACCTTAGTTTAGTTAAAGTTTATTGTTTTCCTTAGAGTAACTAAAAACTGCAACTTTTCTCTTGAGTTTGATAAAATATTTAATTATCCCTGAGGTTCGACAACCCTTTTTATACTCACCGTAGTACAATTGTCTTGTGCACTTGCAAGGGTTTATATTTAAACGATCAGGTAGTGATCACTCTCCCTCTTTGTAGTGCCAGTCGGTTTGGTGTCCCCCTCCAGTTGGGCACATTAAACTAAACTTTGATGGAGCTGTTTTTGAGGGAGCGAAAAAATCTGGGATTGGCATTTGATTGTAACACCGGAAAAAAAATTCGGTATGCTTATTAAAATTGATTGATCTAAAATACAAAATTTTAATACTTGTTCTTGCTATGTTTTGTAATTTGGAGTTGAAGTACTCAAAGAGAGCTTTCCAACGCCATCGACAGTGCACAATTCGGAGTTTGAAGCAAAAAGTTATGCTTATTTGAATTTTAGTATGCAATCAGGGTATGTGATCGATCGCCGGGGTACGTGATCGAATTGCCGGGGTACGCGATTGAATCTAGAAAGTGTTGTTTTTAAGAAACCTAGTTAAAATAGATATCAAATCCTAATTAATTAAGGAGGATTAAGTTTAGGACGTCCCTTCTATCAATGGGAATGAGAAGCTTCTAATAAGAGGATTTAGAGATTAGATTAGGAAGAAATCCTAAAGAAAAAATGTCCTAGTTGGTATAGGCATAAGGTCTATATAAACACCCATAAGGGGGCTAACTTGTATTTTATTATACTAGAGAGTTTGTGAACACCCCAACCTTGTTTCTCTCTCCTTCTCCCTTGTTCCAGTAACCCTTTCACCCTTCTTCATTCAAACCTTGTCATATTTGGAGGAGCGAAGGTCTTGTGGCGTGGAGAAGAAGAGGAGCTACGTTGGACACACAATTTTTCATTCTACAAAGGGGGTAGGATGGTTTTTCTACTAAATTGCTTTTAAAACTCTTTCCATCTATGATGAGTTATTTGACTTTATCTCAGTAGTAGAGATTATATGAATGCTTGATTTGTTGAGAGATTCCATATTAATTATGATTATAAGTATGATTATTAAAATCCTTGAGTGACATATCTTTTAATGCTTGCATGATAGCTTTAGATGGGAACATTATTTATCTCTTGATCGTTTGGATGTCAGAAAATTCTATTTTGATTATGTATGCGTTCTGGTTTAATTGTCCCATATGATTATAGGTTGGGATTTTTTTGTTAAAGTCTTCATTATACAAAGGGGAGTATCTTAAATTAGGTTATGTAATGAAAGGTATATAAAAGCTTGTAATACTTATATCCCATAACATATAATGACCTATAATAGTCCTAGGAGGGGAGTATTCAATGTTAATAATGTTCTATTGTCATAATTAAAGGTTACTAATACGAAATTAGTAAGTATGATAAAGACTTATGGTTTTGGCCAAAACTGTTCCTGCGCCGATGACCTACAATATAAAATTCATAACTAATTACAGAAAAATATGCCGTTTATTGGTTAGAAACTAGACACATAGGGCTATCTACTGTTAAAATTTCAGACTTAGTGTCCTACTTTACTGACTGTGAGGATAGTTGGAAGAGGGTTGTTATCAACAAAACAATTTACTGTAATTAAGGTACAAGTCACTAGAACATACTGATACTTAATGATATAACTTAACCTGATTAAAGTATCACTAATATATGATGTAAGATATGATATGAACTATTACTGTAAGACTAATGGGTCTAAAAGATTAATATTATAGATAAGTTATTATAACCTATAATCTTATTATCTACTTACAACTCTGTGTCGGTTTGAGTTCCAGTTGGAGAGCAAACCATTCCAATCATTCTTCTATCTTGAATTCAGCACCATAAATAGTAGAATCTAAATTCCAGAGATGTTTCTATGTAATGCTAGACATAAAGCATGTTGTTTGAATTATGATTGTGATCTATTTTACTCTTTTGGCGACTTACCTATTGATAAAGACATTGGAGTCTTAGCTGTGTTCTTGCGAGAAACCCTATTCTATTGAGATATTGATGATTTAATTATACTCCAGAGAGTGAGTCTATTCATATTGATGATTTAATTATACTCCAAAGAGTGAGTTTATTCTGGTAAATGATACCTTATGATCTGAGAGTATTGCGACATCTAATCTTTTATCTTGAATTCAACACTAGAAATAGTAGAATCTAAATTCCAGAGATGTCCCTATCTAATACTAGACATGAAGCATGTTATTTGAAGTATGATTGCGATCTATTATTACTATTTTGACGACTTACCTATTGATTAAGACATTAGAGTCTTAGCTGTGTTCTTGCGAGAAACTCTATTCTATTGAGATATTGATGATTTAATTATACTCCAAAGAGTGAGTCTATTCCTATTGATGATTTAATTATACTCCAAAGAGTGAGTATATTCTGGTAAATGATACCTTATGATCTTAGAGTGTTGCGACCTTTATTCTTTTGAAATATTGCTCATATTATTACATGATTGTTTTCTCCACTAGAGATCTTGCGAGGTTCTCTCCGAAGTGGATTCATAGTATGCTCAATAAAGCCATTGCTAGATCTTGCGAGGTCTCCGATTATTTATGTCCGAAGGGAGGCACTATACGTACGTTAGAATGTTGATATTACGAAAGGTCTTCAGTCTCCGCCCATCGTGTCCGTAAGCACTGGTGGGGCCAGCATCCTAGACGCATGGCAGGGTTCCAAAGAGAGAACCTCTAGGGTGGTTCTGATATGTTTTAGTCACTTGCGAGTGATAAGTTCAGCAAGCAAAAATTGTAATTCCTTGTACTATAGATGCTTAGGAGCCATTGGTAAACTTGTTATTCTCTCCTTACACGTGTGATTGTTCGGAGTCTTGTTGATGTTTGTCCTTATACTTGCGAGTTGGAATTATTATTGTTGACCAACCTTTCTGTTCAGGTGAAGTAAACTTTGTGATCAGTCCTTCAAATATTATATATTCCTGTTTCTATTGAGTAAACCTTTCTTCACGTTATTATTGTGTCTCTGGTGGGTTTTTGCATCCTATTGGGTATTTCTGCGGAATACTCATGCATCCTCTGATGCAGGCGTGAAAGATCAGTGATTCAGGACGATTGCAGGACAGGAAGGAGGCGTAGAAGACTTGAAGATAAATAAAGAATTTTCAGTTATTTACTTAGTTTGATATTTCTGGCCGTTGTGTACCATAGCTTTGATGCTTTCTTTTGATTGACAATTTATGAGAATTAATGTAATAAAGACTATGTAGGATTCATTTAATACATATACAATGTTTTATTTTGAGGTTTGATGATGAGTTCCCACGTTCTTGAATGATCCTGATATTATCGATTGCACATCATTTTGAGATGATGTAATTGACCAGTTGATTCGACTATCCCAAGTCGCGTCCTAGGGTTCCTACCTCACCAAAAATAGTATTGACAAAGACTTCACTCCGATCGAGGTCAGCGATTTTGAGGCGTGACATGCTTGAGGGATGATCTTGGTACCTTCTTGCGTGCCCACTTCCGCCTCATTAGTGGGACTCTGAGTGCTGAAGCTATTGAAACTCTTGCTCTGTGTGAAGCTATCTCAGTGGCCACCTCTTTGGGAATCACTAAGGCCATATTTGAAGGGGACTGTTCTAACGCAATTTCTAAATTTAATGATCCTGCCCAAGACTTAACCGAATTGGGACTTGTAGTCGCTAATGCTAACAGATGCCTTTCCTCTATGGAGGAGGCCTCTTTTGTTCATGTATTTAGAGAAGCTAATGCAGTGGCTGATAGCCTTGCCAAACATGCTCTACTATTTGTATCTCAGGAATGGATTGGAACCCTTCCAACTTTTTTGGAAGTTCCTCTCCATCATGTTTGAATGCATTTCGCGCCTGTCTGTTGCAGGCGTTTTCTCAAAAAAGAAAAAGAAAATGAGGGTACATCTTCACAAAAAATACAGGAGTTTTAACAGTCAAAATATAAAAACCTGACAACAATAAAAAAAGGCTAGAACAATTCATGCATAATATTCTTTCAATGCACTTGTCTCTCTTCTATCTTCTAGTTCCATACTATTAAAGAACGCAACTCTTGTAATTCTAATTCGTTGAGTTGATTAGCCGAGTCTTTAACAATCAATTGGCACTCAAGCCTATGAGATTAGACAAAAAGCGTTGAACATTCTTGTCTCTTGTCAAACATAAGATATATGATGACCAACAAGGCCTTAATCAGTGAGAATATGAACGCCAATCCAAAAAGGATTTCACAATTGTTGAAAACTACAAAATAAAACTTTATTTCAATCTAGTAATCTAAACTCACACAAGGGCGCCATCTTGCAGATTTTTCCTTAGAATTGCCTCGAACACACCTCGCCCTGGCCTAGAATATGAAGATCGTGAAAGGAGAGGACAAGGCCAGCCGGCAACTGCCAAAAACCAAAGCCTAGAGACAACCCAAAATCGCCAGTTTGATCTTTTTAAATCGACTCCAATCTGGCCAAAGGGGAGATAAATTTTTTAGTAGGAGCTAATATAGAGCCAATTGGGCTAACAAAGAATTTTACTAAGATTTGCAGTGTTTGCTACCAAAGTTAAACAGTATAACAAAATCATCATTCTCAGCAGTGTTGTGCACAAGAGTGAAAAATGAGGTACAGGTAAGGACTAAGGTGATAGTCTACACTGACTCTGCACGTTACAGGGTACTCCCTCCGTCCAAAATATACAGGCCACATTTGAAAAATAGGTAATTTTTTTGACCCGTAGGGCCCACGCAGAGGAGGGGTTTATCGATCTCCCCCTTCCCATTATACCGTTTCTCCATGAACCCCGACACCCACCCCGCCTCGTCGCTGGCCTCGTCTCTCCACCATCGGCCCAACCAACCAAAGACTGGCCACCGTCAGCCCAACTAGCATCAGCAAAGAGCTTGTCCCAGGGCAGAACTCTGTGAGTTTGTGATGGCCAGTTGGTGACTGGAGGAGTCAGTGCCAGCGGGAGAGAGCTTGAACCGCTGGGGTCATCGAAAACCCCTGGCGCATTGCTCTCGAGCTGGACACCTTCCACCAGCACATCGCCCACTGCCGACGAGGATGAGGTGGGAGATGCCCGGGGAATTGAGGAGTCCCAATCCCGGTGGCAGCCGGTGTTAGAATATATAATAAATAAATAAAAAATTTTATTTCATAACCGCTCGAGTTTTTGAGAAACTTGATTATTAAAGGCGGCAGTTATCGGGACCGACGGGAAGGGGAGCCCAAGAAGGCAAAGTGGAGACCCCGCCCGGTCACCCGGGCTGGGGAGGAAGGAGATGAAGCACGATGGAGATAGCGCTTTGAACGTGGCCATCCAGGGCCGCCATGGCTGCAGTGTCCATGTATTGGAGGTGGTGGAAAGGAGAGGTGTAGGGAGGAAATGCGGGTAAGTTGAGTGAAATTGGTTAAACCGGAACACTTATTTAGGATCCCTAAAAACTCTAATCCGGTCCCTACATTTTGGACTGAGAGAGGTTTCGTGAAAAATCCAAAATATCTACGGTGAAAATGGATAGTGAAAAATTCAAAAATTTACAGTTCCATTTTCACTGTAGATGTTTTAGATTTTTCACGAACCAAACGGCCCCTAAGTTGACATGCCGTTAACATCCTACTAATTTACAAGGCTTTGTGAATCTGACTTGAGGAGAGCAACAATGGCATCAGAAGATTCTGGGCCATCATTGTTTACACGATTATTTTCTCTGGTGACAAATTTTACAAACTCCCTCAGCTCAGTAAAGCTGCAATGGTCACTGTATAGAACTTCATACCTGAAAGCCAATTTTGAGTATTAATTCCTAGTTAAATTATTGGTTAATTCCTAGTCAAATTATTGGAATGATTATAGGACTTTACTGCATATCAAAAGAGTGAAGAGATGCAGTACAAAAAAATGTTCTGGGGTTCAAGCAACCGAATAAAACTTCAGTTGGTATGACATTGCCACAAAGAGGTTATTGGGCATTTGAGTAACAATGTTCACATTAGACTTTCCAAATTAGAATCAGCGAACTTACTTCACAAGCAACAAACATCACCAGGATTTTTAAGATAAAAAAGGCTAGCTTAATGTATGAATCTTTTTTTTATGGTCTTAATGCATGAAAATTAATAAGATACCTGATGACAGTTCCCTGCTGCCACCTCCTCCCTGTTTTCTTCTTTCCCTTTCCCTAAGTCCATCCTGTGGGAGAAAAGGCCACTATTTGATTGAATTTCCCCTGCCACATACAAGGACTATCAAAATAACAGTTTATGATATCAAAATGCCATTTTTAGTTTATGCCACTAACCAAGTAACGGTTGGATATATGTTTCATCCTCTTGAAACTTGCAATAGTCCTCATAGACACAACATGCATGTTACTCTCATGCTCATTGAGTGTAAACCACTGCAGATCCTCATCTGGAATGCCTAAACACTCAAGCAGCTTCAATTTTGCTGGACCAACATATATGTTCTTGTGTAAAAACCGAGCAACCTCCAAAAAAAGCCTCTCTTTTCCTTTATTTTCAATAGTAATATGACATTATGTCAGCTGAAAGTAGTTAAAATTTAACCAAAACAATGTTTCTCTGTGTGTGGGAATGTCAGAAAGAAAGACAAAACATTATCAATAGTATAGGTTCCAATCAGAAAGTGTTTTTGGATTGAATGTCTCTGTTTGAATTGCCTCAACGACAAATTGTATTACTGCCTCTTGTGTTGGAAAGTCATACTGCAATGGCATCATAATAAATAAATTGTACCACAAAGAAATAAATCTGGACATGATGAATAAAGCATTTTTCATCACATGCCTTGGGATTACAGTAAGTGGTATCGAGGATAAGGGCATGTATATGACATGCCCACAAGACAGAACTGACAGCCATTTCTTCACAAAACCGAAAATCTCCAGTGTAAAATAGCCTAAATTCAAATATCAACAAAAATTTAGTTACACGACATCATTTCTGAAGCCAATTAAAAAGCAGGTATTGTACCTTATTGCCTGGTGTTTCAAAGAAAATAATTATGGAACCTGGGCAATGGTTTGCAACCAAGCATGTAATACAAATGCCAAATGCTAATCTTTTCATTCAGTGGGAGAACTTGCAGTCTATCCCATGGAACTCCAATCTTTGCATTTACAAGCCGAACTGTCACAAAAGAACAGTAAATCTTTCCATGGCAGAAGCCCCTTGTAAGACCCTGACAATCTACACGGGTGGTTACTGGTTAGTATGCAAGCAATGAAATCTACTATGCTTTTTTTTTTTGGAAAATGAGATGGATGCAGATTTATCTAATTAACTTAATGTTCTAGAATTTTGCTAGACTCACACGTAACTGGTATCAATTTCAGCATTATTATTATTACTATTATTTGCTTTTGTGTTATAAGTGGAGTTTGTCTTTGAGTTAATATTACTTCAGTGCTGACAAAACAATTTAACCCACTAAAGGTATAATATACAGGGATTTACGGTCTAAATGAAAGTGAGTAAGAAACCAATGCATGCAACCTCCTCTTAAGCATCCGGAAAATGTGCACGACCAAACAAGCCAAACAAGAGCGAAAGATGATAAAACTTTGATACAACGTAATCACCATGAAGGATGACATAAGGTCACTAAGAAAAACGCTTCTACTTCTTTTCCACATTTAAAAATCAAACCGTGAATGTAATTTGAACTTACTACCTTTTATGTCTCAATGTACTCTTTCCTCTCTTTATTTGGGTTTTAAAAATATACCAGGGGCCAATTCCTCGAGCAGTAAAAATTTTTCACACAACTTATCAAACAATAGAGTGTCTGATAGAATTACTTCTAGAAAAAATCCTTACCACAGTGCATCAAGACAAGAAGCATAATAACACAGCATATGCATATCATTCATTCAAACCTTTTATCAGACCTAGCACAGAATTTTTAAAATTTTTGGTCATCTGTCTCTTCCAAAGTTGACGAGTGCAGGCATTGGTCATCTTGGTTTCCCAATAAAGGCCCTTAAAAATTCCTCAACAGGAAATTATAATTACTGGAAAACAATGAAAGCATGAAACAATAAGTTAACAGAGCAGAATGTTTGCACATGTCCTGATAGTGGTCAAAGCAGTAAACTTGGTCCTGAATCATTGCAAGAGGAAGAATCAAAACCAACTCGTTCAACTTACAATGGAGCAATGCCCCTCAGGAGATTTGCGAGGGCATTTGTGATAACAAAAGCATACAAGAAATTATGATTTTAGATATTCTAGAGACAAAACTTTGAGAATTAGTTGCACATAAATGGAGGATATTCTACCACTTGAAATGGTGTTCCAGGTATACAACACCAAGGTGGAACTTCTTGAAATCTCTGACCAATTATGCGAGCCCTTGAAGTAGCTTTCCTACAGCGAGGTTTAGAATGACTTTTTTCCCCGACTTGGTGTGAGCTGAGGAGGGTGCTGAGAATAGTAGTTCTATCACAAGCAGGAACCTGAAAAAACACGATGATCAATTTATTTCCAGAAGCCAGAAGCTTGCTGTTCTCATCCATTCTGTTATTTGCAGTGGTTGTGGGCCTGGCAACATCAGGTGTACGTCCTTTCTTTAGCTGATTAAGTGCCATTCGCAATCTTCTTTCTCGGACCAAGTGCAGTAATACCCATACAAAGTAAATCCTGAAAAATGCCAACCTACTGGATCAGTTCACAACAGCAGAACAAAAAATCCCTAAAACTTTTACATTCTCAGGATAATATGTCAAGATGTAACAAAATGCAGATAATCTCTTCGGTCAACCATTGCAAGGTGTCCCAATCAATCTCCTCCCTAACAAAAGCATCCTCAAACCTTGATAGGCCTAAATTGTGAAGCCAACTGATGACAGGTGCAGTATCTACAGCCTGTTGAGGGAAATTCGATTTCATATCACCATGAGCTGTGTCTGTCTGCAATATAACTAATCCTATTAGTTAGAACCCATTGAATAAATTACATCTTCTTCGTTTGCGCTATAATTTTGAAACATAAAGCAACAGTTCTAATGCTATATGTCTGGAAATCAAAGTAAATGGGGTTACTATAGACGAACTACAAAGAAGTAAAAGCGCTAATAACAATTAACAAGCATTATTGGATGGGCTTTCAATAAGTGAAATAATAAGTTGATACCTGCACATCATCGTCTCTGTCCAGACATTCATTTGTGTGGACATGGCGCAAATCCTGGCTCAATTCAGAAGTGTCAATTCCACACAAGAGGCACTCAACACGGCCATTTGTCAGACGATCCTCGCTCTCAGTAACATTCTCGTCGACGCAGTCTAAAGCGACTTCACTACCTCCCACATCGCAATCCTCTCAACACAAACCGATAAGCTCATTAAGCTGCGTCCCCAGCTCAAAATCCACATCCCCCTCCTCTTCATCACATTCCACCTTTCTCATCGACGCGGCAGAGGCCAGTAGCTTCGACTCGATCGAATTCACAAAGTAGCCGTTTTTCCCACTCGGCTTACTCGAGCCGTTCTGGCAATTGATAATGGACTGCGGCGCAGTGGCCATCGCCGCCGCATTCTCCTTTGCGGGTGCCAGGGAGGGTCGGGGTTTCTTGGACAAGGGAGATGCGTTGGAGGGCCTAAGCCAGCTGAGAGAGGGGGTGGCGGGGATAGGTCTTTGGAAATCATCGTCGTCGTCGTCGTAGGATAAGGAGAGGGAAGGGGTGAGCATCTGGTGCTGGGAGGCGCTAGGTCTGGAGCCTGATTTAGGTCTCCAGGGCATATCGTCTGGATCAGGAGGGGGAAAACGAGCGTCGCCGCTGTCTGAGCGTGAAAAGTTTCAAAAAATACGGAAATGGAGGGAATGGGAGGCCTGACTCAGCTTCCTCCCCAATGTAAGCATAAAAAATTATTCCCCTTCACGAGTTCACTCGCATCTCTGACGACGCATTACTAGGCATGCTCTAAAATTACCGCAAATTTCTTTGGCCTTTGGAATCAGTGTGCCAGGAAATGTAGTTTATCTGCAACTTCATACACTCCCCCTCTTTTCAGCTAGGAAAATGTTTTGCTGACCGAGTTTGGGACCGGGACCGGGACCAGTTTCAGGACCTATGCCACTTTCAGAGTTAGAGTCATAGCATGAGGATGCACAACCTGCAGGTCTTGTAATCTGGTCCCCAAATTCGGTCACGCTAGACGCCCTCTTTGAGATATGACTCCCGGAATGTTCTCAAGTTTGTTACTGGTATAGGATGGTGTGCTGTCTTCTGGTTACGTACGTATGTGTGTGAGAGATATATACCGACTAACGAAGCTCGACTGGATTTTAAATGGGACCAACATTATATGACTTGGTTGGCTGTCTCAAGTTCAAAAAAACACGCGGCGATACGGGGCTTAAAAGTTCAATAATTTTAACCCATTTCGTAGACTTCTGTTTGAAGGGGCGGGGTCGACATGTTTTAAAGGTAAGGCCCACTAGTTAGGTCCAATCAGATTGGCTAGGAGTGTGAGCCCCACCTAAAACCTGTTAATCTACCTTGTCTTGGGAGTTAAGGCCATGGACAATGGTGAGTCGTCGCATTAATCAAACTGCCCATCATTCCTCCACAACATGAAAATTGGCCTTATCTATCGTTCCGCTTAACAATCTATGTAAGATAAAGGGCAAAAAAAGTCGGGTGCATAAGGAAGCCTTAGATTAGTATGGAGTATGAAATACTCTTGGTTAGATCGAACTTCCAATAATGTCCAATTTGAGCTATGCATCACAAGCTACTTATCAACGGTATCCTCTCACTGGGGATATGCATGTACTCTACTACAATAATTTAATAGTTCCCACAGTAACAATGAGCTTTCATGTTCGTGTGAAAACAAGGAATAAAATTTCGTTCTTTTTTTCTTAAACTGCTTGAACGCCCCCATTTATTATGGCCCGAATTGAGAGGTGGCAGTTAAAACCTATGGAACACAATATTAGGCCGAGGCCCAGGACTTGTTGTATAATAAAGAAGGAAAAGTACAGGGCCCCGCTCATTGTGGGCCCAATTGTGATTTGAGAAGCTACGTGCTTAAAACAGATGGAGCACAATATTAGGCCGGAGTGAGAATCGTTTTTTTAATGTACAGAGTAGCTTTTTTCCACAAAGAAACCAAAGAAAGAAACCGCGTGCCTCCTTCACCGCCCCATGGCCATGAACATGATCCAATCCCATCCGCAGACAACTCTCCTCCTGTGGCTGTATCCATCATCTTTAATGTCCTCCAAAGACGCGTGAACAATTAATTATTCATCAATCCAACGCATGTGCAGCCAAACGTATGCCTGGTTTTTAATCAAAGATACGACCTGAATATCTGCGAGTAGCCTAACAAAAACAAAACATACAACAATTCAGTCTTCTTTTTTTGGCAACACCTATACATTGGGACTTTTTAGACTAATAATTGATCCCCGGTTTTCTTAGGTTTGCCGTGAAGTTACATGTTGGATAACGATGGCTTCCCGTCTTACGGAAAAAAAAGAAAGGATAATCGATACCTGATTGTTTCGAGGATGCAGCTTCTGGATTATGATAGCCCCTCGGGCTCATAATGTACTTCCACACAAGTAATTAACCCAAAGATGTAGCAACGTGGGTTCGGTAGTTGAGTCATGGGTAGATTGTTGCTACCCACCCACCAGTAAAAGCTCAGTTCCTAACCAGAAACTTTGATATCCTCTCTCTCTCTCTCTCTCTCTCTCTCTAATTATGTTAATGCATGAAGACGCTAGGTAGTTTATTTGGTGGTGATAACGTCACCCATTATCCAATATGGTTGGCATTAATTAGCAATAGGGTAGAACACTAAACACAAACGTTTTACCATATTAATCCCTAAACTGGCTTTTATATCAATCAGTACCTATTAATTCTTTGTTGTACTACAAATGCAATCCCGCGTTGCATTAAAAAATTAGTACTTTTGCTCGTTTTCAAACATTCTGTTTATATGTGCCTGGCCATGTGGCGGGCATGTTCCACCCACATTTTGATCATCTCAGGTTTGAATCACCTAGCCACCCTTGGATTCACGCATTGTCGGGCACATGCCCTTAGATGCATCAACCGCATACTAACCTTTTTCAACATAAATTTGGTTATACACTCCTATCAAAGAGGAGAGGGGACTAGGCAGAAGACTGAAACGTTAGGACTAAAATATGCTAAAAAAACAAAAAATATAGAAAGCGCATAAGGGGTGTGACTTTGGGGAAAATGAAGAGTAAAGGGTGCAACTTGAATATCGATATCGATTTTTCATGCAACTGATTAGATTTTGAATCTAATGTTCTTTTACTTTTATTCAACCTTCCTATATCCTTTGCTTTCAATGAAAGATTAAGTAGGAGCAGCTAACTCATACCAGCTGTCAACAACCAGCAACCTTTATAGTACATTTCCTTTATAGTACATTTGAGTTCTAAAACATTTAAAAAAGACGATCATATTTTGCAAGTGGTGTTGCAAATCTACTCTATGGTAGGCCCTACATGAAGCTCGAACGGCATGGCGAGCAGAGCCGAGCCAGGTCCAAGACTCTCACAGGAGCGGTGTTAATGAAGCAGGCCAATCCCCATGCATGCAATAAATGTGGACTTCTGTCAGGACAGGTGTACGATCAATTATGACGGCTACTCGCGCGACCATGAAACAAATAGCTTTAGTCAGACTGTGAAGCTAAGCTAAGCCAAGCCATGACTTGCTCTTTTCCGGCTTCTCAGACGCTGCCGGAGGCACAGTGTATGGAGCTTTTGCATTAATCCTGCCATATATATAAAGAAAATCATTCAGCAATTACTTGATTAACTATGTATATTTCTTGACGCAACGATATGAGATCCCGTTTCTCAAATGAGGCAGCTAACTAATTAAAATGGAAGTATTTCTGTTCATAGTTCCTAACTCTCGTCAAATTAAGAAGCACACTCATGCCATGGATTCTTTTTTATTTTTTGCTTGAAACCCACGCACCAATAAGGTTTTGCAAGACAATTAGGTGGGAAGCTGTTTATTTATGGAGAACAAAATAAAGCCGAGTCGCTCACCTATCCTTTCTCTTCTCAAGAAATCGATGAAGAGAATTCTTCCTTGCAATAGGCAAATCTGATACACAAAGCACATGGAAGAATCCAGTCAGTCACCTAATTCCATATTCGAGAAAAGGAAATAATCTTCCCACAAAACAAGAAAATAATACGAGTACTTGAAGTTTGAGAGGAAATTACCAGAGCCACTCGCTTGTGAAGTTCGCTGAAGGAGGTGACCAGCCGGCGCAGGACTGCTGTCCGAAGTGGACGCAACGCCGGGGTTCTGCTGTGGTGTGGACGGTCCTCTCTCAGATACAGTGGAGCCCACGTTGTGGAAGCTGCTAGCGGTGATGGAAGCAGGTCCGGCAGTGGGGAAGCAGCCCTTGCCGGCGAGAAGCATCAGCTCCTTGGCCTTGTCGGACGGGAAATTGTCAAACACGAGTACTTTTCCTCCATAGAATATGGTCAGTTGGGCACCTTCTGCCACGTTCTCATGCCTGCGGTTGTTTCAGACAAATTAATCAACAATATATGTCTCATGGAACTAAGATAAGCGAGTCTAATGGTTAAGCATGTGGCTTTTGGAGGATAATATGGTTTTTGAATTAGTAATTACCTGGAACCTGAATCGTTGGGCTTGGAGACAATGGTGTGGTGTGGAGGCAAGGAAGGAGTGTTGAGGTCGGGTGTGCACTCCCTGCTCTCAATCTTGGGCAGCAGATCCATCGTAGTCACGGGATGCTTATTTGTTGTGCCTGACAAGTTTTCAAAAGGATGACTGTGTTAGCCACATAGAACTTGTTATAAATGATATCGGATAAATGTTTTTCTATACTAAAAATCCGGAAGCAGTAGATATTTAGAAATAGAGCTTGAATCAGAGGAAGTTATCGACGTTGCAATTTTTTTCATAATGGGAATGAATTTTTCTTCATTGATAATGCTTTTGTTATAAGAGCGCCAAAGGCTAATTTACGAGAAATGTTAGGCATATACCGAGAAGTTATTACCTGATTGTGGGTCTCTTTGTGGCAATCATTACAAGCAGGGGAGAGATGCCCATCACCCATTGGTGATGAGCACACTGTTCCCCTGCGCGGCGCGTAGCCAATAATTTTCCGGCATATACCCATCATCCTTGGTGGGATGATGATTCAGGTGGTCTAGTAATAGTACAAATTTGGAAAAAATATATGAGAATAAGCTGAAAGAGATCGTGAGTTTAAGTTATTTAATGGAGAATCATCTCTCTCTCTCTCTTTTATAAAGAAAAAATTAATCTCTCCTTTTCTTTCGAGAAAAAACGATACATCAAAGGATCGAGAAACAAATATTTATAGAATTTATTTCTTCATTTAGCTAAGAGTTGTCATAACCAAAGGCTAAAGAATAGCAGACAGACGTTGAAAGGGAAATTAAATTGGAAAAAGAAAAAACAGATTTAAGGATGGAAAGTCCGTACCTTGTCCCTCCCAAATTGCATGTCATCCCCAACTTAAGCTCGCCAAGGCTCCCCTTCTCCTTCAGGTACTGGCTCAACAGACTGCACGTTTGCGAAAACATCGACTTCTCCCGGAGCGTCATGAACCTTGTGCCAGAAGACTTGCTGAATTGGCCATATTTTGGTGTGCACTGGACATCCTTCAACGCATAAACTCCTCTCCTCCCAGGATGACACACGAGAGGAAGCTATGAAATCCCTTGAAACTGAAATGAATACAAGTAGTTTGGTTGGTTCTCTCTCTGAGAGTTCTCCTTCTTCGGGTGTCTGGATCCGAGGTCTCCCCTCCTCTCCTCTTTTTAGTTGTGGCTGGGGCTTGGGCTGAGGCTTTCTCTGCAATTTCCCTCCTTAATAAATACACATACACCCCACCTTCTGCGGCTCTCTATATCTGTGGCTCGTGTGTATTTTTTTGGGTCTGGGATTTCAAGCACGTGAAATGTCGAGGACAGGGTGGATGTCGGCCAAAATGGTCGCTTGGTCAGACCTTTATGTGCCCAGAACTAATAAAAAACTAATAGCCACCTGTCCCAAATAGGGAGAGCGTGGCCATCCTTTATTTCTATTATTTCGGCTACTATGGAAGCATATGGCCATTGACTCACGAAAAAAGAGTGATGTTACCCAATTTGAGTGGTGAGCCCCCGTACCACAATGATGCTTCTTCATTGCCTTTGTCATGAAATTCAATTAACAACTACCAAGAAGAACACGAGGTCGGTGAGTAACGTGAGTTGGAGTTTAATAAAAGAGACTCATTCTCTCCCTGCCACGATGGAGGTAGAGGATGAGTGTAGACTCACGTATGGGTATCAAATACATGCGAGATTTGAGGTGGAGATCGTGATGGCGATGTGACGTCCCAACTAAGACTCTCTTTGAACATTTTACTAAAAAAAAAAGGACTCTCTTTGCGTACCATCCAAAGTGCAGAGTGGGAATCGAATAAGGGGCAAGATGTACGTGACTAGATTAGGCCCCGTCAAACGCAGCAGCAGCTTCCATCCTATTCCGTTAACTGTAGTGGTTACACTTCATTTTATAAGGGGGAATTTCACGCACAGTTACATAGATTTTTTTATTTACATAAATTTAGAGTGCCAATATTTTTAATCAAATAATGTTATCAGTGGGCCAGGCTTATATAAAAAGACTAAAGTACTAATTTTTGCTGCAAGTAAATCTTTAAGCAATAAGGACGTGAAAATTTTTTGTTAAAAGGACTAATAAGTAAATTTTTAACCAGCTGAATTTTTTTAATGTGGATGGAGCTAATTTTTCACGCCTCAAACGGCCCTAAATCTGATCCGACATGATAAAATCTGGCTCAAAAACGGCTGACCCCAACCTGACCCAATTTAATACGGGTTTTTTCCAAACCCGACCCGGTGGCAAGTGGGCTTTGCCGTTCATAATAAACCCCGTTGTTGACGACGTCCCCCTGAGATCTCTTTCGAGTGTTTGGACTTTGGAGTATCTTAGAAGAGGACGGGCAGAACAGAGGGCCCACGCGGAAACTCCGCGGAAACAAGCGGCATAGCGGTTTCTTCTGCAGGCCGTAGATTCGAATGCAGTCTCTCTCTCTCTCTTCTTTTGCCTTTTTCTAGGAGACAGAATAATTAAGAAATAAGATAAAAGAGGCGAGGAGGCCATGTTTTTGGTGTGTGGGGGAAGGTGAGTGGGACAAGACGTAGTCAAGTTGATCTAACAGTACGCACGGCACTCTTGACAACACGTGATCCCCGTTGCTTTGCAGGCAGCTTTGATTTTTTCCTTTTAAGCTGGATGAACACGAAACTGCAACTTGCAACGCCTTGGGGCTCGGCCTTAGCGAGCCGCCTGGCACCATTTTCTTGTATTTCCACATGGGAACTGGAGAACATGAACATATTGTGCTAGGCCATATTGAGCTTTACCTGTTTCCTGAAAGACAAGTCTCGTCTCCTTCGGCTGATTACAACTTTAGAGGGTCCCTTGGGTCCAATTTTTCTCTGCTACGTCGGTCCCCATTTCCTGACCTCCAACACTAGCCCAAATATCCGCTCCAATTTCTTTGGTACATAATCTGTAGTTTTCCTCCAATCATCCAAGTCAATATTGTCACTTGAGAAATGTTTCGTGCCCCGTCGTCTTCTCGAAGGTCAAGCGTATACATGTGACATTTTTGTAACTTAATTTTCCAAGCAAGGAGGCCAATTTACGTTCTCATAACCATTCTGGATTCCCGTCTAATGATAAGGAGGCTTCCTGCCTACTTGCAGTGAAGTTGTTGGGCAGAAACCACCGAGAAAAAGCAGCTCTCGACATGGATTAAGAAATTGGTACGGGGGGACCCTATTCTTCCATGTGCTTCTTACACTCTTTTCTTTAACATTGAACTTGTCCCTCGTCTTTCTCTAATGCAATGAACTTGGGAGAAAGAAAAACCAGCCAACAACGCGGTTTTGGATTGTTTATTTCTTGAATTAGCGGCCAAGGAGTCACGTGGTAGAAAAGCGGATTCTTCAACGACATCATCCTATTTCCTTTGTTAGCAGTTTTGCCGAAGAAACAAGGATGGAGGAGGCCCAAGTGCATGCAAACCTTCCATGCGTCGCAGGGGCATGGCGACGCTTAATGTTCACTTCCTTTCCACCTAACAATTCGTTTCTTCTTCTTCTTCTTCTTCTTAGCCGCTGTGTGAACACAATATCGGTTATTGTTTTGTTTTGGTTTTTTTTCTTTGTGTCCTGATGGCTACGCCTACGGTGGAATTGGCGCTCAAGTCACGGGAGTAAAAGGTGTAGCACGTGGCATGCACATTATCATAATCTGGCATTAGAAAAAATGAGCAAAGCCCGGGACCCAATGCTTACCCCCCCCCCCCCCCCCCCAAGAAATAGCTGTGGAAGTTTGTAATCCCTAATAAGAATATAAGCCACGAATTATTTTATTTGAAACTACTATTGACTTGTGAAGGGGATGCAAATATGCAATCAAGCACTATGGATGAGTAGGACGCCTGGTTTCCTTGGTACTTTCCTGAGGTTTGGAGAACTAACTTCCCGAGACAAAAAAGAGACAATAATAGCATTTTCAATGCTGTTTGTCAATGCTAGTAACACATTAGCTTTGACAGTGTGTAGATGGTTCTTACGTGATCTCTCGTTTCTCCCCCATGAAGTTAGCACAATTTTTTGGCAAGCTGTTAGTACTCCCTCCGGTCCCTTTTAATTGATACAGTTTTTTTCAATTAAACTAATTTTTTAGTTTATTTAAAAAAAATTATATCTATTAAAAGTGACCGGAGGAGTACATTATATCATATATCTTAGGCATTAGCGTGTTGGTCAGTAGACTCGAGTGCAGTGGAGAACACATGGGTTCGAGCCTCGAGGGGGGGGGGGGGGGGGGGGGGTCTTAAAACAAGAGTTGTTTATAGATAGGTTCCTTGTGCGTGAGTTGTCCACTGCCTTGAGCAGAGTTAAGCCAAACAAAAAAACGCTAAGTTAAATTAAACTCCCTCCACCTAATGAAGCTCATCTATATTTGATAAATAATTGGCCCTACATTACAGGGCTGACTTTGATCCTTCAAGACTACAGAAAACTCTATTTTTTGTAGGGGCCCTAGAATCCAATAAATTTAACTTATTTTGTGATGAAGCTTGAAGGAGTATTTGCTACTAGGAGAAAAATATGTTTAGTTTATGTATTACTCCCTCCCACATTAATTGTGTGCATTTGAAGAAAACTGATACTCCCTCTATCCAGTATCAAGTATCTAATTTTATTTTTCAAGATGAACTAATTGTGGTTCAATTGAAAAATCAAGACCTTAATGTAGGATGAGAGAGTATTTGGGTAGCCTTTTTAGTTTATCATTAAACTTATTCATTCGTATCACTACTATTATGAGAAGGATAACATGAAATAAGACATTAATATGGGACAATTTTTTTCAAATCGAGAGATTTAATATAAGATGGAGGGACCATCTATAATTAGTAGGCGGGGAACCTGTCAGGAAACTTACTTGAAATGTATTAGGTCATTTTCTATTGGAAGAAGTAGGTCTTTTTAGCACGTGGCCAACTTAAGAAACCTGATGTGTAGAAAAAACCCGTCTGGCAAGGAAGAAGTGATCAAGCTGTATACCACAGGTCCACAACATTTCATAAAAAATTCCCACTGCACATAAAATTTAAAAATTTTCTCAATGAGAACATGGTACACTGAGTTAATGCATTTTTAAACATAACCATAGAGTTGATGCCATTATAATTTTTTTTAATATTACATTTATTTGGGGGGGAGATGCCTTTGTAAATGAAAAATATGCGGGTACAGTGGCTGGAGAAACACGGCAGGGTTCATACAGCATAAATCTAGTCCCTGATAAGTGAAATTGAAAGGTAAACATTAGAATACTGTATTGCAAAATTTGGATCCATTTTTATCTGCAAGTCTCATTCATGGTACTGAATATTTTCTAAACTTGCTCAAATTCACGATATAGATAAGTAGAATTGTAAAGTTTGAAAACCATCAGCATAAATTATTCTCCAAAATACTACCGAAATTTATAGGCTCATTATCAAAAGGGTACATTGCACAGCAACCCCACAAGTTCACATATGAGTTTCCCAAGCTCAAAGCCAGGTCTATGATTGTCCCCCATAACATTAAACATCAATCGCACAAATGACAAGAACATACATGTTGTAGAATGTAAATAACCTGCTTCCCCACGCAAGTTTGGGATGCTCTATTGAACACTGTAGAAGCCTTCATTCCACATAATTGAATATAGTTTTTGACTAATTGCCCGTCCATAAAAAGACCACTACTTATGACTTTGCGGAGCAATATAAAGGGCCATTAATGGCTTGGCTTATAAAGCAACCTCAGCTTAAATTAACTTGAATCGAGTTTCCTCAGCTCGACTCGAATAGAGTTCAAACACGACTTTAAGGCTGGATGTTGAGCTCAAATTTGCGCCGGCTTCTAGCCTGCGCAGAGCCTAAACCAAGTTATTTATAGAGAAGAATAAGCTGAAATTAGAGAGAGTTTCCTAATGTTGTCGAGTTCAAGTTTAAAGTTCCAAGCCTTCGAGTTCGAGATGGCAGTTCAAATCTCAAGCTAGGGCCAAAGCCAGGCCAATGCACGACTCGGTTCAGCTCAGCTCATTAACACCTATACAATATTATGCATTATGTATCTATATGTTGATTGACAAGCTCACAGATCGCTTTTTCTTGTTTGTATCTATATGTAGATGCAAATGCAGGGATGCACCACCCCAGTCCCCAATGTAAAATAGAAAGGTTATCAGTCTTTCTCCATAAATTTGCAGCCAGGGATGCTAGTAATAGGTTACACAGTTTCAAGAACCACGATAAGTAAAATCAGATACTGTATATAAGCAAACCACTACTGAACTGGCTGTCAATTTTAAAGCTGTTAGCAAAGAACATAAACAATTAAAAATTTCAGCGCCATATGTACAAATAAAAAAATGATGCAAACATGCACGTACGAAGACATTTGGGAAAATTGATAAGAAAAAAAATACGAATAGGAAACTCAAAGCAAACAGCGCATAGCTCTGTGAGCTGAGACAAGAAAGAAAGCAACACAGGTCAAAAATCATAATCGATATCTGTGATATTTGGTGAGGGGGCCCGTTTGACTAATCGTTCTTGCTCATCATACTGATCTAGGTTTTCACAGGGTGCTGGAAATATGGAACCTATAACGCGGCCCTGAACATAGGAACACTGGAATATGTGCTTCTTCTTGTAGGTAATCCCCACAGACATGTCACGGAAAGTTATATTCTTCACGAGGATCTCTTTGCTACCATGGATACGAACAGGGACTCGGACCCCTTGTCCATGCACCCCATTGAAGCTAAAATTTTCCAGGACTGGTAAAGCCTTGGGGTCATAGCCTTCATCCGGGTGCTCATTGTAGTCTGTTTTGATGACAATTCCTACACGGACAATGTCTAGTGTGATGTTACTGTACGAGATGTCACGGACATAGCCACCCCGCCCTGGTGCAGTTTTGATCCGCACACCTCGCCTGGAGCTCCATACAAGGACATTCTCCACTCTGACATTTGAGACCCCACCTGACATCTCGCTTCCTATTGATATTCCTGCACTGCACGTGTACAAAAATAAGAATATAATTATGCAAATTGCAAAATTTGCAGTTTCTTTTGCAATTTCATCAAGCTAGTTTCATGAAATATTAGAATGTTATGACAAGAAATTTGCCCGCTGTGGAATGGTAAATGCTATTGAAAGTCAAGTAGATAGTTCTGATCATTATGTTACGGGGATACTCATGTTGAATGCCACAGGTAGAAACCTGTTAGCATCATAGATGATGGCCATCCCCACATCATGAACACATCGCCTAGATAGTCATGTAGTCAGTCGCCACTGATGGTGATACTGATAATAAAATAATCATGCTAACGAGGTCCATGACCATAAAGTTGATCTTGACTGCCAATTACAAGAATACATGGTCGAATTCATAACATGGATAGCAAATCTATCTTGTGAGAGTGATTTTTTTAAGGTATTTGACCAATAATAGACCGAAGGTAAACCCCGCGAGTTGTACTATAGAGCATTAAACAGTATAAGGTATAGTTTGTTGCATTCAACGAACTATAATATTGAAAAAACACATGTTTCAATGAAAAAAAACATGGCAGACTTACCTGACCACAGATCGGACAACAAGGTTCCGGATGATTATGTTGGATGAAGGACGGCCATACGCAATCCCATACTGATCCCAGCCACTCTTTATTGCAATTGCATCATCACCAACACTTATGTAACAATCTTCTATTATCATATTGTCACATGAATCTGACAAGAAAAAGAGCATTTGATTAAAATAAAGTTGACTTCTGCTATGCACCTTTTCATTTGCTTCTCGACTCTGGTCCACTGTACCATGACAAAAATAAATTGCCCAATCTTCCTCAATTAATTGGCACACCACATTTTTGAAGTGATACCAGCTTTGCGTTCGTTGTTTCATAAGCAACATATTCCAAATTTTCCCTACATATAAAATAGAACAAAATAACAAGACACTCCTGCCCAGAATGGTTGGGTGTCCATGACAAGAAAGGACAGTGGATTAGCATCTTCTTTTCCTAAACAAGGAAAAGCACCACAGCCTCCTTTAAAAAATTAATAATTTAGCTCCACTAGGTGGATTTTATGTTTGATTCAAAGGCTTCCATTAGATGAAGGCAATTATTCGATTCAGTTGCCCCCCACCCACAACAGGAAAAGGCAAGATAAAATGAATCAGGTTGCTTCCATAACAAAATAAGGTCAAGGTGCCCTAAAGAATCATTATTCCCAAGTTCAATATACTTAAATATTTATCAAGATGGTGTATCTTATGCATAGAGCTCATAAAAGAGGGAGAGGGAAACCTAAGAGAACTTGGATAGAGTTATTGGAAAAAGATACTGTTTTGCCGTCTCTTACAAAAGAGCTGGCTCAAAACAGACTAGAATGGCCGTGTAATATCCATGTCGCCAACCTCAAATTGTTGAAAGGCACTACTTGATTATGATTTATGATCCCATGCACAGATCTCAATACAGCAGAAAACAAGGTAAACATACCTGGATCTATTCCATCAGTGTTTGGGGCTCCAACAACAGGGGCCAAGATTGTAAGCTTTGAGATAGTAACATTCTTGCAGTCATAAGGATGAAGTGTCCAGAAGGGTGAATTGCGTAATGTTATGTTGGTGATAACAATGTCAGATGACCACATAATTTGCACAAGTGGTCCTCTTGTGTGATTAAGAAGTTTCTGGCGATACTTTTTCCACCATGCTAAGCCTTGTCCGTCTATTGTACCATTGTGCCCTGTAGGCCCAAATAAGAGACAAAATGATTAGGTAAAAGGTGTTTCATGAGAACAACAATGTTGTCTTTTCAAAAAGTACTTTTACATTTCATCTCCGACCTGTAATTACAACATCTTTAAGATTCTGGCCATGGATTAAACTTCCATATCGGGGCCCAGGATGCTCCCTTCCATAACCATAGGAGGGCAATGGAGGCATTAGCGGCCACAACTTTTCATCCTGCTCGGGACATTAAATAAGTGTAGAAGGTCACATATGCATATGAGTCTAAATTACTAGGACTATTAAATCCCTCAAACATCTTGCACTTCAACTATACGTTATAACATTCTTTACTATGCATAAGATCCAATATAGATACACAAAAAAAAGTGCCTCTCATAAAATCGAGCACAAATTGAAATAACTGGAATCAATTGCTTGGACCAGTCAATGAGTACAACTTTTTTCTCCATCGTAGTACTATTCAACTCCCTAAATATCACAAATACCAGAGAGAGACCATTCAAACTCCATATTTCCATAAAGATGTGAAGACCAATGTACCAATTGCTATTTTCATAGACAGCAAATTATTGACTGTGCCTTTCTCACTTTAAAACAATAATTGGCGCCTAATTCCGCGCCTCAAGGCCCAAGGCAAAGGTCTCATGTTTCTAGCAGTTGTAGTAAAACCTACGTATGAAAGCTAAACCAATTTAGCAATGTAGTTTCTAAATTAACACAACTCTGCAAAATAACACAACTCTACATTACTCCAACCAAATAACACAACTCTGCAAAAGAATGATCCCTCCGAGAACAAAAAGCTCTTCTCATTCCAAGGTTTTTCTCTAGAACAAACAAGGACATTTCCATTATTTTGTCTTCATTTGATCAACATCCAAAACGTCACAAATGCATGCACCACAAAGAGGACCCAGAAAAAATTAGTTCATCAGAAGTAAAAGACACTGCATTTGGTAAACTTCATTATAACATTAATCCAAGTAAATTTATCCAAATGCAATTCAATGTAAGCAATGAAGAAACATATGGTGCGAGCAGACTAATTTGCAGATAGCTAAGAGGGACAATTCAACTACTACTCAGAGTCGACAATGCTTGCAAGATATCAAAGAAAAAAGGAAATAAGAGACAAATGTGAAAGAGTTACCAACCTCCACACCAAGTATAACAGCATCTTCAGCAAGAAACAGAGTCATATGGCTGGTCAG
Organism: Houttuynia cordata; assembly: GCA_039654745.1. Taxonomy (NCBI): domain Eukaryota; kingdom Viridiplantae; phylum Streptophyta; class Magnoliopsida; order Piperales; family Saururaceae; genus Houttuynia; species Houttuynia cordata. The sequence goes on from CM077504.1 coordinate 35,343,679, forward strand.
GTTAAAAGGCGCAGTTAACCAAACCCCAGCAGGCACATTGAGCTGCCCACCGCCTTTCCTCCTCAGCTTCTCAATCGCCGCAATCGCCTTTTCGAATGCCTCCGTGTTCATCGTAGCCCCATCCCCAACCCCGCCGAAATCAGTCAAATTGAACGCCACCGGCCTCAGCGTGGGCAGGGGCCTCGGCTGTAGCCGCCGGAAGATCCGAAGCCCATCAACAATATTCCTCTGCCATACGAACACCGAGCCGAACGCCACGATCCACAGAACCGTGAAGAGCGTCTTGTGCGACGAAATTACAGTTGGAATGCAGCGTTTCCAATCGAGCCGGTGCGGGTTGCTAAACCGGTTGAGGCCAAGGGTCTCAACCATCATTAGAAAGGCAAATGAAGAACGCTCTGAATTCAAATTAGTAAGAGTGAGGGATGAACATGAATAATAGGAGATCTGAAGGTTTGTGGAATTAGGGTTTTAGGCATGGTTGGATAGATTCGTTGCTCCTATCTGGGGTAGGTGGGGAGTTTAACCGGTTTTGAAGGGAAGCAAAGATCCATTCAGGTTGGTGAGCTCCTTCGAACTGAGAAGGGAAAGCGAGGAATCAAGGCTAAAAGAGTGGGAGTTTGAGGAAGACGACTTGGGAACATTGGTTAGTGAAATGCCCCTAGTTTTGGGTGGGATTACAGGTCGAAAATATTGGTTAGCCAATCAGGCGATATTTATTAGTGGCATGAGCACATTAAATGATCTTCGATAAGTATTAACATGCAGTATCTAATAAAGTAGATACTCCTGGATAACGTTGGAGTATATAAGGGGCCGTTTGGGGCGTGATAAAAACCAAACATCCACCGTGGATAATCCACTTTCAGGTGGATTTTTTGAATTTATCCACTATCCAGCTGATCAGCTGGATAGTAGATAGAGGTGTTTCAGCTGGATAGTGGATAAATTCAAAAAATCCACCTGAAAGTGGATTATCCACGGTGGATGTTTGGTTTTTATCACGCCCCAAACGGCCCCTAAATAAGATTTCTGTTTTCCAAGGCTCCAGTTTTTGGGAAGCATGAGCTCCAGGTTACGGGAAGTCCTGAGTTCTAAGTAGTTTATACCACCTCATCTCCACTTAGTAATGCAGAAAATGTATATATCCAGCTCCATGTAGATTCAAGTGGCTGGGTGGAAATTTAGGACTCTTTAGAAGATCAAAAGTTCTTGGGACAAAAGTAGGTGGTTATGCAACTGCATTATTCTTTTTTTTTTATTCTTTCAAGAAGATGTGATTGTTCAACTGCATGAGGTAATTCAACTGCATTCCTCACTCCTATGCCATTGGGCTTTAAAACTTTTTACATGTAATCCACAGTAATCGACGTAAACATAAACAGGAAGCTATGCATGCCATCTGATGTCTTCTGCGAATGTTCAACGACCATCCATTCCAGTTTCACCTTACGTTAGATTCATGAACCATGATCGGAACAGCCACACCAATATTTCACAAATCTGGCAAGAAAGGCAATTCTGTGGTATGATCCCATGACATGGCTCGGAGAACATCCCAGTTTTATTTCTTTTGCTCTCCTGTACGATTGTCCTTGCGGGGTTGCCTCCTAGTGAGATTGTTTCACGTCAAAAAGAAAATATATATCTATATATATATATTATATCACAAATCTTGTATTTTTTCTGTGAAATGTTTCACTAATTCTCCCTATCCCGGGAGTGCGTTGTGCAAAAAGTTAAAAGCCCCTTTGGAGCACCACAACCCAATGATTTTTCACATTACCTGCAAATGAGCCCAAAATGCCATATTACATTATTTTTCTGGGCTCCTGCCATATAATCTGGTTTTGGGACATGACCTTCTCAAATCGTGTATTTAAATGATAACATTGCTATCGTGTAATCAAGTACATGATAGCAGGTACGGCCTTGCATATACAAGGTCTACTTTTGATGCATATCTATGACCTTCCCATCATATCCTCAATGTCGCTTGCCGCATCCTTCCCCATGATGAACAAGTCTGATGCTTGCTCGTCCTTAGTAAAGACAAGCTTTGCAGCTAGACCATGTGTATTTAAGGCCGTACCAGCATCATACATATCTAGGTCAATATTGATATACCACTTCTTTAACCTGGGTGATTGATCCTTCTCCTTATCCGACTGGATCAACCACCCAAATTTTACAAACTTGGTCTCCGCCAATTTGAAGAACCGAATGTATACATGACAAACACTGAAGTTAGTTGTAATGTCAAACAATAAAGTAAATTTTAATAGCAACTGCTAGTGTACATTACAACTATAATATAAGTAAACACAACTTATAATAGTGAATATAAACGAACATCACAATAAACATCTCATCCTATATATAAAGAGTCACAACCTAAACTGTAAGAAATAATCACAGGGATACAATTACATCACATCATACATAAAGATAACCTAGAATGAGCATCATGGCATCACAACATTCTTCTCAACCTATACTTACATATTCATAACCTAATTGTAAGAAATAATCACATATATCCAACTACATGACATCCAAAATATAATTAAACACAACTTATATTGGTGAACATAATACATAATATATAATGTATCTGTAAAATGACTCCACAACCAAATAAGTTGTAGTAATCTTTCTTCTCCTCTATGTCCTCATAGGCGTTATTAACATCATTTCAAAGTGCAATGCAAACATCCCTAGCTAGCCCAGGGATATGAATTAAAGGTAGCAAGGTTGGACTCATCCATCATTGCCCAAAACTTGTCGTTTACCTCATCCCCTGGTTTGGGCAGGAGGAACACAACAATGTAGTATAACAAGGCCAACCTTGCCCTATCATTTGCCTTCAGCTTCTTATTCTCAAACTTCTCTTTTATCATATTTGTAATAATTCTACTTACTCTGACACCAGATAACATCCTCTCCTAGAAGGTGGGGCCCTTGGTGCAATGCGAGGACCTCCTTGCAACTACAAATCCATCATGTAGTGGCAGCTGCAGTATTATACTCACGTCCATGGGCTTTAGGGTCACTGACCACCTACCAATTGTGAAAGTCAATCTACTTTCCCTCTTGCCCAACATGTGGCCAATTAGTCGATGGTAGACCATTGTATCTCGCATCTAGAAGAAGACTTTGAAAAAAATCTTCGTCACCTGCTCATGCACCACTCCCTTCAAATCTGGAATGGGGTTGAATACCTTGGAAGTTGAGCATCTACACTCAACTTTGCAATCTACAAAATGTAATATAATATTAAGCACACACGAAGCACAACCAAATGCAGTTAAAGAATAAATGCAACTTCATCGCAAACATAACATATTCTCAACACAATTACCATATAACCGATGCATCCCAATCCTACAAAATAACCATCACACCATCGCAACATCACCAAATCCATCAGAGCTCATGACCAACACCCCCAACCCTCAACTTTGCCCATCATAAATTTTTCACAATTACTACACATTTCCATCACAACCATAAACACAATCATCAAAAGCAGTTGAACATGCAGACACATTGCGAGCTATCACAACTTGTTAAACATCATAAACCAAACACATGCAACTCAACATAATTATTACTCCTGTAGATGCAAGATGGTTGGGGTACGAAATGGAGGACGCGATTTATGATTGGGATGGAGAAACTTGGGGTTGTAGAATTTAAATACTCATGCGGACAAAAATCTATTTTTGAAATGACGTGGGTAAAGATATGGGGAAAGACGTTGAAACAACGTTAATGACGCTGTTTGGTGAGCAGTTACGTTGTTCCATGTGCAGAAGGGCAATCTCATTATTTTGAAAAAAATTTAGCGTGTGGGAGCATGTATGGGACAAAATTGGATAATAAATTCCATGTCCTTTGTGGATACTATATTTCTAGCTTTGTAGTATTTTAGTTAAAATTTACCTAGTTAGACTAAAGATCATTAATTGGATACCCTAGGGGATACTTCACCATTTATGTCAGACGAAGAGAGCTGGCAGAGCCCTGACCACCCACCGAACGTCCCTAGGGGATACCTCACCGTTTATGTTGGCCCGGAGCTCCGAAGATTTGTCATCCCCACCAGCTACCTCACCCACTATGTCTTCAAGGTTTTGCTCGAAAAGGCCAAGGAGGAGTTCGGATTCCCTCATCCTCCCCTGCGAGATCGAGACTTTCAAGTACATAATCCAAACCATCTCTCGCAACCCGAAGCCTCCTCCCCTTGATCATGACGATGGTAATTACTCTCCAATTATCTTAACTTTAGCTACAGCTGCATAAAATTACTTTGTCCCACATCAATTGTTGAAAACCTTATGTAAACGAGAGGGATTGCACTTTACTCATTTGTGTTGAATTATATTTCAATTGAACCTAAAATTGCATATCGAAATCAAATTGTCTGAGGCACAATGATTTGGCACTGCTGACTTCGAAACATATATTGTCGCCCTCTTCATGCACAGACTTTCTCTGACAATTTGTTCCCAAGATACAACGGACTGGTCGACGAGTGGTGCACTCTAGCAGGTTAGACCTGAACTCAGAGAAAAGTAATTGTTGCCTTTGCGAAAGAAGAATCACAGAAGGAGAATGAGTGAATTCTAGAACGAACTGTGTTCTATCTATATTATTTTTTTAAGGCAGCCATTTATATAAACTAGAATCCAATAAACTATTTTCAACAAAGGAAATGAATGGGCACCCTTTCAGAAAGGGAGATGAATAGACACTCATTCACAAAAGGAAATAAACGGGTTTAATAGTCCATTGTCCATCTAATTACCCGTCTCACCATTAGATCATAATCAACGGCTCCTAAGCTCCAATAATTAGTCGTTTGATTAAAAATCAAAGGCTCTAGATGTTGTGCTAAGTGCACCACTAAAGCGCCACAATGTGCCTATTCGCCCATGTCACGCGTGCGTGTGCGCGTACATGTTTGTACCTTTAGGTGCACCTACGAATATATACATCTTCGTTTGTGGAGAGTCACTACAACAAAAATGGCCTTTAGCGACGGCACAAACTGTCGCTAAAAGTGCTTAATCTGTCGCTATAGCTTTATCACGACAGATTTTTTCCGCCACTAGCCCGGTCGTTATAAGTGGCGCCGCTAATGACATTTCGACGGAAAAAGGGCAATCTGTTGATCTTTGCCAACAGTTTTACCGACGGATTGTTTTCTGTCGCAAATTTATTTTAGCGACGGTTTTATACCGTCGGTATAAATTATTAACGACGGTTTTAAAGACGGACTACAAACTCCGTTAGATACCTATTGCGACGGTTTTATGTCATTTGTGACAGATTTTATCTGTCGATACAGACTACGAAAAAATTAAAAAAAAAACAGCAGCTTTATGCTGCTGTGCTAAATATGGATAACAAGCATTATTCATAAATGCAAAAGATATTCTCATATATTATTCATATAATTAGTACCACATTGTATACATAAACATATATGTATATAGTGTATCTTACAACAATACGGAGAAGAAACATAAATACAACTGATATGCAAAAAAATTATCGTTGGTGACAACACCAGACACTTCAAAAGCTAAACCTTGAACAAGAGCTCCTTGACGGATCCCATCACTTACTCCAGTGATTCTCCTCGATCACAATCTGAAAGAAAAAAATCAATTCACATAAAGGTTAGGCAATGTTGAGTTTGATGTCTGACACTCTGCATTATGCCATCCGAGTTGGTCCTTTTCTCTTAGCCAGTCAAAGCTTCTTTGAGAAACAAAGTCCCTTGCTTCATCATAGGTTATACCAAAAAGCCGATAATTGAAATCACCAAGAAAAACAACCATATCTGCTTCTGCTAATTCAGGCCTTCCATCATCTGAATGAAACCCAACAGCCTGCAGGTAAATGCTCATTCATTTAATTTTGCAAAATCAACAAACACAAACTGACAGAATTATAGTTTCTGATGAAACAAAATAAGAAAGCACACATATCGAGTCTAAACCCAAAATCAATAGCAAAATGACAGATCTAGACCAAATTTTTGTGGGTCAGCATTGATAAATTTTCTGTCCCCTCTTTAGAGGGTTGTGCCAGGAAGGCGTCACACATAAAAATCCAGACACTATTTGTTGAAATTTGTACCATCATTTTGATATTGATAGAAATATATATGGTATGAAATCCAAGCCTCGACACCAGATAGCTGGGCTAAGGCGATGATGATGATGATGATGATTTTATTGATTATATTTCCTGGATTTGACTATTATGGTGCAATCGGAGTTAAGAAAAAAAAAACAGACATAACACATCATTCAAAGATAACGCAATATCCTTCTTTAACTTGCCTCAAGGAAGCCGACACTCAAGCTAATTGGTGAAATGAAGCAAATGGAAAAATGTAAAGGAGAAAGGCTAAGACAAAATTATTGAATAACAATATGGAAGCGAAATTGTAAAATCTGGTAGAATTACTTCTTTTCTTTTAAATAGTGTCTTCTCTCAAGGCACATCAAGTAACAAACAACAGACAAACCCTAGTAATTTAAAGAGGCCCAAGATAAGAGCATAGGTGAAGGTTTTAGACTTAACTAGTCACTGAAGTATTGAATACGTGTATTATTACTGTTCTATCTTTTTCTCCTTTCATGAAATATATTAAAATTACAGATAAATTTAAATAAACAATAGTTGGTTGTCACACATGCAAACAGTACAAGAAGCTTTTCTACTCCAGGTGTTTGAAAAGATGGCCTAATAACCCATAACTAGTACAGGACCTGATGCCAACTCTAAATAAAGGGAACAGAGTAATGAAACATAAACCAAGGAAATGATAAAAAACAGCCTTGTGAAAATCAATAAAAAATGATACTTGTAAGTTTGAAAGGCTAAATAGAAGTTAAATTTACACGTAAACTAGAATTAGGAAACAAGCTGAAAAAGAGGTAATTAGTTTGAATTGGCAAAAGCATAAGCTCAGATTTAACCCACTAACCTTGTTGTCAATGGCACGCCCAAAGCCACAGGGCACAGCTGCAGCATCGTCATCCCCAATGTATGGTCTAAGACGTTTTCTAGCTCTAAAATTGGAAACAATTATCCAAAAATGTATATCATAATGAATAGAAGCCCATGAGAGAAGGCAAATAATTAGTTCCACCTAGGCAGTAAGTAACGAAAGGCTCTAGTAACAGTGTTCTGAATTTGTTCACAGGAATCACAGCTACCTTAATCATCTCAGTGAAAGCTCAATTTACAGACAAAAACAAACTAACCTTTTCTGTTTTTAAGGTAACTCAAGGCCCAAGGGGACTATATCACTAGAAATTCATAAGGTTTGCACAAACTATTATGGTGCAAGAATACATACCATACAGAAATAAGCAAGCCAGCCAACTGCCTAGACCCGACACGTTCAAAACATATCCTTCATCTAATGTTTTCCCTATAGCATCTAACCACCATTGCCCATTAGCACTTCCCACAAGTCCAACCTACATGAGAAGACATGAAAGAGACCGTTTAAGGAATGTGAACGAGCCAAAGATATCATTGGGAATTGAAGTATCAAAACTTATCATATGCTCGGAAAACTTTTACGTTTTCTCCTTCAAAATCTTTTAATAATAACTTCTCCTCTCCAGACTTTTCTCTTTTTCAAAACTTTAATTCAAAGCCCCCACGCTGATTAACAGAAACTGCATATAGTTGCCTATAAATATTGCTCTAGATGATCACCCATATTGAAGTAAACAAAGCCCTTCATGAAGAGCAAGAACCAGCAAAACAAATTTGAATGCTAAATCACTTCCCAAATTCTGCACATTACCTCTTCTCCAGCTCTTAGATATGCATGAAAGAGGAAAACACTGGCATACACATGCAAATGCAAACACACCCCGAAACAATGATGTCCATGAACAAGCAGCCAAAACACACAGAATCCTTACAAATTCCATTAAAAACCCCTTCAATTCAGCTCAAGGTGAACTTGATCATGATTGCACAAGGAAGAGCTTCAATATAAAAAAATAAGCGAATACACGCACTAAAAAGGCCGAGAATTACCCCTGTATGGCTTATTCTCAGCCGGGGTCCATTGATCAGGGACTTTCACGTACTTGTCAAATTCATCAAACATGTTCACCGCAAAAATGTGAGACTTGTCCAGCTTATATCCATTCGTCCTCTCCTTTGCAAATTCCGCTTCCTATATAATTCCACCAACAGCCCATAAAAACACCAACAATGTCTAACCCACATCTCACTAATCCATCAGAACCAGACTCATTTTTTCGTTAGAATGAAAGTTTGGATGCTCAACAACGTAAATTAACGTATAAATATGCCATATCAATAGAAAGATTATTCCTTTCAATACCTGAGGAGTGTTAAATTCGATGAAGTAGTAACCAAGGGTTTTCTTGGTATCCTCACTAACGGGTCTCCAGAACCCATCATCCTTTATCACTCCAATCTGATTGTAGATCTTCCGAATAACCGACTCCAGCTTCTCGAACTTCTCCGGCGAGACCACCGGCAAATTGTCCACCACAATCACGTTGCCGAATCCGGCGTCGAACTCCGGAGGATCCTCCTGCAGCAGATCCATCTCGTCATCGTCATTGCAACAACAACAACCGATCAGAAATAAATCAATGAACAATTAGGGTTTTGGAGGGAGGAGGAAAGGGAAAGGCCGAGGGGGACGGAGTCGAGGTCGATGTCGAGGCGCTGAGCCATCGCTTCGATGCCCGCCATGGGCACGGGGGAGGGAGAAGGGATGGGCATTGGGCTGTGGGAGGATTTGTGTGCTGGCTGATTGTAGCCCTCTATAACTCAAGAACACCTCTCGACTGACGGTGATTTTTTTCCACAGAAATTTTACTGCAGAAAAAAACTGTCGAAAGATTTTCCGTCGGACATTTTTTCGTCGTAAATATCCGTTGTAATAAATTTCAATACCGATGGATACATATCCGCCGAAAAAAATCTGCCGCTAATAGAGGTACTTTTACGACAGATTTAATTCTGTCACCAATGATAGATATTATCGACAGATTCTTTTCTGTTGAAAAATAATCCGTCGTTAAAAGCCAAATTTGTTGTAGTGAGTCTCCATACCCATAAGATATACAAAGAGGAAGAAACCTTCTTCATATATACCCTATCACACCCATGTGTGTTTCCTATCTGGGACTAAGAAAATCTCCCATCTTAGAGATTTCATTTCATTTTCCAAATAACTTAGCAAAATGATAAAATTTAATAAAAATAAAATTCTTACCGATCCTATTTCAATCAAATAATAAACGTGAGCCTAATATAGGAATTATATTAGTGGGCTTACACCACTAAATTAATTTGAGCCCATCTACCCAAACCAAAACCCATCATTTATATTTGGGCCAATCAACCCAAACTAAAACCCAACATCAATTGTCTGGATTAAAATCCCAAACTGAGCTAATATTCGTTCATTTTCGATTTCCAAACCAGACGATTACTATCAGAGGGGGAGTATAGTATAGGTGACACATGTCCTTAGAATATCTCAATTTTGTTTCCTCTATTATAGTTTGAGGTGCTAGCTCGTTTTGTTTATATTTTCTAGTTGATCATGTTTTGGTGGTTTTGATGTTTTGGGGCATATTTAACGCTTCCTGGCTTTCTTTTTTTAGAGGACAATTCTTCAACCTTCGACGAGTGACAGACGTGGGTTTGTATAGAGATGCGGATTGATAAAAAAAATGTATGTAAACAAGGGATGTTGTACTGATCATCCTAGGTAAATGCTTGATATCTTAGGATTATTGATTTGTAGTTTCTAGGGAATGGTCCAATACTCATTAACTTGTGTGCTGTTTCACCTCCTTTTCCCCTTGAGCTAGCTACTGGAGGAGAGGAGAGAGGGAGAGAAATTTTTTACTGTCCGTTTCTCAAATCTAATTCTAACCCACATCTGATGCTTAGTTTTGTGTTGAGGATGTGTATTAAACAAGTATTACCAAAGATTCTCATTGACATGTGCTGCCTTTGTTGTTGGGTATTTACATCTGCGTGTCGGCCACTTTGTGCGGTATTATAATACTTAATTTGGCTAACTTGAGTTTACATTTAACAGCGTCAACGTCTATCAGTTAAATGCTCTTTTTCTTGACTAAAAATCTTTAGTTTAAAAAGAAATTGTATACGAGACCTTCTCATAAACCAATAGAATATGAATGTTCAAACGATATGATGCAAAAAAAAAAAATGAATGTCCAAATGATAGCAATACATACTAAATAGCGGGCCCATCCCCAGCTTAAACGTGCCAAGGGTCCAATAAAATCAAGCAGTTTGGGCCAAGTATGAGATTTTGAGGGTATATGGTGATAATAACCCGACTGAATAGTTGGGCCATAGCCCGACTGAAGAGCCTCTCCCTCGAGAAGGATAATTCCTACTCTGCACGCCAGCGACTCGATTGGCTGGTGATAACTTACGTTGATTTGCAACAAAATTGTTCTTCGGAACTGGCAATTACATACGAAGAAGTTATATTTTTCAAAGGGCGATACTTTTTAGCGCCCCGATTTTTCTCAGTAACACCACGTGCTTAGTAGAACCCAAAGTTTTTTTATAGTTGCCGAATAGCACTACACTATTGTCATTCACAATTTTGTTAGTAAGACTCCACTATCAAATACTAAGGATCCTGATGGCAAGACCCTACTGTCAAGTATATAATGGTGAACCCTTACCGCTAGATTGGACTCAATGGAGCAACTGTCATTTATGTCGGTGGAATGCCACTATTAACTAGTGACAGTTTTACGGCCGATATCTACTGTGAAAATGTAATATTGGGGTGGTTCCGAACATGCTAGAAAATGGAAAACGATATTTGTACATCAGATTTCCTACACATTTCCATACACAGCTGATGTGTAGGAAATTTGATGTAGGGCTATCACTGTCCCTAGAAAATATGACCTTTTTTTAACTCTTCTTGTGAGAGTGGGTGTTACTGAAAAATTTTGGGGTGTTGAAAAGTATCATCCTATTTCAAATTATGAATATTTGTGGGTTATTCTATATGTATATTGTCATTTGCTTGTTTTAGCTAGTCTGGGCCTTATTCTTCGTTTGAGAACTCCAACTTTTTAGGCAATGTAGTTTCTAATGCTTGGATGTTGGTTTGAATTATAACTGAGCCAAATTTTTGTCATTAAGAATGTGAAGAGATCAAATAATTTGGCTCAAATTATATAAACCAGGGAGTGTTTCTTCCTAGAAGATTGCACCGGAAAATATGGAGTTTGACTCCAAAAACTAAGGTGATAAGTTAACTTGAGGAGAGTTATATATATATAAAAAGTTAACTTGAGGAGTTTTTGGAGTAAAAACGAAGTTTTAAAAGTACGGGGTACAATGCCTTCTTCCCTCAAGCAATTTCCATTGTTCCATCCATGTAGGTGTGTACATGACCATTTTAGAGTTGCAGAACCTTAACAACCATCTTTCATATCCGAGCAAGAATGCAAGGACGGACCAAACATCGGGTTGTTGATGAATGGATGGGCGACATGCCCAGAAATGATAGGAGCTTGGAGACATTTTGGAAGTCTAAAAAGAGTAATGGATCAAATTCAAAGCCGCTATCTAGTGCTATCATAGTTGTAGGATGAATGCAGCCTGGGAGGCGCACATGAGTACCAAGACGAAATGAAATCACATGGCCGAGCCTCTAGCTCGGTGATCGTCAAGGGGCCCTACCTCGGCGCCACATGTTACTGGTCAATACACAGGCAAATCTGCGAGGGCCTTACCACACCTGATTCTGCCCAGGTTCATTCGTTTTCAATGATTAAAATCCGTTTGTTTTCAAGTTGTTCAAGGTTCATTGCATCGATTGGCCTCCTCTGTTTCTCCCTGGCCACCATGCATCCCACATCCAATTATAAAACGCGTTTTATAAGCGCCTGCGCGCTTCTAGTTGGAGTTTGGACTCCATAGTCGCTGGCCTCTGGGGCGGAGGAGAGAGGGGCAGACCCTATGTGACCAGAAACGCGTATAAAACGCGTTTTACGTATTTCAGCCACTCAGCCGTAAAACTCCGCGTTTAAAATAGAAAAACGTATTTTTTCTAAAATAACCGCGTTTTATTCCGATAAACGCGTTTAAACACGTAAAACACATTTTTTATTTAAAGTGCAACTCCTTTTTTAAATGCGCAACTTTGCATCTAGGGTGGAGTCGGATTTGACTTTAAAATACTCAAGAACCGAGATACCCGAAATATATCATTTAAATCCCTTATTTTTTTAATATATACAAATTTATTATTATTATATAAATTATTTTATTAAATATTTTTATAATTATATTAATTATTTTGTTAAAATCTAGATTCCTATCTCGGGTTATCTAGTATTGTGGATTTTATCTCGGGTGAGGTTAGGATTCTCGGGTAGGGTCAGGTTTAGGGCTCTCGGATCCTATCTCGGGTAGGGTCGGGTATAGCAAAACCCGACCCTACCCGACCCAAGATGCAGCCCTAGGTGTCAATATTTCCCATGTCTCAGACCATATACTCACCATAAGCTTGAACTACGGTCCTTGTCATGCATTTTTCTTGCGTATGCTCCTCATTCTAAAAGGTATTGATGTTTGAAACTTGATTCTAATCATGTTTTTACGACTAAAAACGTAGTTTTTCATGAACACATATTTCATTTTGCATCCTTACCTCCAATCTCATGTTCTGGTCAAACACCCCAACCCAATGGTCCATCCCTTCCAGCTCCACCTAACTACCTATCTCCACTTACACTTTTATAGTCTCTGCCACAATAACATTTACATAATATCAACTCACCCACTACATCTTCCACCTCCTCCGGTTCTGGCATTCTTCCTACACCACCCTCACCCTCTCTTATCCAGCCCACATCATGGTTTTAAAAATCGAACTAGACCGGCTGGTCCGATCGGAGCCAGGACCTTTTTTGATCCGAGCGATCGGGTAGGTTGACCCGACCGAGTCAGTACAACTCGGCCGGTTGAACCGATGACCCGAGTCGAACCAGAGCCTCCGTCGGGGCCTTTGGTTTGAGGTGATGCTGCAGTGTCGAGGTAGAGCCCCCAGACGGCTCCCTCTGGTGGCGACTAGAGGACCCCCTGTGGTGGCGGCCAGAGGGAGCCGCTGCCCCTCTGCCTCTCTTTTTTTATTTTTTTAATGAACCGGGTCAACCTGAGTTGACCCCTGGTTGGACTTATTCGACAAGAATTTTGGGTCAGTCACCGGTCCGGTTTTTAAAACCTTAGCTCACATCATCAGCACCTCCATCTCATTTATAATTAATCATGCTCTTACTCTAATGAATATAATTAGTTATACGGCATATGTCATCAACATTACATCACGTGTGACCTAGAAGCTTCTCTAGGGTTTTTGGATGTGATGAAAATAATTTGTATATTTTTGGATCTGATGTAAATAATTGAGTCTGTGATAGACTTGAGTGTGAAATAAAATATACAAATTATAAGTTCTATCTTCCAGATTCTTCTCAAAGTAAAATTATGTTTCTATCCCTCCTCGTTCCGTAACGATCAAGCAAACAATCGAACACTACGCTATAAGAAAGATTCAAGTTTACAAAGGCAAACACGTGCCTGCGCTTGTTTCATCACTGATCAGGAGTAGCAAGCAAGGTGTAGTGTAACGATGGCGGATGCTGAACCAGTTGCCACAAACGTCGATTCTCGCGATCTAAAATCGCTCCTCTCCTCTCCGGAAAGAGACTTCCTCGTCCGAAACAACGGCGATCAGGTCACTTCTTCTCTCTAGCTCGATTGATTCTACAAGTCCTGTTTTATCATCTTACAAAAAGCTGACATAAAGGTTGCTCATTTTTCATGGTCATGGTTGCTTTCAGGTGAAGCTCGTTGCCTTGGATGGCAAAACGGTGGGACTCTACTTCTCGGCCTCATGGTGCGGGCCCTGCAGGAGCTTCACGCCAAAGCTGTCGGACGCCTACCAGGAGCTCTTGCCCAGGGGGGATTTTGAGGTTGTCTTCGTCTCCGGCGACGAAGATGAGGAGGCTTTCAATCGGTACTTCTCCAAAATGCCGTGGCTTGCAGTCCCCTTCTCTGACTCGGCCACTCGGGAACGCTTGGACAAGCACTTCAGTGTGAGAGGTATTCCTCACCTCGTAATTCTTGATGCCAGCGGCAGTGTCCGGACTGTGGAGGGCGTTCAGATGGTCGGGGACCATGGGGCCGAGTGCTACCCTTTTACTCCGGCGAGGATCGGAGAGATCCAAGAAGAAGAGGCAGTTTCCAAGGCAAACCAGACGTTGCGCTCTGTTTTGACTTCGAGCCATAGGGACTATGTCATTTCAAATGAAGGCTCCAAGGTATTTCCTTTGTCCGACATCTACTATGATCACCTTAATGTCTCACGAATTTGACGCACATTACCAAAGTTGAAGTCTTTGAAAAAAAATAGTGCATTTGCACTCTTTTTTCAAGTTGCAATGGCTTGCAAAAGCCAAACATAATTCGCACATAAACATTCATGATTTATTCTTTATATACCACTAGCAGCACGGATATTCTATCTCTTGCAAAAGGGTTGGCTCAAAACAGGATATAATAAAGGTTCGCCAAACATAATTCGCACGTAAACATTCATGATTTATTCTTTATATACCACTAGCAGCACGAATATTCTATCTCTTGCAAAAGAGTTGGCTCAAAACAGGCTATAATAAAGGTTCTGCTAGTGCTTTATTACATACCACTAGCAGCACGATATTCTGTCTCTTGCAAAATAGTTGGCTCAAAACAGGCTATAATAAAGGTGTAAGATCCACGTTGCCGACATCAGATTGTTGGAAAAGTCACTACTTGATTATGATTATGATTATGATTGGAATAGACCACTAGCAGAACCATTTGCATTTACAAGAATTTTACAATTTGTTCCATGGTTTTCATCAGATTCCTGTGACTGAGTTGGAAGGGAAGATTGTGGGACTATATTTCTCAGTGTATAATTTTAGAGCATGTGGTGCATTTACTAGAAAACTTTCTGAAGTTTACAAAAAGCTAGGTGAAAGAGGAGAGAGCTTTGAGGTCGTGATAATACCGTTGGACGATGATGAGGAGTCATTCAGAGAAGGGCTAAAGAGCATCCCTTGGCTCTCATTGCCCTTTATGGACAAAAATTGCAGCAAGCTTGTTAGATATTTTGAGCTTAAAACTCTTCCAACACTGGTCATAATTGGAGCAGACGGGAAGACTCTCCAGTCCAATGTAGCTGAACTCATTGAAGAGCATGGAGAGCAAGCTTATCCATTTTCGGCAGAGAAATTGGAGGAGCTCGCTGAGATAGAGAAGGCGAGGCTTGAAGCTCAGACACTGGAGTCCCTTCTGATATCAGGAAATCTAGATTATATCATTGGCAAGAACGGTGTTAAGGTACATTAGTACTATTCAGTCAGTATGAGTTCTAATTGCATCTAACATTGTCATACATCAATTAAGCTAAAATTGTCTTATCTCAGCTTACAACTCTCTGTTTGCTTTTTCTAGATTCCGGTGACTGACTTGTTGGGCAAAAACATTTGCTTGTACTTCTCAGCACATTGGTGCCCTCCCTGCAGAGCTTTCCTCCCCCAGTTGATTAAAGCCTACAAGGAGATCAAAGCCAAGGATGAAGCCTTTGAAGTAATCTACATCTCTAGTGACACTGATCAAGCCTCTTTTGAAGACTACTTTTCAACAATGCCATGGTTAGCTCTACCTTATGGAGATGAGCGCAAACAATCTTTGAGCCGCACCTTCAAGATACATGGCATCCCATCCCTTGTGGCAATCGGCCCCACTGGCCGGACTGTGACAAAGGAGGCCAGGGAGCTGGTGGCGCTTCATGGATCGGATGCATACCCCTTCACTGAGGAGCATCTCAAGGGAATTGAGGCTAGGCTGGATGAGATGGCAAAGGGGTGGCCTGAGAAGCTGAACCACAGTTCACATCCGGAGCATGAGCTCACCAAGACACGCCGAATAAATTACACATGTGATGGATGTGAGAAAGATGGACATGGATGGTCCTACCTTTGCAAGGAATGCGACTTCGACTTACATCCCAAGTGTGCTTTTGAGGAGGAGGGCAAAGAAGACAACCAGGAGGAGCAACAAGAGGCCACTACCAAAGAGGGATGGGTGTGTGATGGAGATGTTTGTCAACGAGCGTAAATAAGTTGCTTAATAGTTGTCATGATACTTATAGGTGTGCGATTGTTCATATATAAACCAGTCCAAAGTGGTCTTATGCTTTGACTGACCACGGCTGTATGCTGTGCGCGGTGTTTGTATGAATTATAGCAAAAAGAGAAATTGTGTATTAGATTCCCCTCTTGAGCAATAAATGGGATTATTAGTGTGCGTTATACATAGATATTTTGATTGCATTTGGTTACTTATAACTTATAAGCTCTGTGAAAGGTCCGTTTAGAGATTTGCCACATGAATCTTGAATCTTTGTTTTTTATACTTATTCTGCGAAGGGGATGGACTGAGAAGGTGAACCTCAAAAAGCCAAGTAAATTAAATGCTGCGAAGAACCGTTTATTCAGGTCAGAGTGTCAATCACTTCAATCTGTTTTTTTTAAACCAAATGTGACTATTATAATGTGGGGCAAAGGTAGTACTCGGGGATTGGTAGCTCCTTGGGCATCCTTGTAACACAGGGAAATTATCGGCTCCCAAATGAATCGTGTGAGGTATTAATGTTTTGAGTATTATGCTCATTCACCCCTACTGATAATCATTCATGAAATTAAATGAAAAGGAGGAAGAAAAAGGTCACTTGATATACATAATAAACAAAAATATCAAAGTTAACTTGCGATGATCTTTTGTGGCATAAACCAGCATTCGAAAAAGAAGTTAGGAAGGACGATCAGTTAGGTAAAGTGAGGTAGTTGATGAAGGCCTCAGCAGTTGGAGCAATAACCATCAATTTGGCGCGTGTGGCAATCTCACTATCCTCAAACTGGAAGGCAGGTGCACAAGTAACACCACTTAAGGAGTAATGGCTTTCAGGGTTCCGACGTGGAGCCAGAATAAGGGAACTTCCATCCAAGGAATACGAATCAACATCCATGGTAGGAAATGATCCAAACCACACATTGGGTGCTACAGTGTACTGGGGGGGCGCTGACCGGCTTCTAAATTGAGTCCCAGAACAGTCAGCTTGATTTCCCCAATTTCACTCAATTCAAACACCTAAAAGTGCGAAGTAAACAGAAAATCTTAGAAGCTTACTATCAGGAGTAACCTGTACACATAACATATCAGTCCCAACATCCGGGAAGGTTAGGCCAACTATCAGATTTGTTGAAGATTAGCAATAATTCAAAGGAGCACTAGAAAGCAGGGGGACAACAGTTGAAAGTATTTTGTAAGATCCTGGCAAAAGACCTTGACAAAAATTTGCTTTTAGCACTTGCCCTGTAGCATTATAAACAATCATGAAGCCACTTGCCTAAATTTAGGACGAAAACGGCTGATTTTAACCCAGTTCAATTCACGGAGAAGGGTATTGACCTTAGGTGCCTCTTAAACAATACTTTCATCAACTAAGACTAATGTGTAAAATTCTCTTCAATTAAGCCATCAATTTCAGACTAATCGTATCTCTTCTCCATATAGCACTACATTTGAAGAAAAACTACTTAAATTTGTTTCAACATGTTCTTTTCCGGCTAATTAGCAAATTCTCTTGTGGAAATATGAGAGGCCTGAAAGCAACTCAAGAGGAAACCTTATGCCTTTGTATCGCAGGCCAAGTTACCTTTTGCCATAATTACAACATGATTAGATTGTATGAATGCCTTGCATTCACAAGAGCAAGGAAATGTAATATATCCACTACAATTAAGAAGGTAATGTCTAACAAGAGAAGATAGTAAGCACAATTAGATCATCTTCTGTTGCATAATTATTTACATTGAAATACAATGAGCAATAAACATGCGCCACAAAGTGGATCTGAAATCATACAACAATTGTCAAATGGTTTTTATTTAAATTATCTGAAATCATGGAACAAGTGTCAAATGGTTTTTATTTAAATTGAAGGGACACATTTTCTAGTAGTCTCCAAAAAAAAGTCACTTCAAGATATGGGCTAGAACTTGTCATAAAACCACTTGAACGAAAAACAAATTATTGTCTCTCTCTCTCTCACACACACACATCCATACACACAGATACCCACGCTTACGTGCGCCAGCAAGAAACTGGATTCTAAGCACAAGATTAAATTTCTTAGAAGGTTTAATAAACTAGGAACATCCAGTTTGTTTGATTCACTGCCAAAGTCATGCCATTATTTATTAAAAATCAATATGTGTCTAACAACCTACATTTTCTACTAACAAAGTGATTATCTTGTACAACACTTTCCTTCTAGTGGCAGGAGCCACAAACAGATACAACTTAACAAAACTGCATCATCTTCTCCTCCAAAGCACAATGTATAACAGCCCTTTAACCCAAATGCGGAAAAGAAGTGAAAAGAATACATACCAGAAGAAAACATACCATCATATACCAGTAACAAATTTGAGAACATTCCAAATTCACAGCTCCCAGAGACAGTTCATAAGAGGGGAAATGTATCAAGTTGCAGATAAACTACAATTACTGACACAAGTTAATATGCACACTATTTCCAAAAGCCAGAGAAGTTTGCGGTAATTTTAGAGTGCAATTCGAATTCGAATCGACGAATTCGGCATATTCCACATTCATAGGAGTATATCTATCTTTCTGCTTCACGAATATGATATTTTCTGGACATTTCTGATAATATCAAGTGTTATTCCTGTTTTGGCATTTCTAATTTCCGGAATTTTAGCCCTGATTCAAGTGAAATAGTGAAGGGGAAATCAGCCCATAGAGTTTTTGACGCTTACATTGGGAAGGAAGCTGAGTCTGGGAGAGAAGGATCGAGGAATCTCTGAAAGTCTACATGTAAAAACCTCCATCAGGGTGGGGCTTCAAATTCAACGAAGTTACAATTTCTGAAGCCTTCTTTTCCATCTATTATTGCCTTTTGATACTAGTCAGCAAGTGGAGAAGGTACCCTTTTTATGGATAGGGCTTCACCAAAAACTCGAAATCGGCCCAACCTGGATGGAACCGACCCACCATTGACCCGGATCGGGTCGGGTCCTAGATAAGGTCGGTTTTAAGACTTAAAAACTCGATTCTATCTTGGGTCGGATTAGGTTTGACTTTAAAATATCAAAAACCGAGATACCTGAGATCATAATCATAATCATAATCATAATCAATTAGCGCCTTTTCCCAACTATTTGGGGTCGGCGACACGGATCTTACTCCTCCATTCCAGCCTGTTTTGGGCTACCTCTTTTGTAAGAGATAATAAAGTCAAATCCTTTCTTATTAACTCCATCCAAGTTCTCTTAGGTCTCCCTCTCCATCTTTTAGCATCGTTTACCTGTATCCCTTCTAATCTTCTCACAGGGGCATCTAAAGGTCTTCTTTGCATATGCCCATACCACTGCAACCTACATTCCCTCATCTTCTCCCCTAAAGGCGCTACTCCTAGGCTCTCACGAATATATTCATTTCTAATCCTATCTCTCCTAGTTATCCCACTCATCCACCTCAACATTCTCATTTCGGCTACATTCAACTTATCTATATGACTCCTCTTTGGTGCCCAGCACTCCGCTCCATAGAGTATTGCAGGCCTAATAGCCGTCCTATAGAACTTGCCTTTAAGTCTTTTTGGAACCCGCTTATTACACAACACTCCCGAGGCTGCCCTCCACTTTACCCACCCCGTATTTATCCTATGCACCACATCCCTATCAATATCCCCTTCTTTATGGATAATGGATCCTAAGTAACGAAATTGATCACACCTTGGCACTTCTTGCCCATCTATTTCAACTAGGGCTCTATCTATAGTTCTACCTTCCTTAAAATTAAATTCCATGCCCTCGGTCTTAGTCCTACTTATTTTAAAACCTTTTGATTCTAGAGCAACCCTCCACAATTCTAATTTCGCATTTAAACCTACTTTACTCTCATCAAACCGAGATACCTGAGATATATTATTTAAATTCTTTATTTTTTAATATATATAAATTATTATTATTATTATTATTATAACTATATAAATTATTTTATTACATATTTTTATAATTATTTTATTAAAATTTCGGTTCTATCTCGGATTCTCGAGTATTGCGAGTTTTATCTCGAGTAACGTCAGATTTAGGATTCTTGGGTCAGGTTCGGTTTAGGGTTCTCAGGTCTTTATCTCAGGTAGGGTCGGGTATAGTAAAATCCGACCCTACCCGACCCAAGATGCAGCCCTACCAGAGAGGACGTGGGAGGCAGGAGCTCCCACCGATTCACCGACCCCACCAATTCCACCATGGCCCACAGACCCAATTTTGGTCCCAAATTTGATAGCATGATGATATCCCTGATTAACCAGGTTACCGGAAGAAAGAAATGCGAATAATAATTCGAAGGCTTTATGCTTAGAATTCAAGGAAAACATCTGGATGACCTTCGGACGAAATAAGAAGATATTTGTTTATATGATTATTAAATTCGACTAGGTAAAATCCCCCAAAAAAAAGGATAATTAAAGACGATAGCAAACGTCCCCCTCGCAAGCCCAGCCTGACTTGTTCCCAACAGGTTGAGGTTGCTGCTCCTCCAAAGCGCACTTCGAATGCAGATCAAAGTTGCAGGGGCGGCAATAGTAAGACCATTCCATGCCCACCTGTTGGCACCCATCGCACATGTAGCACTCCTGCGACTGCCAAGAAGTCAGAACCAGCTCGTGCTTCGGGTGGGCCTCGTGGCTCACCTTCTCCGGCAACCCTTGTATTGCCTCATCGAGCCGGGCTCGTTGGGTCTTTAGATGATCCTCCGTGAAAGGGTAAGCGTCAGGCCCGTATACCACGATGAGGTTCTCGGCGTCCCGAGTGCCTGTTAGAAGTGGGTGTTAGTTATAACCCATAATTGGGTATTAAAGAGAGAGAACTAACCCATGTTTAAAACCCACTTACTATGAGATGAATGAGTGAATTGGGTGAAGGATGAATAGTCCCACATCCACACCAAAGATGGGTTGTGGATGGTATATAAGGTCCAAGGTTGGCCTTATAAGTTAGGCCCAAGGGCCACCCCACTTTTTTTTTTTTCGCACGCGCGGCCGGCCGGGCCGGGTCGGATTGGGTCGGGTTGGGTTGGGTTGGGTTGGGTCAACAAGAAAATATTATTTTGGGACAAATTTAATACGGACGGACGCGTCCGTTTAACGGGAAAGGGTTTCAACGGGCTTTAACGGGAAACAGTGTGTTTTCAACGGGGTTTAACGGGATTTCTATAAATCTTGTAAAAACGGGTTTTTTCAGTACGGATTTTTCCTGCATCTTCTTCTTCCTCCTCTTCTCATTCTGTGAAAGCATTACACATCTGTGGTTCGCTGCGCGTGCTGTTTGGAGTGCTCCTACAGTGCGTGGTTGATCGTCTTATCCTGGGAGGCAGACGCCCAAGAGTCCTAAGCACCGTAGGGAGGGCGAATTCTGTCTTAAGATTGTTATTAATATTACTTCACTGCTACTGTATTAAGGATGAACTGTGTGTACCTATTGCAAATGACAATAAAGGAGAAGAGTTTATGATCGAATCAAGCGAAACACTTTGTCCTTCTGTGGCATGATAAAGAAGAAGGATCTTTTTGCAAAGGAACTTGAGGAAAGAAATCACTGTGTGAGAGGAATAACAAGAGGGAAGAATAAGTTCGGCACCGTGGCGGAAAAGGAACGCCGTTGAGGGAGTCATCCGCATCGCCCGAGCCCAGACTCTCATTGCGTTATGTGGCATGATCCCCGGCTACAACAGCACCCGCGCCAGCCTCACTGCGGTCCTCGGCCCGAAGCGGGAAGCGTCCTCGGACACCCGGTGCGGCAGCACCGACCGACCCAGTCCCGGCCACGTCTGGCCTGGGCGGCTCGTCGAACCAGATGAACCCCCGCCCAACGGCCACCGCTGATCCATCTCCCCGAAAAGGACTCCCCAGATGAACCCCAGCACCATCGACGACGAGGTGACCGGAGATACATCCTGGCAAGCCCCGCCTCCGGCAAGACCTCCAATGCACAAGCACGGTGGAAAAAAAAAGCAGGGCCTTTGAGTCCTGGCAGAGCATCGTCGGGCCAACGAAGTGGCCGAGTGATGGCGATTTGACCGGCAAGATGGACATCCGATATGGATCGGTGCTTCACTTTGCGGCGACCCCGACCCAGTCCAGAGTTCACTGTGTCGCTGGCGCTCCGGCCACGGTTGGGTCTCTCGCTCTAGGGCCATGACCGCGAAATCGCCGGCCCGAGCTTGACGGAGAAGGGCGACGTGCACGGCGGCCATGGTTGGGCCGATTGAGGTCGGAGAGGGAGACGCACCCCTCTGTGCGTCGTTTCAGAAATCCCAGAACGAAGGCACTGTTGGGGAAGATGATGGGTCGGTTCAGCTCAATAGATGGTCTGGTTCAATTTCATGGTCTGGTTCAATTTCATAATAATAATAAATTAAAAAAAATATGAGCTGAGCAAAAATGTAGCATGGAAGACCTATCCAGTTCAATGGTTTTTTGACATCTGGTTCAAGTTATAAGGTTTTGTTTCAATTTCTTCCAAAAGGCACGGTTCAGTGTATCGAGCTACAGTTCAGGTAAGCGGAACTCCGACGTTTTGTTTCCTATTTTTGGGTACTTTACTTACTTGGTATGAGTTTAAATTATACAAAGGCTTGATTTAATACACTTGAAGGAAAACCAATATGGTTTAAATGATTTGAATATTTCAAATGCTCTCGTCAAATTAAGTTGGCGGGTGGCTTTTGGATCAAGTGGCATGTTAAGATTGGAAACAAGAATGACATACAATATTTAAAGTTGTTCCTTGGTGTGAAATTGATATGCATGGAATGTGATATATGTATGCAATCAAACTTCATCAGATAGCCTTTTCATGAAATTAAAACAAATTATCATTGCTTGCCATGTGATACGTAGCAATGGTTTTGAATTGCATGTTGATCCCACTATGAATGGTAGAAATATTATGTTCTATTCATGGATAATTGTTCTTATTGATATGTATACTTGCTGAGAAGTAAAGATGAGGCAATACACATGTTTATACTATATAAAACAGAGGTTGAGAATCAACTTAGCAAGAAAATAAAAGTTCTAAGAAGTGATAAAGGTGGGGAATATGAATCACCTTTTGGTGAATTCTATTCACAACATGGTATTATACACCAAACCACGACACCTTATTCACCTCAGCAAAATGGAGTTGCTGAACGGAAAAATAGAACTTTAAAAGAAATGATGAATGCCATGTTAATAAGTTCTGGGTTACCTTAGAACATGTGGGAATCACAAAAGGAAAGTTCTATTAAAAGAACTTTGGATGTCGAAAAAGACACTAGTGAAGACCAAGAGGGAGAAGATGATGAACCTAGACGTAGTAAACGTGCTAGAACATCAAAATCCTTTGGTCCAGATTTTCTAACTTATTTGTTAGAAAATGAGCCTTAAAGCTTTAAGGAAGCCATGTCCTCTCCTGAAGCACAATATTGGAAGGAGGCTGTAAATAGTGAAATTGAATCCATTATGCAAAATCACACTTGGGAGTTGGTAGATCTACCACCAGGTAGTAAACCTCTCAGATACAAGTGGATCTTCAAAAGGAAGATGAAGGATGATGGATCAATTGACAAATATAAAGCAAGACTTGTTATCAAAGGATACAAGCAAAAGGAAGGTCAAGATTATTTTGATACATATTCACCAGTCACGCGAATAACTTCCATTAGGATGTTAATTGCTATGGCTGAATACATCAAATGGATGTAAAAACAGCATTCTTGAATGGTGACTTGAATGAGGAAATATATATGGAACAACCTGAAGGGTTTGTTGTATCGGGTCAAGAAAACAAAGTGTGCAAACTTGTTAAGTCTCTTTATGGGCTTAAACAAGCACCTAAGCAATGGCATGAAAAATTTGACAAAATGATGATGTCAAATGGATTCAAAATCAATGAATGTGACAAATGTGTTTATGTCAAAGCTAGACCTGAAGGCTATGTTATAGTATGCCTATATGTGGATGATATGCTCATTATTGGTAGCAATGATAATATCATTAAAGCTACTAAGAGGATGTTAAACAAACAGTTTGACATGAAGGATATGGGTGTTGCAGATATTATACTAGGGATGAAAATCACTAGAACATCTGATGGATATGTATTATCTCAATCTCATTACATTACAAAAATCCTAGACAAATTTAATGAGAATGATAATCGTCCAGCGAGAACACCTGTGGATGTGACATTGCATTTAAGCAAAAACACGGGTGAGAGCATATCACAACTCCAATATTCTCAAATTATTAGAAGTCTCATGTACCTCATGAATTGTACGAGACCGGACACTGCATACTCAGTCAGTAAACTGAGTAGATATAATAGCAATCCAGGGGAAAACAACTGGAAGGCTCTAGTCAGGGTTCTTAGATATCTAAGATATACCTTGGACTATGGACTGCACTATACGAGATATCCAGCAGTACTAGAGGGGTACTGTGATGCAAATTGGATATCTGATACAAGAGACTCCAAATCCACAAGTGGATATGTCTTTACTATTGGAGGTGCAGCAGTGTCTTGGAAATCTTCTAAACAAACGTGCATTGCAAGATCCACAATGGAATCAGAATTCATTGCACTTGATAAAGCAGGCGAAGAAGCTGAGTGGCTTCATCATTTTTTAGAAGATATTCCAATGTGGGGGAAACCTGTGCCACCTATATGTATCTATTGTGATAGTCAATCTGCTATAGGAAGAGCACAAAGTAACTTGTATAATGGTAAGTCTCGACATATACGTCGGAGGCATAATACTATAAAACAATTGCTCTCTAGTGGAATAATTTCCATTGAGTATGTTCGGTCAAAAGAAAATATTGCGGATCCGCTTACAAAGGGTTTGACCAAAGAACAAGTGAGCAATTCATCGAGGGGAATAGGCTTGAAGCCTATACATTAAGAATCACCATAATGGCAACCCAACCTAGTTGACTGGAGATCCCAAGATCTAGGTTCAAAAGGGACAACCGAATTGTGGGGGATTCAAGGGGAATCACTATGGAGATAAAATCTCGTTCCCATTCCTATGATGAGATAGTGATGCCTGCTGAATGAATCAGGATAAGCTTTGCTTTTAATGGTTCTCATAGCTTGACTTAGTTCAAGTGGGGTATTGCAGGATGCTCCTAATGAGAATCACCTATATGAGTGGGAAGGGGCCACTTCTATGAGGATTTTAAGGCTAAATCTTCTAGAGCACTCATGAAAACCAGGTTTGTTCGGGGCCAAAATGAACAAAGTCATAAGAACCACAATGTGTTTGAGAAGTGATTGTGTGACTTCTATTGTCTTGGTTTACACAAACGGTTGAACAGTTCAAGACATCACGTTCACTGATTAGCCAGTAAACCCGATAGTCTTCACAAGGGAAGGTTCAACGCCGAAAGCTACCTCTCCCCCATGCATGATCTTCTCAATATTTGCTTTCACAAGTTTTTTGCATAGTTTTTGCATAAGTTATCCAGCCAATTCTCATTCATGTGGGGGATTGTTAGAAGTGGGTGTTAGTTATAACCCATAATTGGGTATTAAAGAGAGAGAACTAACCCATGTTTAAAACCCACTTACTATGAGATGAATGGGTGAATTGGGTGAAGGATGAATAGTCCCACATCCACACCAAAGATGGGTTGTGGATGGTATATAAGGTCCAAGGTTGGCCTTATAAGTTAGGCCCAAGGGCCACCCCACTTTTGTGGGGGAGAGAGATGTTGGACCCATGCACCTAGGTGGGCTAACCCACACGCGCGCGCTGCCGCCGCCGCCGTCCGTCCGGCCGGCCGGCTCAGCTCGATTCGGTTCGGTTCAGTTCGGTTCGCACGCGCGGCCGGCCGGGCCGGGTTGGGTTGGGTCAACAAGAAAATATTATTTTGGGACAAATTTAATGGTTTGGTTTTCTAATTTATTTTGGTTCAACCAAAACGGGTCCGTTTTATTATGACCGTTAACGGACGGACGCGTCCGTTTAACGGGAAAGGGTTTCAACGGGCTTTAACGGGAAACGGTGTGTTTTCAACGGGGTTTAACAGGATTTCTATAAATCTTGTAAAAACGGGTTTTTTCAGTACGGATTTTTCTTGCATCTTCTTCTTCCTCCTCTTCTCATTCTGTGAAAGCATTACACATCTGTGGTTCGCTGCGCGTGCTGTTTGGAGTGCTCCTACAGTGCGTGGTTGATCGTCTTATCCTGGGAGGCAGACGCCCAAGAGTCCTAAGCACCGTAGGGAGGGCGAATTCTGTCTTAAGGACAAAGCGTTTCGCTTGATTCGATCATAAATTCTTCTCCTTTATTGCCATTTGCAATAGGTACACACAGTTCATCCTTAATACATTAACAGTGAAGTAATATTAATAACAGTGCCCAATGGCCACTAGATGCGGTAACGAACGACGACGGAACCTGCAGCCCAGGGACCTGTTGTCGCCATAGGGGAGAGTTAGCCACTGCATGTGGGCGTAGCACTCGACGAAGGAGAGTTCGTCGAAGTCGCACGAGACGTAGATTATTGCCAGGGGCTCGCCCTTGGCCTTGAGCTTCTCATACGCCTCCACCAGCTTTGGCAGGAATACGCAGCAACTGGGGCATTGCTTTCACGAGAAGTAGAGCAGGATGTTCTTGCCGATTAGCTCACTCACAGGAACCTGCCACCAATTCCCATGCATGCATGCCGACAACAATGAGAAGACCCAACATATAGGCTATATGATTTGTAGTATAAGCTAGGTCTAAAAACATTATTCACTACTCCCGCCAGATCACGTGGAATTTACTCCCAGTTTACTGGATCTCCAAGATCGTCGAACAGAGGAACTGCAACTAAAAACCACTTCATTTCGAGTTGGCTTTAGCACCCTTCATCCTGGAGATCGAGCAAAGGGGGAGTGAAAGTGACGTGGTCTGTCGGTTTAACTGAATAATTTCTCGGGCCAATAGGGATAAAAGGTAATCTTGGGGCCATGCTTTCCGATCGCGAAGTCAAGGTCCCCTGAAACTATAAGTGATTCCAACGTTTGATCCTCGTTTCTTGCCTTCTCTATTGCTGCGACCTCTGCAATCTTCTCCGCCGAGAATGGGTAAGCTTGATCTCCAAGCTCTTCGATGAGAATAATGGCGTTATAATAAATTGTATGGCAGCCTCGGCCGATAACAAACAGATGGGGAATGCCCTCAATGTTGACTTGTTCGGCAAGCTTGTCCCGAGAAGTTATTAGATGCGCGCCTCGCATGAGAACAGTGTGCTCATCACCAATGGGTGATGGGAATGACTGCTCTACTTGTAGGTCCCTTGTGGCAATCATGACAAGTAGGGGAGTCGTGATGAGCACACTGTTCACCCTGCGCGGGGCGTATCTAATAATTTTTCGCTTGTCCCAGCACTTTTCGACATTAATCAAGGGTATAGGTAGCCAGGGAACGTCCTGAATTCTTTCTTTAAAATCTTCTTCTTCCAAGTCTGCTGAGATCCATACTACCTCAAAGATGTTTGCGTGATGATTAATTTTTATGTATGCTGGGACCAATATTTGAGTGAATTTTTCGCAACGAGGGCCTTTGTATGAGAAGTAGAAGCCGACTATCTTACCTTCAAGCTCGGAGATTGGGACTTATTAATGAGAAGAGAACACAGACTTGCATTCTTTGTCATCCTATAGGAGAAGGCCTATCGACTATCGTAGGCTGTTGGATTAGATCAATGGCCCTGATTTGAAAAGGCTGGCAGCAGTCGAACAAAAAACGCGGTGGACTGCATGGGAGTATGGGACCATCAAACCGTGTTGTTTATTTGTTTCCAGCGACCTGCGAAGTCCACATTTAGAGTCAAGGTTGTCGGAACAGCTCTGGAGGAGGAGAAAAACATGGCGAAAGCTTCAGAAGTGGCCAGGTTATTGGATCTGAAGCCCAATCCGGAGGGAGGCTTTTACAAGGAAACTTTCAGAGATTCTTCGGTTGTTCTATCCAAATCTCATCTTCCCCAACGTTGTGAGTTCCTGATCTTCCTTTTTTCCTACTTTGATGACTTTTCTGCTTGATTGTATCTGCATGTTTTCATTTCTTTGCTCTGTTTTTTTCTTCTCCAATTCTTAGAAAAGTGGAAATTACACATGGGCTTCTTGTTTCTGCCTGCATTGTCGTCGATTGACAATGAGAGATGCAAATTAGGATATTTTTCGGTGGTTGTTTATCTAGTCTTTCTGGTCTGTCCCATGATTCTGTTTGATAGATTATTTAGCTTAACATAGGATTATGCTACATCATTTGCTTTGGTGGAGCTTTAAATTTTTCTGTATCAACAGCATCTTGATGTAACGGTCGAATGTCAGCAGCAGTGACCTCGTAACATACAACTACTTCGGGTAGCACACAAACTTCCTTCTTCGCAGCGGCATGCAGATAGTATGCTAATTTAAATAGATTGATATTTGATAGTCATTTTTTTGAGCAATTGTGATTGTTGGTTTTATATAGCAGTGAATTTTGAATAGGAGTATGACTTTGTTTTGACTTCTGAGATGCTACTTATATGTTCTTTATCTAATAGAGATGTTAAATTTTGCTACTTTTTGTTCGTTGTCTTCAGCTAATTGCAACTAATTTGCTTAGAAATGATTTTTATACTATGTTCTGAAGTATGCTTGGACTTGTGCTTTCAATTAATTAGACTGATATTAATGTTACAATTGTCAATGAATACCAATAGATTACATCTCCTATAAAACCAGTAAGGGGTGAAATTGCTTTTGATGTTTGATTTAGACAGAGGTGGTAGTTGTGCCCATGACGCATTATAGGATTTACTCATTCTTCAAAGAATTGTGGGATCTGGTATAACCCAATGCTAGTCGTCTTGATTTCAGTACATTTACAATCTATAGGATACTGTCTTTATTTCTCTAAGAGGTATTTATTCTTCATTGTTATCATCTTCTCTCAAGCATTTCTATCTGTGAGATCAAAATGAATGAATATAGGTTGTTTTCAATATTATGGTTCCTGCTGGTGTAGGGTAGGTAAAGCCTTTCTATGAAATTGAAGCCCTTACTTCTTAATACACGAACATTATCTTATTTTTTCTCGAGTTCATTAACATGTTAGCTATAGAACATCTTCCATGCTTTATAGCTATTTCGGAAAAGGACTTTGTAAATGGTCTGGATCTACTAGGCTTGAGGTACAAATTACACAAGAATCCTATGTCTTCTCTTTAACATTGTCCCCGACTATACACGTCTTTGTATGAGCGTGGCAATAGCTTAGAATCTGTCAAGTACAATTTTTCTTTTAATAAAAAGTTACTTGTGAAGATTTCAAGATTTTGTACTATTGAAATTTTGACTTTTTATATTTTGGGTTTTATTCATTTTGTTCGTATCTATGCTTGAAACTCCATGCTAAATCCCTTTTCTTGTCACATTGACAACCATACGGGTATTTGTAGACGGGATGCCAAATATTACCATTGTTCAAATCGAAAGCTGGTTGATCATAAGCACAATAGGCACACGGCTAGTTTAAATATGTCACATGCATGTCAAGCTAGCGTAGCTTCTATCTTAACATTTTTTTCGTCCTGTATCTGCAGATAAGGTGGACCGCCCTATAAGTACATCCATCTACTTCTTACTTACTTCGGGAAGTGTGTCAAACCTTCATCGGATACCATGTGCAGAAACCTGGCAATTGGCATTTCTACAAGGGAGAACCTCTCACAGTTAGTATTTTCAATCATATTAAGCTGTCTTTCACTTATATGTGCAGAAACCTGGCATTTCTACAAGAGAGAACCTCTCACAGTTAGTATTTTCAATCATATTAAGCTGTCTTTCACTTTGCTTTTTCAGATGCTATAGGACATAATCTGGAATTCAATACTTCCTGTGATATGTAGTGCCTCGTTTATATGTTTCTGACGGTCCTTTGCATTGCAGGTGCTTGAACTATACGAAGATGGGAAAATTAAGCTGACTGTCCTGGGTCTCGACTTAGGAGCTGGTCAGCGTCCTCAGTACACTGTGCCACCAAATGTATGGTTTGGTTCTTTTCCAACCATGGACGTCAAATCGTACTCTTCAGATGGAAGTTCACTTGTCCAAAACGAAAGTCGGGACTCTGAGAGCCATTACTCCCTGGTTGGGTGCACATGTGCGCCTGCTTTTCAATTCGAGGATTTTGAATTAGGCAAACGTGACTCGCTAATTCCGCTTGCTCCAAAGGCTGAGGATTTCATCACTTACCTGACTTTCCCTGACTCTTGAAAACCTCACTTGTTTGCTTTCCCCTTGGCAAAATAAAACAAATCGAAAATTCGGGCTTCTATGCTTAGTCATTAAAGATATAAACATAAAGATATAAACAAAATGAGTAAAGGCACTCAGCTTTGGTTATTGGTTATATGACTTTGTTATTTTTTTTATAGAGATTAGATCATGTTTTTATTGCTAAATGGAGGAAGACTTTATTTTATAGTTGAGAAGAGATTTTTTTTTTTTTTTTGGGTGGGGGGGGGGGGGCGTACATTATAATGAGAAGAGTTAAGAGAGCCGACTCTAATCTATGCCCGCTACAGAAAAGGTTGGCTGTGGAATGCTGGATTACCAAGAAATTATGAATATTGACCGGTGATATTACAGGAGTTGTAATTTTCAATATTGACAGCGCACACACTGTTGCATGGTAGCTAGCTCCAGTAGTGCGCTAGCCGTGTGCACCATTGAGCCTAAGATTTCCGAGAGCACTGAATAACATAGACATACACGTTGCACCATAGCTTGATTGATACACAAACATAGTTCAAAACAGAGCAACACCATAAATAGGAGATAGCCAAGGATCGTGTCTTGGGGAAGAAGGTGCAAGGGAATATACAATTATGAAAAAAAAAGATTAGAGGAGCCACCCCCACAATAGCAGACGAGAAACTCACACAACGATTTTTAGAAGTTGGTTGGTCAATGGCCAAACAAATACCTGCTGGAAGGGCAAGGTTGCCTTACGGGTAAGGGAACAAAGTAGACAACATCAAACACTCGAATATGGAAGGCATACACCATAGCAATGAAGAATAACCAACTGCGTGACTTATACTACTGAGCTACAACAACAGTAATTTAAACTGACTACCAGGGGTGGGGGTGGGTAACAGTAGAGGAGAGAGGGTATGTGGACGGATAAACGTTTTGAGGAGGTATTTTTTTGGCAACAAGGTATCACTTAGGGTGAGTAGTTCACCAGACCTTGTTTTAGCAAGCCCACCTCACCATACATGGATGGTAGCCACGGTTCTTGTAATGGGGGGAAGGCTGCCTAAACCTTAAACCTTGGGTTGCAGACGACTCATCCTCTCTAACTTAATGGCAGAACTCTGATCACAATTTTAGGAGTTTCAAATTAAACTACATTTAGCAAAATATTGAGAATGTCACCCTTTTGTCCCATATGCATTTCTCGTATTGCTATTCGATACAAATGTAAATTCTCGCACAAATACATGACAAATAACACCAATCTGCTTCACTACTGTTATCACCTATCCGCTGATCGGGTACAAAAGGTACAAGAGTGAGAACAAAAAGACCTGAAGGATATATTATGAGCTCCTTTCTATAAGATACACAGAACGCATCCATCTTCCGCTCTCAATGCTCTAATAAGGGACTCTGAAAGCATTCTCAGTTAGAAGAATCTGCAAGAGATACAAATGCATTTGTTGAAGTATCAACGCTACACATGAGTTGACCTCACTACTCCCTCTTATCTTCTTCTGTGCCCCCATTGAACTCTGTATCAGGGCTGTGGGTGGATACCGCGTCTAGCGTAGATGAATTATTCCAAGTGTCCTTCGAATAAATGTTTGTTGATGGCTTAATCAGTGTTAGGGTGTCTTCTTCTCTGTCAAAAGCTTCACTACCATCACCAGAATACGCATACCTTAAAAACCCAGATTTATGCAGTTATGACATGCCCAAGGAACTAAAACAACTACTCGAAGCTTCAACATTTTTTAAATTTGTTACACGAGAATTATTTTTAAGTGTTTAATTGTTAAAAATTTCTATAGTAAATGTTTGCCAAAGCTATTCTTACGAGTGAAAAAAGTGGCAGCTCTCAAGGTAACTAGAAGTTATATCACCACCAATTCTTTTGTTTGAGTTGTAGCATTAAAAATCTTCTAAATAACTCAGCACAAGGTGTTCTTGCTGTCATCAATTGTTCCAGACATCCACTTTCATTTTGGCATATTTAATAACATAAGTAGGCCAAATCATGTGACTGACATAATCATAATGAATTAGATAAATTCTTACCGCATTGAATGTTGAGATGGTGCCCAAAGAATGCAAATGACGCACAGAAGACATAGGGAAAGCACTTGCCAGAAGGCCGGGATAATCCATGCAGTCTGCCAATGTTCATTGTACACATCCTTGGACTTAAAGTAAAGCTGCAAAGCGCAACTAGACATCAAACATTTGTAGCCCATCCTTAGGACAGAGAGAGTAATTCGATAGAAAATATGCTAGAACACACTTCGTAATATTCAACCAGCAAGTGCAATAATTTGACAAGTTCCTTTCTACATAGCGAACGAGGACTAGTTTCTTGGCTTCCTGAAAACTAGGTTGTAGACATGCAGCAAATGTCTATACAGTGGATGATTTTATAATCATCAACAAAATTCCAAGTCCAGGTGAACTGTTTCCAAGAAGAGTATTTCCAAGTTGTAGAGATGATCGGAGGAGTAACCAAACGAATTTAGCATATCATACATCATTAAATTTCCAAATCGCTAAGAGAAATATAATAGAAATATACAGATAATTGTATGGTACTACATTCAAACGAAGCAAGCACTTTACTTTCAAACCTAATCAGAAGAAATCAAAATCTAAACTAAAAAAGAGGAAATATATATTACCTCATACATTATCCAACCTGCAGAAATAAGAATAGCTATAACCAGTGCATTAGTAAACTTCCTATATACATCCAACTTGGCCACCATCCGTCTAGCCTGTGAACAATTTCAGATTTTTTAATGCAAAATTCACCATAGAAAACACATGGAACACATAAGTGTTCCCAGTTCATAAATTTCAACAACTTACAATTTTTTTCATTTGCAAGCATTCTTTAGAGAGAAAATATCATTTAAATGTAAAAGAGGAAATACCTGCAGCTTATTTAATGTCTTGGACAGGGAAGTGAATATCCAAAGAATAAAGAAAGCATCAAGCACTGAAACTGGAAGAACTAAAAACAATCTGGCTTTCCCAGAAAGATCATCAATGGTGCCAACATTTTCCACCATTTCAAGTACTTCTGATGCTAGAAAGAAAGTAGCTGCCAGCAAAACCACTTTGGAAGTAAGACCCCCAAGAGTTGGCCTCACTACACCATACCCCATTGAAACCATAAGGATGATTACTCGTGATATTGTTCTTTTCACAACACCAAATGTGACGGCCCACATGGTGATCCCCATTGGCCGGATTCCAGTAGCATTAAATTCAGCGTACTCAAAGTACCATAAAGCCATTTCAAACATGCCCAAGGCGATCACAAATGTTATGGAATTCTGAAGTTGAAGAACCTCTCTCCAAAATCGAGCATATTGAAAAAACCAATAGACCCCTAGAGCCACGAAAGCAAGGGACATAAACCCATAGAACTTCATAAGAGGGGCCATTCTACCAGGAAGATAACCAGTGGGATTTTTCCATACGGTTTTCCCTCTAATAGACAATCCCTTAAGATTGGGATCACAATACATGAAATAAAGATTATACATCCCAGTCCTTGTAATTTGAATAGCCTTCGATTCCATAGTAGCGACAAGATCATCCTCATTAAAGTAAGCACTAAAAACTTTTGGCCAGTCCGGATTTTGGGTGGACGGTCGGTGGATAATATGGCCTTCTTTACAAACACCTAATTTCGCAAGATCAGGTGTGCAGCAAACAGCTCTCTGACCACCGTAGGCAGATCCACCAATCGCTTCTCTGTCTTCCACCTCAAATATTATGGCTTGCACCAATCCAGATTTCAACTGCTCAGAAACTTTGCTCCTTGTGAATGTAATCTTTTCGAAACTGAAATTTGGATTGGGTTAAGGTAAGTGGCCTCTAACATAGTAGAAATAATAAATTAAAAAAAAATCCAAAAGATAATACACTATCTGAAGTGATACTCTAAAAACATTCATGAAAACAAGTAATAAAAACGAATATGACTTTTTTCAATCAAAGTTAGACAAATAAACCTACAACAAAGAATATTTACTATCTCAGTGATGAAACAATTACTCAAATTTGTATGAACCAAAAGGTCCAAGAATTATATTTAGGGAAATTTGACAAATTGGAAGTTAGAGAATAGATGATTGGGGGGTAATCAAGACGAATCAAGCAGGGTTAGGATAGAAGTTGGAAGAAATGGGAGAAACAAGGACAGAAAGACAAGGAATTAAGACAAATTTGGAAGAACAGAAGAGGAAATTATACTATACTTATTCTTCATTCACTAAGAATTGATTCTTCATTCACTGATGATGTCATTAAGGATTGCTGCCCTCATTACATAGCTAAATTGAGCCTACATAGCTAACCAAGACTCCACTACTTAGATATAACCTACACATAACCAATCAATGGCCACCGACAATAGATTAATGACTCAAAAGAAAGACTCAAGTTCCCATAAGCCCTTGTGCATGCAGGTCAACACGTGATCAATCTGGCGTTCAATTGGACAGTAGTTGATTCCCGACATGACACAAATAGGTAAAAAATGTATCTGATACAAATATTCAAGCAATGAACATCCAACGGCCAACTGATAAATAAACACCGAGATGTTTGAATGCACTGCATGAAAGGCATTTGGTCCCAGAAACTATATCAAGGATTCGAGATTAACTAGGCTGCTTTATTGCTTTTCTATTTACTTCTTATGATTAGTTGCAACATGTGTGCCTCAATTGAAATCTCAGATTCTCTTTTACCAAAAAAAGCCTAACAATGCAGTTGAAATTGTTTCCTTTGAACACCGCCTTCTTGAATCTTTATCACCCTTTTTGACAAAAAAAGGTTTTTCAGAAAAAAGGAGAGAGATCTTCGGATCATGAACTAAGAAGAATCATCAATGAGTTTATGCAATCAGGAGAAACCATAATTTTTTTATTTACGCCCTATAAATCTAATTAATATAAAATTACAAATTTCATTTGGCCAATACATCAAAAGAATTCTCATCTTCATCACGAAGAGATAACTATAGTAGCTCCTCGTTACAGAATCAGGCCTCGGATATTCAGTATCTGCCAAGATTTTTACAACTCACAGGATGCTTAATCATGAAATCAATGCCCTCACAGGTGACAATTGAAACAATTTACAAGTAAAAGTTCCATCCGCCAAATAGCCATATAGTTGATGCAACTGAATCGAAATACCCATATACAAAAAACTTCACAATCACCAGATCAAATTAGTGTAGTTGCATTTAGTACTTCAATTGGGGACTCGGAAGTTATCCAAGGAACCACTAATGCCATCTAATTGATATACACCAAGGAGTAGCTTAACGGGAGAAACATCAGATCATCAACTATCCTTAACATGGCTATTTCAGGTGCAATTGCAGCTTCCAGCTGAACACAAGTTGCTGATAATGTGCTCTTGTGTGTGTATGCGCGTTAGAGAGACAGGATTTCATATATTGTTACATTTTGAAGAAAGAAACGAAGATCGACAATAAACGGCATTAGATACAGCAAAGATCTATGGCAGAAATTCGCATCAAGCAACAAAGTAGCCAGTAAAATGAGCAGATCTAAGAGTTGAAAGACGGGAAATGAGGCAAAGAGTACCGAATGTAGGAGTATCCCTTTCCGGCAATGGCAGTCTCATTCTGATTGGGAGGCGAAGAATAAAGCCCCTCGCTGCCTCCATGCAGGACGAAGGCGTTTCCCTTGCTGACGAACTTGGCGCCACTGTAATCGTGGACAGAAGCTTCCACGAAATGGAAACAGAAAAGAGAGAGGAGGATTGTGAGGTGGTGAACTCCCACCAGCTTCCGCATTTCCTCTCTTTTTGCAGATTCTACAGAGACGAGAGCAGAGGAGGAGCTCGATCTGATCGGGCCTCTCTCGTAGACGCTTCTCCGCTGTCCCTCCGCTCGACTGTAACTCAGAGAAAGACAGAAAACAATTGGCTTACGGAGATTGCGGTTAGTTTGCTAATTGGGTTTCTGTGTGCATTAAAATAGGTTTAAGGGCAGAAAGATTAGTCACAAGTGTAGCCAGGTGATATCCTTACCTTATGCAGTCTTTGTGAGCTTAAACTAGGACACAAGTGGATCCACTAACCATAGTCATTATTAGTCTATAGGGCTCTATTTGCTGATTTGATGTGCAAGTTTTGACTTAAACTATCTACCTAATGGGTCATTTATTACTCATCTTTTTTTTCCGCTATATGTTTATTACTCATCTTGAACTCCTCGCGTAGTCGTAGTCCGGTACAATCCGTTTGAGGCGTGATTATAAGCAAATATCCAGAGTGGATTTTGGACGTCCAATGTAGCATTCATATTTTTTCCATATCCAGCGTGAAATATGATCTGAGGTGTTTCACCTGGATATGGAAAAAATATGAATGCTACAGTATAACAAAATATCCACTGTCATCTCCATCTATCATGTACGCCCTCCGTCCGAAAAAACCTGATTGCGTTTGAAAAATTGTAGATCAAGATCATGGAATATTGTATCGGATATCGATAAAATATCGGTAAGCCAAAGAGACGAAATATCGGAGATATTGTGTAAAAAAATATTGCTAGTCGAAAATTAGTTTTTACCATATATTTTCACAGTTAACTTCTTAAATGAATTATACTAATTTAGACAAGCATAGATTTCAAAATATGCATAAAAACGCATATTATGATGGAAAACAAATAGGAAGGCTTTTTTTTTCAAAAAAAAAGATTCTTATTTTTTTTAAATATTTTTTTAAATGGTGATATTTAGAAAAAATTGAAAAAACGAGATTGACTCGTATCGGTGTATCGGGTGTGGCCCGATACTGATATATCGGCGAGCCGACATTCCATCATCAAGATGTAAATGACTAGATTTGCCCTAGAGGCTGCCAATATATCCTCTTTAATGTGCATGTGTAGGCTTGAAATGTCATGGGTCCTATAGGCCAATAAAATCTAAACTCATTATCTAATGTTGCTCCATTTTTTTTGGACGGAAGGAGTACTATATCGTCTAGTCTCATACCAAAGCATGTGAGCCCATAAACTTCTCCTTAGTACCTCGTCCAATTTTAGTTCTAGACATGTAATATTGGACAGGAGTATTATGTTTGCTTTGATTGAAAATCAGGAAAATCAGGATCTCATGTAGGACAAGTATGGGATAAATCTGGTTAATTCTTGCGATAAATACATGTAATTCCTTACTTTCACTAACGTAGATAGAAAAATTGCACTCCTTCCGGTCACTTTTAATCGAGATCGTCACTTAAATGGTAATTTATATTGAGATACGGGGCCTACAGTAAAAGCTCTCGGCGGAGCGGGAATGTCGAAGGTTGGGGGAAATGGTGAATTGAGGCGACTGTAATAACCTCTAAGTATAGTTCGTTGTGTGACAGCTAAAATGCTCCTCAATCTTTCATAGATACAGATAAACTGAGAAATGTCAGTTATAATAAAGAGATGAGTTTACATGAGATCGTTCTCATATAAGGAGCATGAGGTCAATTTTTATTGCCATTAGATTCCGATTTGAGGGTAGATATCAAATTAGTGGATAGGTGAGTATGTCACATCAAAGAGTAGGTGAGATCATTATAGATATTTATAACCATCAGATCAAGATCCAATGGCTACGATTCAAAGTGGCCTCATATAAGCAATATGAGAGCGATTTCATTTAAACTTTTCCCTATAATAAATGGATATTTAGTCCAATCACAACGTGTATACAATCTCTTCAGCTTAAGCCTGAAGAGTGAAGACTATTTGACAGTTAAGCTTCTGTCCCAGATGCAGCTAAATTTTGGGTGGCTTCGTCGTTGCATGCCTAGGCCTAGGCTTAGTCACAGCAATTTGCAACAGTGGAGCTGACCAGTTACCACGACAGGTTGCCTGAACGGTGGAGGTGTGAAAGAGCTATATCTCTAGAACAATAACTGCAATCATAAACACAAGAACCTCACATAAGAACTTTCGTACTACGTAGATTAAACTGTCATTACTGTGCAGACAGAGGAGCTCGTACAAGTGCAACAGAGGAGAAAGGTTTGATGACTTACAGTCAGAATCTGTCTTCACCCACTTACAGTCTTTCTTCCTTTTCTCCAGCATTTCATCCTGGACTTCTGCTTTGCTCGCTTGCTTAATGTTCCTCAAGTATCTCTTCGTAGATGTATGAACTGAACTCTGGGGATATATCTTTCTGTGAAGTATTGTCCTCAGTAGCTGCATGTAATCACAGAAAAAGAAACACGTAAATCATGGTCCAAAAATGGTCTGCTAAAGAGGCTAGCAATGCCAAGCACGATCGTGCAAGTCGTACCTTCTCCATCCTTGACTCAGAAATTGGGTCATTTCGGCTTGGCAATGGAGGAAAGCCGCCTTGACAAGCAAACATATTCTTGAGGAGAAACGAAACTGATCTCTGTCTGATTCCAGTCCTTTTATCCACATTCATCTCCTTGTCTTTGCTTTTGGCAACTCTCATGCTTCTTTGAGTGTCACCAGTTGCTTCTTCCGAATCGTCGCTAGATCCCTCGCAGTTGTTCGGATCAGGTTCGAAGGTGGACGTGTAATTGAGCAAATTCTCCAAGGGAAGATTGGCCTTGTCTGGCACACCTGATTCATCAGTTTTCTCGGTGGGTTTGAGCTTCAACAATTTGGCTATATCTGTCTGCAGTTTGGAAACTTCTTCGTGAGTAAACTCTGACAAATCATATAACGGGTGTGACATTTCCGAGGATTCATGTCCCCCCAGACCTTCCTTCAACTGGTTGTTCCCAAAAGTCCCAATGGCCAGCAGCCCATGTGGCCAATCACTGAACTCCTCTTTCCGAGCCTCTGCCACACCGTGGCCTACAATAATTTAACAAACCAAAAGTGAAAAAAAATTGGTAGAAGTGCATTCAACCATATTGATTCTCATGAAAGATGACTTTTCTGATTTCATGTGAATTCCACATGATGAATCTTCAAGCGGATGTAAAAGGATACAGGATGGACCAGGGAAAATCGTCTCGCCGATATATCGGCGATATATCGGTATCGGCACTAAACCGATACATCGATACCAACCCGTATCGTTTTTTTTAAAAATTCCAAATATCGGCGATATATCGGTTTCGGACCGATATATCGGTATTTTTTGAATTAAAAAAATATTTTTTTTAGAAATTTTTTTTTTTTTTTTTTTGAAAAAAAAACCTTTCATGTTTGTTTTCTATGCTAATATGCATATTTTGAAATTTATTCTTTGTTTAAATTAGTATAACTCATTTTAGAAGCTAGATTGTGAAAATATACAGTAAAAACTAGTTTTTAACTATCGATATTTTTTTACACAATATCTCCGATATATCTCCGATATTTCATCTCTTAGGCCGACCGATATTTTATTTTACCGATATCCGATACGACATTCCATGGGATGGACACTATGAGTCATTCCTGTCTTAATAGACCGGTTCTGTCGTTTGTAGTTAATATGATCGCACATTAATCACAAAAGCTTCATATTAACTGCATAGAAATAGAAACACTTGTATGTTCATTTCGGCATATACAAATCCTTTTCAAACTATCAACATCGAAGAGGTCCTCTTCACCCATTAACATCAAAGTATCTTCGCTTTTGCAATTAGAACTTAGTTGGTCTTCAGTAGAAATAATAAGGGAGAGAAAGAAAGGAAAAAGAAACAGATATGACATAACTGATCAATGCCGGCGAAACCAAATCTGTAGCTGACATATTTATTGCTTTTAAGGAAATGAAGGAAAAAATATACTAGCGGTCTCGCATTTTATTCGGGTTCAAGGCATATAAATCATGAAGGATCATGTTTAGAATCGAAGTTTTTTATCTTCCAAATTCATGAATGATAGCTAGTTCAGACAAGTAAAGTGTAGAAGAAACATGCTAGAGAAAAGAATTCAAAAACCCTTACCATAGCTCAAATTCATCGTCGTCGAACATCTTTTGCTTGCTTGTCTCCCAGTAATCTTATTATGCATCCAGTTCAGAATCTACAACCACACCCACATATCTTTTTGAGAATCTCAAACTTTTCACCAATTAAAAGCAATTACAAAAGTTTTTATTGGCCCAACAATTTTCTGAGTCTCACCTTCATCTTGCAGCGCTCCTGAAGAATCCTTGAGACACCCCAACGGTATGCCAAAAGTTGATGACGATGCAGAGACGAATGCTTAACCAAATGAGAGGACTGAAAGGGGTATATATAGTGTGTAGGATACTGGTGAATCCCTTCGTTTGGCATTAGCAGCTAATATAGGTTCAAGTTCCTAGTTGCATGCTTTTTAGTTATTCCCACTTATTTCTATAACGAGATCCACGGTTATTTGTACTTATTTTATTTACACAACATGTGCGGAAT
The DNA here is from genome assembly GCA_039654745.1 of Houttuynia cordata. NCBI lineage: Eukaryota > Viridiplantae > Streptophyta > Magnoliopsida > Piperales > Saururaceae > Houttuynia > Houttuynia cordata. The sequence continues at coordinate 35,384,625 of CM077504.1, forward strand.
ATCAGCCTTAAGGTCGACCAGGTTGACAATTGCCCGGGCTGCCCGTTTGCTGCTCCAACTTGCCTCCATGGCTAAGGTTTGCATATGTGATATGTGGTTTGGGTTTTGATTAGGAGCCTAACTGTGATTACTTAATATGTTAGTACGGATATAGCAAAGAACTCTAGATTCCATGTGTTCCACCAGATAGCAGACAAAAGAACTACTTGCAGCGAATAAGCGTCGATTACTGTTAGCAGAGGTCCCATTCGATGAATAATTACGAATGTGACAATGCTTCGTGAAATTTCGCTAAATTGTTTGGTAGTTGTTTGTCGATTTGTACTTTGCGGATGAGCATCCTCTCTGCCACCATCTTATATTGCTTCGGGGCCGTTTCGGCGTGATTAAAAGCAAAACATCCGCACCGGATGTTTCACTTTCACTTTCATCTCAAGTTTTTTTTTTAATTTTGAAACACCTCACGACGTGTTTTGCTTTTTCAACACTCATTTCCAGGTCTGTTGATGAGATGCATACCAGAACCACTTTCCAGCCTTCACATGAACAAAGCATCAACGTTTACACATCACAACCACTGGTTGATTAGGACGGAGTACAACAAATCAGAATATAAATCATGGTTCAGCACTCGTCACTCTTTCGAGTATGAATGAGGTTTAAACCAAGTGTTTTACTAGTCCACTCAGCCCCAAAGGGGGAGCAAGTAAGGTGTATTGAGAAATTAGAGTGGGACCCAGGAGAAGATGGGCAGGGTTACGGCCAAACTAGGCTTGCGTGGGAATGTCCCTTAACGACCGGACCGGCCGCTCAATCCCCACGATCGGCCTCGGCCACCGAGCATGCATCCTTGACTTTTCCCTTCCTGCTGCGAAACACTTCACTGCTACTGAACTGATGTGAGCTCACCAGTCACCTCTACAGAAAACCTCGTGTGATTTGATCTGCCAGATCTAAGTCTTGTAGTCGGAGATCACAAATGATCATAGCAAATTCTCACAATGTGGAATATCATCAGTAGACTTCCCTCCTCAAAGTCGTCACATAAAAGAGCAGGTTGTTGCATTGGTAAATCTTATCGTACCTTTGATAATCCCTAAGATGTACGTGTTTAAACCTGGCCATATACAATATCAAAAAAAAAAAAAAACCCTGGCCATATACGTATCAGAATTCAGAACCAAATCACCTGCTGAAATTTTGGTGTGCACGACAATATCTTCCTCAATTTTCTACTAGGATCACTTGCGTATCACAGGTCGTCTTCTAAGGGAACATGATCATTTCTCTGCTTATGTTAGTGAGGAAGGCATGTTTGTCATCCCCGACCTGAAGACATGGAAATCTTCTCATACATGCAAATCCTTCCATGATTCGAATAGTAGCTATGCCTATGAGCCTAACCAAAGAGTTGACTGGGGTCAACATTTTGACTTCAGGCAGAATGTGAAGCTTAGACTTCATTTCTACCCTATATTTGCTTCTGATTTGATAAAAAAAATGTCTTAATTGTGTTCTTTTAAAGAAAGCATATTACGAAATCAACTAAAGGGAAAGGAATAGTAGTATATGCTACACAAATGTCTCATGTAAAAAGGATAGGCTATTCTCTTCCCATGTGGGCATGCTGGAGGTTTTTGAGCCCTCCTTATCGTCTTCATGATCATCCTTGACTTGCCAGGAAATTTCCTTTCTCATAAATTCAAAAAAAAAATACACCTCGAGATGCATGGGTCAGAAAGCAAGAACAAAGGGTTGACACTTCAAATTAAGAACAGCTATCTAGATGAGAAGACAGCCGAGCCACGTGAATAGTTCACACAAAACTTGCTGTGACTCACTTTCCATGCTCCCTTTAATAGGCCATCCAACGTTACGTAAATTTGTACCATCCAAAATGGGAAAGTTTCGCATCCAAGATATGAGAGAGCGAGAGAGATTATCTACTTTATTATCACTTGCATCTTTTCCTTCCACAATGACTGCTAGTGTTAGCTCGTTAAACTAGGCTCCTCAACCTTGAGTAAGCCGGAAACAAAGCTGCCATATAGTAACATACGATTATGGGACTTGAGAGTCGAGCAACATCGATTACCATGCATCCAACACTACAAGGATTGATTACTAATTCTGCATTTGGTGGTCTGGGGTTGCGACACATGTTAACGTTAATGATTATGATTAATGATCGAAATTACTTTGTAAAAGGTCCCGCTCCAACTTGGAGCTGTTCAGCATATATACTAGCTAGAGAGTCTCTGGGGTACCCAAGGAGTACAGCTTCCAATTATTAGTAGCCAAACCATAATCAGCAAGTTCACAAGTACTTCATTATGAGTAAGTTTCTCTAGATGGATCATAGCACTTAAAATCTTGCAACATAACCATACACGGAAAGTTACCCTAGTGAAAATGGCAAGGCAATAATAAGAAAAAAAATCAATTATAAAAAAAATAATAAGAAGAAAAAAAAAAGGAAAAGAAAATGACAAGGCAAGTGTGGAAGCTAAAAATGCCATTGGGACCACTTCAGCGCACTAGCACTTTGCACTTCAATACTACACCTACAGTGAATGTGCCTGCATGATTAAGGACCTTCATTTCCAGTGCTTGCATGCACATTGCACCAAGAAGTAAGCGATGTCAGTTAGCTATTTGTTTGTTGACGGCCTTTCATTATAGAACTATTATATGTAGAAATGACAAGTAAAAAACATCATTTATATGAAGATTAATGCATAATGGTATGACTACTATCCCCCCATGCACCCCCTAAAACGAGAGCTAATTATATAGTGCGTATATAATATTACTCATATTTTCAACTTATTTCTATTGGGTTTTTGTTGGCTTGTCTATGTGTCATAACTACTATTCTGAACGAGTCATAGTGTCATACTATTCTACACTGCCACATGCAATGTTATTCAAGTAACGACATATATATTTACACATATACAAACTATTAGCGCGCAACTCCAATTCACTTTCATAATCCCTTTATTTGTGGTGCTGGTTAAAGAGATTTTTTTGTTAGTTATATTTGGCATGTAAACTATCAATAAACTAATTAGTTTTGACATTTAACAAACTTTTTTTATGTAAATGAATATGAATGACAAGGAAACACATCATTTTAATAAGAGATAGGTACATAGTCTAGGATCAATGATTGTCTACGATTCATGCCCAAGCAATGAAGCCATATTGTCAAAATTCTATCTTGATTTTAAAAAGAGAAGAGTTTACATGAGATCGTTCTCATATAAGGAGCATGAGGCCAATCTTTATTGCCATTAGATTCCGATCGGAGGGTGGATATCAAATCAATAGGTAGGTGAATATGTCACATCAAGGAGTGGGTGAGATCATTATGGATATTTGTAGCCGTCAGATCAAGATCCAACGGCTACAATTCAAAGTGGACTCATATAAGCAATATGAGAGCAATCTCATTTAAACTTTTCCCTTTTAGAGATGAGTTTATATGAGATCGTTCTCATATAAGGAGCATGAGGTCAATATTTATTGCCGTTAGATTTCGATCGGAGGGTGGATATCAAATTAGTGGGTAGGTGAGTGTGTCACATCAAGGAGTGGGTGAGATCATTATGGATATTTGTAGCCATCAGATCAAGATCTAACGACTACGATTCAAAGTGGCCTCATATAAGCAATATGAGAGCAATCTCATTTAAACTTTTCCCTAAGTATTAATACCCAAGTCAACCCGAGCGGAGCTCCAAAACATATGAACTACATTATTTTTCATGACTTTTTTCTTTGCTAAAAGCATTAATTTTCATGACTTCCTCTTCTATAGTACTACCATTTTTCTTTTTCAACCTGTATACGTTGTACGACAGAATCACTCAGTCTCACATTAATTAATCCACATTAAAGAAAAGTTAGTCAAAATAAAAATGATTGACTAGATTCACTTTTGTAAAATATAAAACTATATGTTTTTTGCCTAGTAAAAACTTCTTGACGTGAAGTCAACTCACGTTTCCCCATTTTAATTGTCCTATTTGGTTTCTAAAATTAACTAATATAGGAGTTAGTATTTTGGGTCGGTTGCCTAGCCGAGTTTTAAAACATTGGTTTTAACCTTTTATTTGGCGATCAAGGTGAGTAATAATAGGGTAAAAAAGGACATTATGTAGCATATAGATATTCTATGAGTCCACACCTTGAGCCATCAGTTTTCGATTCGACGGCGGGAGTCAAATCAGGGGTAGGTGGGTGTGATCACCCACTCGCCCATAGTGCCGTCAGATGAAGATCTAATGGCTCGAGGCCGGCTCATGCAAATGTGAGTGAATCACGTTTCATTTAAACTTTTCCCATATTCAATTTCCAGTGACAAAAATGGAAGTTTAAGGAACTAAAAAAAATGTATTTCAATGATGTGGAGTATTGTAGCTATTTCCAAGAAATTTTCATAAATACGTGTAAAGTAATTAGCATGGTCACGTAGACCTCTAATGTTTAACAAACACTAACGCGTCGATGTCCAGAAAGCGGACGTTACCGGACGTAGTATATTTCTAAAAATCCCACATTTTACTCAACTGATTTCTTAAATAACTGTATCCACCATAAAAAGAAAGATTCTGGAATAACGCTAACATTTTTGGATAGCTACTGTTGTGATATGTTTGCTTGAGTTCACCATGGATGCTCAAAGGGTTTCTGTGAAGCCGGCAGGCGGCAGCCAATGACGCTCTCTTGAAGGTTTGTCTTCTCACGACTTTCTTGAAAGTTCTTCTTAATTACAAGCCATTTAACTCGATCCTGAAGAATGTTTTTTAAGTTCCTAGTATGTGTTTCAATTGTGTCATATGGACAAAAAAGAAGTTATCATGTTTTGGATGCCAGTGCAATCCACCATGTAATGGAAAACATGTTAGTGTTACTCTCTGGACCTAATTAGTTCTTACTAAGATAGGAAGATGACTTCGGACTTGGAAGTGTAAGATGAGACGTAGTGGAGCCCAACGTATATTGGAAAGATTGTGTTGCCACTAATGATGTAGACTTATTAGAGTGGTTCTAGAGTGGTCCACAGCAGCCCGACAAGCCGTAGCCCGCATATGCCAAACAAGCTATCAAGAGTTTGTGACCATCCCATTTACTATACACATGCTTTTTCTTTCATTGACTTGTTACTCTTTTTATTATTGTATATCTCTTATAAATAGATACGAGCCACTCTAAATAGATACGAGCCACTCTGTGTTGGAACTTGGGAGTGCTCAATTAATTCAATATATTTAATTCTTATAGGAAGTGAGCGCTCCTACAACACAACAGAGAACAGACTCTATGAACAATTGCATATGCCGGAGGGCATCATCGGAGGAATCGCCACTCTCTTTGCAGTGGCCCTTTATGACTATTCGATCTTTCATCATCTCAGATCATATGCAAATCCTGCAGTTAGTTCGCATCTCTGAATCTAGTCTTGATATTATTGTCATTGTTATTTCTAGAAGACTGGACCTTCTTCCACGATATTATTCCCTCCGTCCATTGAAGCTGGTATACATTCCAAAATGAGTTAAATTTATTGCACTTTAGGGCATGTATAGAAACATATTTTTTGCTTTCCCATGTTAGTATTTTTTTAACATTCAACTCATAAACATTAATTATAGAACTTCATCATGATTCATAACAGAACATCATAAACATCAAATCATAACTTCATAATTCAACAAAAATTACATTCCATAGCATTCATAATTCATGACATAGAAGACTTATGATACTTTAATAAATAAAAAACATACCTTGAGTTATATCAAAAATTTAGAAGATATCCAAGCTTACGGAAGAAAGGGGCCACGAAGGCGTCAGGCAGCTGTAGTGGGTCAAAAAACTACGGAACGGGGGACTTTGATCTCTCATTGAGGGCATGCGAGAGAGTACCTTCCAACACCTTGTAGATAGTCGAAGTCTGGCGTCGACAAACAATGAAGGCTTGCTCTTTTCCATCTACGTTCGGCGCTTTTCTTTGAGTGAAGTTGGATAAGGAAGGGAGAAGACGTAGGGAGGTGACGCCATCGAGATCTGCAGAATAAATCGAAGCTTGAGAATGAAAAATAAGTCTCTCCCTTAGTCTCTTATTCTTTCAAAAAACTTACAATTCATTACTTATAATTTATTTCTTGATAGAAACATACCTATGTGTTCCTTATATAGGCAAGGGGACCTCTTCCTCTAGCTCATGGTTGGTATATGCTATCATCACAAAACTTTAAGTTGATAGATGTAGCTATCATCATCAAACATTATATTGGTAAAAGTAACTATTATTACCAATTTTATTTTACTATACATTCCATCAATATGTAAATTTATAATAAGCTAACTTTTCATATTGACCAATATATTACATATGGGCCACATATTATTGGGATACAAAATTTCTTACACCCCATTCATGTTTTTGGTCTCGAAGGATCAAAGTCAGTCATGTATAATGTAGAATTCATCTGTCTTTCAAATCCAGACGAGAATCGATGAAGGAAGTATATAATTTTGATACTTTAACCACCTAAGTAGATGTTCAAGAATTTTAATGCTGTGAGATTGTTCTTTTCCCGTAGCTTCACACAATATAAATGTCTGTCAGAAACAGAAATGGATTGTGGGCGTTCTTCTCATTGTTCCCGCCTATGCCACTGACTCTGTGAGTAATCTTCATGCTGTGCTATAATCTGAGCCAAAAATGAAGATATATAATGTTCTGAACACATAACAATGAAGGTGAATCAATATGACAACTATAATTAGCTCACTCGGGTTAAAATAGCCCGAAATGTTGGAATCGGCAACTTTTCTAATTTGTAAAAAGCAGGACAAATAGTTGAAAGAGTTGAATTCTTTTTGTTTTCTTGCCTGTTAAGCAGATAATATCCTTGTGCTATCCAAGACTCTGTTTTGTGTGAGATCTTAAGAAGCTGCTATGAAGCTTTTGCTTTGTATTGCTTCGTAAGATAGTGGGTTGCGTGTCTCATCCTTAGCTTAGTTGTATTTCGATCTCCTTCCTTTGTTACATGCCTTCATGCTATATATGTAAGGATATGCATATCAATCAAATTGGATTCCTTCTTTATTTTGTTGATAACGTGTGTTTCAGACCTTGCTAGGCAGAAGTTTCTTTTGTCATATTGTTTATCAATTCTTACTCCTTGATATCTTGTAATACTATTCAATTAGCCGCATTTTTGGCCATTTAGGTGGTGAAGCAAGAGTCATAGAGCTCCTTAAGAGTGAATCAGAGAAGCTGCTTAGGAAGCCTTTGATGGGGGAGAAAGGCAGTAATGGAGCTCAACATAGATGTTGGCCTTGCAACTTTATTCTTCGTCCATGCGCACTTGGAGAGGAACTGTACGAAATAGTAAAAATTCGGCTTCGTATATTATGTAAAACTACCACCACTTCTTGCATGTCCCATCTATGATTGATTGTGACATATTTAAGGTGCTCAGATGATTTCGAAGACCTTATGTGCTGTGTTGGCACTTATTGTGGAAACTTTTGGTGCATACGGGTATGGGGAGTTTAAGTGGTATTATGGGTGTGTATCAGGTAACTTCGACAATTCGACGATCTGCTTATGTGTCGGTAAATCCCATATTTTCAGTCTTGTTCTCCAAGTGATTTTTACCTTGGTTGGTTGATACAGATATCCTTACTTTGCTGCAATATTAAATTTCAGTCAGATGTGGGCTCTATATTGCTTGGTGCAGTTTTATAATTTACACATCAGAGATTACAACCAATACGCCCTTTAGAAAAGTTCATTAACTTTAAGGCTATAGTATTTGCAACCTGGTGGCAAGGGGTTGGTATTGCATTACTGTGTTCATTTGGTATTTTGCCAAAGAGTTGGAAGTTTCAAAACGGGATGCAGGACTTCCTGATAAGCATTGAGGTTAGTTTTTGTAGCTTTACACAATCAAGCGCTCATGGAAAGTAAAAATATACAACTGTATCTGGAATGCTAGTAAATAAACTAAAATCAAGCTGCACATATAAGTTCAAGATGTTAGATTCATGTTAATAAACTTAGTCCTACATACATTCTAAATAAATTAAATTCAACCATGCTGGTAGTTTCCTTTCCTGCATAGTCTGCTTCGGCAATCAAATGGTGATGAATTTGCTGTATTTAATGTCTTTCCATTTCGATACCAGATGGCAATTGCTGCTGTGGCCCATGTCTATGTTTTTCCAGCAGAACCTTATCGTTTCTTACCAGTCTCAAATTATGGGAGGATCACTGCTCAAATGACAGAATCTACTTCGAGGGTAGAGGATGGAGGATGGAGGAAAAACAACTGTTGTTGATAAGAAGGAAATACGAGTTGAAGCACCGGGAACGAGTGTCACTGAGAGTTTTAGGATGTAATCCTTGCAGGTGGTAAACATGTGAGTTTCTCTATCTCTCTGTGTGGAACTGTGTTTTCTGTCACCCTTATTGGTGGAGGTTCGATTGACACTAAAAATCCTAATGCGCCTTGACAGGTGATTAAGGATGTGGTCCTGATAGTTAATCAAGCAATAGAACCTGTGGAGAAGGGTGTGACAAAGACACAGGAGAGATTCCGTCAAACCTCTGTCGAATCTGATCAAGAAGAAAAAAGTTCAGAAAGGGACTTAAACGAAGAACACGTAGAAGAGGTCTGATCGGACACCGGGTCTCATCTTATTAGGTCGGAAAAAGGGTTATAAGTGAGACAAATGCCAAAGAAGATGATCTTGTTGATTGGTAGGAGGGATTTGACGTAATGCACCGTAACATCGACGATGAGAGCTTTAATTTGCATGAAGAGTGTGCATCCCTATAGACATTTCGATGACGGATGATGCTGCTGTTATAGTGCTTGATAAAAATTTGATTTACCCTTGCCTTTTATGTATATCTTCGGTCAAAATACTTGACACAGGAAACTCCGTGGAATGGATGGCTGGACTTATTGGGAACATATTAGAAATTTAGAACTCAGCAAACTATTTTATTTAGTATATATATATATTAAAAAATTAAATATGGAGGGTTGTGTCAGCATAAAAACTTGCCACTATATTTTTTTATATAAATTTTGTACCATTTTGATTTCGATAAGAGTTAAATGTGATATATAATCCATGTGCCGACCCGTATAGTTGGGGTAAGGCGTATGATGATGGTATTGGAAAAGACGGGAAGCTGATCTACGATTTTAATAGAAACAATGACATGTTTTGAGACAGGGCCGTACAAGAAAGAAGTAGCCGGACCACCAAATAGTGTGGCGGTAGGGCCTCTCCCTGTTGAGGGAGAGGTCCCGGGTTTGAGCGCTGCTCGACCTGCGGCACCTTGGGGGTACCTTTAGGATAGGGGGGTTTACGATGTACCAAAAAGAATACAAGAAAGAAATAATTCTACCATTCATATAAGAGACAAAGTTGAAGAAGCTTTTTTATTATAAAAACGCACAATCTTTATCAATAGGTTCTTGAGAGGTTAATCACTGTAACCCTTTGTACATCAGGCAAACTTTGTGTATTTTACAAGGCATGATCTTTTTTCTCTTTACAAAAAAAATTCCCATTCTGTAATATACATATATGACTGAAAAATGATTAGTCGCCTTGTGGACAGCACAGTGTAATACAGCAATCGAGACAACCGAAACAGGAAAGAGCCATGCAGAATTGTGAGAGAACAATCACGCATTGGTCGTTCATCTTTGAACATGTTTTGAGGCAACAATAACAGCAACAGCAATCGCACAGACCGCTGACCTCACGAAGAGTCTTGCTTAACACATTGTCAGGTGCTACTAAGTTAGAGCCTCCAAGTCCGGTTGGAGAGTTTTCCATGGTTGCAACTGTATTTCCAAAACCAATGGTCAAACCCTCAAGGAATGCCACTCGGCTATCCACAATGTTCTCATTCTTCTTTCCACCTAGTTTTTTTACCTGTAAGAGCAAATTCGATTTTAATTCATATATCTTCCAAGCCTCTAGTACCAAAGTAATAATGGACCGAGTAACCTTTGAAGGGATGTCTGCCCCAAGCTGGAGAAATATTTTACAGATATTTTAGCTTCACAAAAAGACCTACTACCACACACTCGTATTCTCCAAAATTCTAGTGTGCCGCATTTCATTATATATATATATTTTTTGCACAATTCTACATTGTTTTATTTTCAACTCCTGTCCAAGTAATTCCCAAACAACCCAATAAAGCGTAAAACCACGGATAATTACAATACGGGAATCGGACAGTCAATGCACCCAAGACAATTTGAAGAAACTTGAGGGTGTAAAGAATGTTATTTCATTCACTGATTCTACATCAGGTATAGGCAGCTTTTGATTCTGATTTTCATTTGGCTTGGTTTTTATTTGTCCGAAGATTTTATCCAGTTAGTTTCTGTCTATATATTTCGTTCCATTTAGTCATCTGCTATCTAAGTAATACCGAGATGTCTCAATTAAGTATAATCAAAGCAGATGATTAAGATTATTTCATTTGAGTCCCTTGGCATATGACAAGGTTTTTAATTTTAGTTTTTTACAAACAAAAGGTTTGTTTTAGCAGAAAGAAGCAAAAAAGGACATGGATTTTTTGTTTGGAACTTTTCACCACCCTCTTCTTTCTTCCACATATGAAACTCTCATAGTCTTTTTAGCCACTACTTCAAATCAACCTATCGTTAGAAATATTTCAGAATCATGAAAAATATATTTTTGCATGGGCATGAAAATATGAGCTTGGACAGCTTTTATCTACGTTGCTCTGGGAACAAACAGTTTTCTGTTTGCGTCTTTCCCCTAAGATAATGAAAAACAATAATTCTGCTTTGTCAAAGCACAAACAGACAACAACCAAGTGCATGGAAAAAAACTTGATGAAAAAAAGAAGAAGAAACACGCAATTCTAACCTCTTTTCCTCCGAGTGTTGACTTCAAATTTTCCTTTTCAGCCAGAACTAGAACCATTCGGGTGAACTCGGATATAAATGCAGTTTGAATGCTAGTTTTAGCAATCTGCAAAATGAAATTTGCAACTGATTACTGCAATCCCATTTTCTCAACTCTGATTTATATACTAAACTTATTTCTATGCTTGTTAACCCACACATAGCAAGCAAATAACAGTTAGTTCCAAGTATTAATACATTTTTAATTGTATGATGTTATTTTCATTTTTTTGTCAACAAGGGTAAATTACATCATAAAGTCATGGGAGAAAGTGATCTGAAGAAAAATTGATGCAATCAGTAATACTTTTCTGAGCACATGTGACAGTTACTCTTGGCAACAGACTTATGAAAACGTTGTCAGTTAATCAACTATCAATTGTAGCAAATACGACATACTCACCTTCTCTTCGAGCTCTTTATTTTCTGAAAACCACGCTTGAGCAGTAAGCAGCTCTATTTGTTGCTTTGCAAACACCTGTCGAGGCGCATCAGTTCACAAAAGCACATATTGATAACTACAACAAGACGATGACAAATGTAACAACAAAAGCACAGAGCATACTATCAAATGTACACTAATATCAGAAACGACATCAATTTAAGGATAAGAAAGAGTGTTAAAAACTTGTCACACTAATGATTACATTATATATGGCTCCCATGCAGGTCGCATGCTAATATTGCACATTGTACTGGCTTCTAAACAGACAAGTAACATGAAAACAGAAATGGGCAAAAACGTAGATTGTATAATGTAAAACTTTGAAGGCTTACTTTGTCAAGAGGTATATCCTTGGCCTGTTGCACTTTCACATCTATCACAAGGTTGGTCATGTCCGCCAATAGGCCCCTTGCTTTAAGTGTGTCAGGAAACCGCCCTTGGTATCTTCCTGATAGTACCAAAGGAAGCTCGGATGAAAGATCTGGAATGACGAAAGGATAAACCTAAGAGGCAGACATAAGTAATGATTTAGCATTCATGATCACCTGTGATTGAATATTCAGATATTGACAAGACAAGGTATACTCTCGTTCACCTTTTGATTTAAATCAAAATCTTGACAATACAAGGACGACCTTACATATGTTTCAGAAAGCATGCATTTCATTGATTTATACAACCAATTCAAGCTATAGGCAAACAGTAAAATTGATCGCCATTTGACTATGACTTATAGTATGCATTCCAGTAAATAAGGATCAATGAAAATAAATACACAATGCCTGATTTCATATGGCACTGGATCAGGCATTTGGATGCTTATTTTTTGAAATACATAGCCTGCAAATTTGGTCAAAATCTCATAAATGGACCCATATCATCAACCACTCTTAATTATTAGCTCTTCTCCCATTCTGAAAATCACAAGGATTTGACGAAGGAACCAGATAATCAACAGTCCTCCCCAGTGTAAAGGGCTGTTTGGTTGAACCCCGGAATGCTATTTGTACACATTTAGGAATAAATGGAAGTTTAACTAAATCCTTGAAACCATACCTCAAAATCATCATGATTATAAAAATTGTCAATGCTTATATTTGCAACTATGGAGGACAAAGTTCTTGTAAAGAATCTTTGCATTTGAACTTCAATAATATCTGGCGAATAAGAAACAGAGAGGACTTAGTAACTGGATACGAATAGCTCCTGATCTGCATTATGTTTCACATCAGCGTCAAATTTTAAAAAATCAAGTACGATGAATGAAAGCATAGGGCAATGACAAAGATAGAGAGGTATTAACCGAGGCGCATCGATTGCTAAATAACTATTTGGCCTACTTTTGTAGGCCACTGAGAATTTCTGGAAGGTCTCCCTCTCTGAGAGTGAAGCCCTACAAAAAAAATGAAAGCTACAAAAAAAAGAAACCACCATATGCAAGATGATTTCATCTGGAGAATAAAGTCATCACAATCATCATTATAGGTCTCAGCTCACTGAAGATTCAGTATTAAGAACTTGTATAGACAGTGGTGAAAAGCTAGCTCATAAAGGGAAAATCTACGAGGAGCACATGTGAATCCGTAGGGGTTTCCAAGCAAAAAGTGACATCTGACATAAGCAGATCATAAATTTGGCCCCGACACATGTGGACCCATGGGATATGTACATGGGCTATAATACTCAATTGACTATATAGGATTATACTAATTTACAAACTACCAATTAGGGGAGAAAGCTAAGAAAAAAAATGAACAATCCCATGTCTCCTGTTTTGTTGGTCTTGTTCCAACTAATAGATGGTCAGCTATTGATTAGAGAACAGCAAAGAGTAGGCATGTCTCCAGCGAGCATTTCATTATACAATGAACAAATTCAATGTCAAAAACTGTAATGCCTGAATTCAACAAGCTAATTACAAGAGAACATATAACTGACCTGCATCAAATGCTGCATCATAGTGCCCTCTACTAATTAACGCCAACATCCGCAAGAAATAGTGATTGCAGTAAGAACCTGGTTGACAAAATAAATAACTGAAAATGGTTAGTTTCTCGGTGGAAAAAGATAAAACCAACAAAATAATCAGGTCTACAAGCTACAAAAAGAGCCGTGCTTCACATAAGGGTTGTTTCAAGACTGAAGTCATCAGCTTCCTACTAATGCACCAAATTTTACCTTTATATGAAATGTAGACCACCATTTTAACAGCTGGCATTATTATGCTTCAGTGAAGTAATTATGATACTGGCCTCCATGCTACATATATACGACTATGATACACAATTGAAGAAAGTAGAAGGGCACCACCATAAGGATAAAATCCTCTTCCAGCTGCTTATGATGAGGCCCTAGTACTCCAAGTAGTCCCGTGGGAGAACAGAACAAAGTGATACACAAAACTCACTTTTGCAAACAGGAAAATTTCCTAATATGAACAGAATTTTTTTTTGAGGTGAATATGAAGAGAAATTTGGGTATAAGCATTGCATGGAAAAAAATCCTTGCAATACGATAATATCTAATTATTATATGTTGTTGGGCCAAAATTGGTTTTGAAGCATCTAAAATGTCATTTTCTGCACAGCCGTAACATGATATGGCTTCTGGGATGGACATCTTTTTCTTATTTTCATAAAAAATTACAGTCATACACAAGGAACAGCATACTCTTTCAATCTTTGAAGAACTCATAAACAAAACAAATTCTAAAGCCATCTAAGAACACGGACAGAGTACTATTCAGAACAATAATTTTACCAAGAATTAAAATGCTCTAAAGGGAAACCATTGCATTAAGGATAAGCACAAGCATATAGGTTTTAGAACGTCTAAATTTCAGAAACGTGCTGAAAAATACCTATTCCAAATGTGGAAATGCGGAGTGACATGGATCTGCTCTTTGCAATATGATTTTCCACAAGATGGCAAATGTTACGTTCATCATCAACAGCTCCATCCGTTACCAGGAAGATATGAGGCATAGAGTCCACAGTATCAGATAACAACTTCATTGCCTTCAGATAACAACATGAGCCGTCAGATTCACAATTTCTTTCTGAAAACGAGAGGGAATTTAAGAAGCAAATATTCCATCACATTTATTAACTGAATATCACATAATCACTACCGTTAAGACCGAAAATGACCCAAAGGCATATAGAATAGCGTGGCAGGATAGACAGAATATTCAACACAAAGAGGCTCAATTTGAATGGAACAAGACAGCAAAGACAATACCAAAAAGAAACTAAAACTGGATATAAGAGACCTTACCTCCTTCAGGGGATCCAAAATATTAGTTCCACCGCCTGCTACAAAATTGTCATTCATCCACTGGATGGCACTCTCAACATTTTCATTTGTTGCTTCTTTCAAATACGATGAGTATGAGAAAGTCTCTCCATTAAAACCGATGATGCTGAACTTATCTGCAGGAGTGAACTTGCCAAGGGCCGCTGCAATTGCCTTTTTAGCACAATCAAGGGGACTGCCTTCCATGCTTCCGCTGATATCAACCAGAAAAACTGCTTCTTTTGTAAAAGTCTGTCAAATCATTACAGCAAGATGACTGTTAATTATATTCCATAAGATTTCTACAAAATTTAGGCCATATATTTTATAGGAGAAGAGAATTACATTCAGATCTCATAGAATGGCCTCCAACAATTTCACCAACAAATATGAGGCATCATATTGAAAATTCTTATCTAAATCAAGACTATACTCAAACCCTTTCCATTATCCCTCAAACCATAGAGGTTACAACTAATTTATGAGAGCACTTTCTTCCAAACATACTAATGGAAGAGGGATGATTGGGTGGCATATGTCAATTGCATGCAGTTGTTTAAGTGAAAATAAGAGGACTAATTTTTTGTGGAGAGGAAGAGGAAGAGGAAGAAGAATTTTCTGTCATTGCAAAACTCACGGAGAGGATACAGTAGAGGAGTCGGTCCTTGCATTATAGGGGTTGAGCTACTAATTAACACAAAAGATTAAACTTCCCTTCGCTTAAGTGAGGGCTGACCAACCAGAAATAAAAGACAAACACTAACGACGAAACCACCTACATAATGAAATACAAAACACTAAAGACAAACAAAACCCAACGAGCATATATACTCTAAAGGCTTGCACTTTGTTTATAAAGTTGGTTTCTAAAGTCACTGCTTCAAAGCATACAAATGAAGTAAAGATATACTCATCAGAACACTGTAAAAATTAGTTGCCGTACTATGTACATGTAACTGCACTTCTTAAACAAGAAATAAGACTACATGTCTTTCCTCACTCTTTTCCTATACTTCCAATGTATTGCTAACTGTTAGGACTTCTAGGAATATGAGTTAAGATGCATTTCACAATTACACTTTTAAAGAATGGATGCGATGGAGCAAATATTATCATATCAAAGCAGTCAAAAGTAACATGTTTACTTGAATAATCATAATCATAATCAAGTAGTGCCTTTTCTCAACAATTTGGGGTCGGCAACATGGATAATACGCCTCCATTCTAGCCTGTTTTGTGTCATCTCTTTTGTAAGAGAAACCAAATTCATATTCTTTCTTATTAATTCCATCCAAGTTCTCTTAGGTCTCCCTCTCCCTCTCCCTCTCCCTCATTGGCATCATTTTCATGCATCGCCTTCTAATCTTCTCACCAGAGCATCTATTGGTCTTCTTTACATGTGCCTATCTTCAAAGAAGAAAAAGAAGAAGAAAAAAAGGGTCGTCTACTTTCTCCTCTGAGGTGTCCCTGTTCACCTCTCTCCGTGGTTGGCACCCTTCTGTCCGCCTTGCTCTTTGCAGGCTGTTCTACCCCGTTGGTTGCTGGTTCCTGCTCCTAAAGTCTGCTCCAGCTCAGAAGGGTGGTTGAAGGCCTCTGGAACGCCTAAAGTCTGCTCCTGCTCCGTCTTGCAACATCTGCCTGACTCTCCGCCAGCATCTGCTTTGTCCGCTGTTTCCAGTTTGCAGGAATTGATGGAGGTCAACTGGGTGTGTCTGTTACCTCTGTTAACCGCTCAGCCCACTCACCGGGAAGTGGGATCCCCTTCAATCCTGCTGCCCCGTTGACTTCATCCACCATCTGCCATTGCCTGCATACAACTCTGTCTGTTCCACTCTCGCCACCAGTGACCACCAATTCCATCCATCCACTGCCATTTGAATCTATTTGTCTTCCATTCTGACTTTGTTTTCGTCTGTCACTCTGACTCCGTCTGCTAGCTGCGAGTCTGATTGCCATCTGCCACTATGGTTTTGTATTCGTCTGCCCCCGTCTGCCACTCTGCATCTGTCTCCATCTGTCACTCCTCTGATTCACCCAAGCCATTCATTGATCCGTTGATGTCCGTTGAATATGCAGGGATAGCATGATCCTGTATGTTCGTTCTAGAATCTGAAATCTGAAACCATCTGTTGTTGCACCTATTGTGCGCTTCTGCCATCTACCATCCGCCGTCCACTATTGCCTCCCGTCAACCCACTGCTGCATTGCCTTCCATGCAAACTCTTGATGTTTGATACATCTAGAGTTTGAGGGAGGGTGTTAGAGTATAGTTACTCGTATTTTGGTTATCATAGGGCACTTTAGTCATAATTTAGATTAATTGTATGTCAAGTAATTTCCTTTTTTAAACTTTCTTGTACTAGGATTTTGATCTCTATATATATAAGGATCAATGCTCTTCTTATGTTATTAGACTTCTCAGTTCAGAAATACATAGTTCTAACAGTGCCCGTACCAACGCAACCTACATTCCTTAAGCTTCTCCCCCCTAAAGGTGATACCCCCAAAGTTCTCACCAACATATTCATTCATAATCTTATCTCTCCTAGTTATCCTACACATCCACCTAAGCATTCTCATTTTAACTACATTCAATTTATTTATATGATTTTTCTTTAGAGCCCAACACTCAACTCCCTTGAGTATTGCTGGTCTAATAGTTGTCCTATAGAATTTTTCTTTAAGCCTATTTGAAGCACACTTATCACAAAGAACTCCTGAGGTTGCCCTCCACTTCACCCACCCCGCGTTTATCCCATGCACCACATCACTATCAATATTTTCCTCTTTGTGGATAATGGATCCTAAAAAACGTAATTGCTCACATTTTAGTACTTCATGCCCGTCTATTTCAACTAAAGTTCTATCTTGCTAAAAATTAAATTTCATAAACTTTGTCTTAGTTGTACTTATTTTAAATCCTTTGATTCGAAAGCTTCCCTCCACCATTCCAATTTTGCCTTTAAACCTATTTTATTCCCATCAACTAAAACTATATCATCCGCAAAAAGCATGCACTAAGGAACACTATCTTGTATATTTCTAGTTAGCTCATCCATGACTAAAAAGCAGAAAAATATGGACTTAGGGCAGACTATTGATGTAGACCAACCATCACCGGGAACTCCTTGGTTTCCCCTGCAATTGTTCAAATACTAGTCACTACATCATCATACATATCTTTTATAATGTCTATGTATCCTCTTATAACTCCCTTTCTCTTCAAAAACACTCCAAATAAGCTCTCTAGGCACTCTCTCATAAGCTTTTTCTAGATCTATAAAGGTAATATAGAAGTTTTTTCTCCCATCCCTATACCTCTCTACTAATTGTCGTAGAAAAAATATAGCTTTAATGGTTGACCTCTCTAGCATGAAACCAAACTGGTTCTCTGTTACATTAGTTACTTTCGCAAACAACCTTTTACTGCTCTCTCCCACAACTTCGTAGTATGACCCATAAGTTTTATACCCCTACTTTGTACAACTTTAAATGCCCTCTTTATTTTTATACTTGTATCATTTTTCTAAACATGTTGACTTGAATATGTTAGAATAATGGAATAACTTGACCAAGAAAATACCTTTGTTTGCACATGTTTTCCAGGAAATAAATAGAGAGAGAACAGTTCTCTCTGATCAAAGTCGTGCACAGATGGGGATTGCAAAAGCACACCTCCAAAAATTTCACTTGAAGAAACCTGAAACAATGATAAAAACGAAAATTAGGTGCAAAAGTATGTATCGTAATAATTATAGCAGAAAAGAGTTTTCATGATATAGCATGACTTGTTTAGTACACTATGAGGTCAAAGATCAAAGATTTAACACAATCTTATGCAAACATAACATGAATAGTTTTTGTAAGTCATCTAAATAACATGATTCCTTTGAAAATACAACATAGATCATTTCAGCCTTTATAATAGCTTTTATATAGTTAATCATAATACCTCATACGAAAAATTGAAATCTGTTTTCGACCATGACAACACTTGGGCATCATACAAAAAACCCAATTTCCCCATTTTCCGTCTAGTTTCCTGAAAAGAAAAAGGCAAGCAAAGCCATGTCATTCAGCTGACCAGACATTAGACTTGAATAAACTGAACTCCAAAACAGGATTCCAGTGCAAATTGAAGTTCACCTTCATTGGATGACTAGTTGCCTTCAGTATAACTTCTCTATCAAGGCCTGTGTTCAAGCTCAACTTTATACTTTCAGCTAAAAGAAACTTCTTGCTAAACGGATTTACGTATTCCGGGAAAGCAAATGGCACAGTGATAGAGAACTGGCCATGCTCATACAACAAGTGTTGAAACCAACGCATTTTTATCGAGAGAATGGACCCGCCGTCAACCTTCAATACCATACAGTAGACACAGAGGAAATTGGCGCTGAAGCTCGATAATCTCAAAATCAATCAAAAAGAAGAAAGGAAAAACGAAACTAAAGCCATTGAATCTCACCTGCGGAACAGTCACCGAGAATATATTGCTTTTCAAGATGTTTCCTTTTTCCAATTTCGACTTTTTCTCCAAGTCCAGAGTTTGCTCTACGGACATAAGTTGAGTGGAGTACGATTTTCCGGTAACATCGATCTCGACACCTAGAACTGAACCCTGTTAGACAAATCATATCTTGTTGAGAACACTAAACCAAGATAACTTGTCAAATTCAAATGGGATTCCTATTAATTGGTGACAAAAAAGCACCTGTTCGCCCATGGGGACTACGACGCGGCAATCGCAGCTGCGGCTCCCCATAACGCAATGCACGCGCCATATTCCCTGCAACGAGACGAAGACGCGGTCGAGGTAGCAATCCACCTCCATCTTAACCTCGCTCATATGAAGCGGGATGAGCGCGGGCGGGTCGCACCGGCCGTGGACGTGCGGCTGGTAGCTGGGAATATCCGGGTTGTCCACGATGGACGGATCGGAGATCACGGCATACACCATCGGCGCCGCCGGCTCGTAGGAGCGCGGCGACTTCTCAATGAACGTCGGCGTGGGCGGCGAGAGGTTGCGATCCTTGCCGACGTAGATTCGCTTGGACAGTCTCAGCCCTGACTCGACCGAGTTGGAGAACTCGTCCAGGCTCATCTTTCCGCGGCGAAAAGGGTGGCGGAGAGCGATGGAGAAGGCGGAGGAAGGCGAAGATGTAGAGAGAGAGAGAGAGTGGTGGAGAAGAAGACAGGAAAATGTGCTGTCAAGTGGCCCTTTGGATGTTACACGCAGTTGTAGGCTCCACTTTATCGTGGATCATGTACACCGACAATGGGCGGGCCATCCTACGATAACAGTGGCGTTGGTGGCCGTTTTTTTGTCGGCTACGGGGAGAGGGCATCCACGTGGGCCGGCTGCATAAGAGAAGTGCGCGGGCCGTGGCCAGGGGTTTTTTTGTACATCGGAACCCCCCATCGTCAAGCTACGTGGTTTGACTGGCAGGCCAGGTAAGATCGAGATATGCTAAATGCGAATTTTTTTTTTCGATATGGTCGATGAGTTAGATATTTTATATGAGATGAGTTTACACGAGATCGTTCTCGTACAAGGAGCATGAAGCCAATCTTTATTGCCGTTAGATTCTGATCGGATGGTGGATATCAAACCAGTGGGTAGGTGAGTGTGTCACATCAAGGAATGGGTGAGATCATTATGGATATTTATAATCGTCAGATCAAGATCCAACGGCTGCGATTCAAAGTGGCCTCATATAAGCAATATGAGAGCGATCTCATTTAAACTTTTCTGATTTTATATTACCACTCCAAAATGTAACTTGTTCTTCTCGTAGTGCCTTCCTGTCCTTAATGGTTTTACATGCTCAAAACGTATCCCATGCCAAAATATTGCGACTTCCCGGTGAATAAATTCTAGTAACGACTAATCACTAGTATTTTTACATTCTTTTTTACTTTTCTTCTTCTCTATCCTTATGAAGATATATTAATTTTTTTTAAAACATCTACAAGTGGGGATGATGAATTTGTAAATAATAATTTTTAGATCGGTGACAAGTATTTCACATCTCTACTACTCTTTTTTCCTCTCTTCTAATAACTACAAACAGTTTGAATGCCAATGAGTGATCGTTATAAGAATTTTTTAAATGTGGCGTGGGGCATGTCTCTAGTGATGTTAAATTATTAAGGGTAACAAGTGGCATATCTGGGTAATATAGTATTTTTATGGTTGCTCTAGGTAATATAGAATTCCTATATCATTAACCGATCAACAAGGAAAAACTCACTAAAAATGCTTTTTTTGCAAATTTGAGATCTGCTAAATAGTCTGCCATAAAGAGATCTCCTGAGCAGCTTTACTAAGCCTGTAAAGGAAAAGAGTGATTCCGAACATAATGAAAGGAAAGATGTAAGGAATAACAGCCTTCCATAATGTCGCCAAGAAAGGAATTTATAGATGCGAAACCGCTGAATTAAAAGACTAGTGTTGACAAAAGAAAAGAAGTTTTGGGAAGATCCTTTTATAGAGTCACTTCTGCGTTTAAGCAGAAAGTCCCAAAGGAGAAGCCTGAACATATTCAGACCATACAAAGTGTTCCGCGTTTTTGTTCCGAAAGAGTGTTCCACGTCTATCATAAAAAGATGCTACATTTTGTCGGCCTATTTACGCATTTGGGCCTATCCTAATAGGTTAAGATCTTTTGGGCCCATGGGCTGAGTACTCATCTTCAATGTTTTCTCCAGCATGGTAGAATTCGTCCGGCGAGTCCGGACTCATTTTTTGACGGAAATGCAAACAGCTTTAAAGAGCCTCTTTTGACTTAAAACTGATGGCAGTGACATATACAAGGTTTTTAGTTAGGGAGGTAAAAACTAACTGTATAAATGACCTTCTTCCTTAAGTGACTACACAAATAAAAGTTGAGTCTATTTTCATGAAAGACAGATGCACGTGATTAATTCTATTTTCACTACTCGATGGTCGCTCACAAACTCGAGTGGAGATATGCTCTCTCCATACTGGAATTCTTAGTATAACTCAAGTCCTTACAATCAATGTTTGGAACTAGATTTTTTAATCCAAATTACATAAATATGAAAGCAAGCACATTTGCATTCTTAAATCCAGGCAACACCTATGTGGTACTTTTAACTTATTTAGGAAGTGCATGCCCGTGCTCAGCAAAAGAAAAAGGAACTGCATGCCCGCGAAATCTTGTGCCGTGAGACATCAGACATGAGTAGTTCAAAGATGACAGACACTTCACATGGATGCGTTTAAAGGTAGTTTTCCGACGAAGTTGTTGGCCAGTGATCCTAAGTAGAGAAAACCCTCGAACTCCACAGCCGAGGTAACGAAGGATACCACCCGCCCATCTGAATCATCCAAAAAACGCCTGATCTTCCCATCTGGTCCTACGTTCATAACGGCCGCCCTTCCTCTCGTGGTGTCCAGTATCTCCATAAGCTTTGGAAATGTAGCTACCACGTGTTTGGCCACTTTAGACCTGTGCATCAAATCCAGCACCCTTGATCTCATCTGCGCACCACGCAAATCAGCTGACTTATGTTAGATTACATTACATCATTAAAAGATAGAGTGGAAAACATTCGATATTGAACTGATAACCTCGAGCAAGGCAATCCAGAAGCTCCCATCTTCGGCAAGGTTAATGTTGTCCGGCCCACCAGGGAGATTGTCTATGAAAACTTCCGTCTCTCCTTTTGACTCCCCAAGCAGCCAATGCTTCAGGCACCGGAATCTGCTTAATTAGGCAGGAAATCAGCTTAATACATTCGGATAAGCATCAGGAAAATACATATGAGTAGCAATGTGAGACTCACTTCCAGGTCTCGCAGACGACCAAGAAGTCCTGGTCTCGCGATAAGGCGACCCCATTGGCGAAGGCGAGATGGGACAGGAGGAGAGTGGTGGTATTTGAGGCAGGATCGTATTTGATAAGGCGGCCATGTGGAATGGCTTCCACAAGGTCGAGGAACCAAGTGTGGAACCCGAATTTTGTACTCGCATCGCTCAAGTACACGCTTCCATCCCGTGCCTGGATCACCGCATCCGCAAACCTACCATGTTGCTCCGCATTCCCTTACATCAGATGACTAACTAAACATGAGAGAGAGAGAGAGAGAGAGGCCTTACCTTATCTTGGAGCCTTCGACTTCGTCGGTGAGAAGGGTCACACCAGCACTGGCAACCTTAAGCAGGCCCTACAAATTGCAATCCACTTCATTACAATAGGTCTTAAATATTGTAAGCAACCTTCTACATTTTTTTTAGGGAGTAGTGCTATTCCTCCCTCTTTTTCATTGCGGCCAAGCTGGCTCGCGTGCTAGCGTGGTGAAAGAAAATGAAATATGGGGCCATTACATTTCGATGAGAGCCCGTGAGTGGCCATGAAAATAAAGTGGGAGAAGAAGCATTTTTATGAAAATAAAGCGCTATGATCAGGTGGAAAGAGAATGTAAATCATAGCTATAAAATTAGCATCTGGGTAATACTATCAACGCTACATTACTCTAACAGCATCATAGAGTACAAATTTACCGATTAGATTGCTACTTGACTCCTAATTATGTCTGAAACCTACCTAATCGCAAAGTCTTTTTTTGGCCGGGTATACTAATTGTTTGAGAGACCGCTTGACCCATGTCATGTGGCTAGTTGACTCCTTAGGTACCAACTAGAAGGGACAGGGCAACCGGTTCTGGATCCCACCGCCAAACTCATCAGGCATGTATAAGCTCCACCCATCATACAAACTGGGTAAATTGGGATATAATCCCCTGGTGAGTGGCAACGAAGTGGGTTTGAAATTAGGAGTCAGGACCTCCGCCTAGCCATCCCACTAACACCTCATTAGCTTTAGCTGTTGCAGAAGCAGTATTTTATTCAAGTTTGGTATGCAAATAGTTATTACGGTATTACCTTATCGGCATCGCAGACGAGGATGTCTCCGTCAATGGACATGGTTAGTCCCAGAAGGCCCGGTCCACCGACCAGCTTCCAGTTCTCCCAAGAGCCGTTTTTATGCATTCTTACAATCCAACCATCCCTGGTAGCTGTGTAAATAAGCCCCGTCTCGTCCGCACATACATCTTCAGGTCCCTCCAGCATTCCTTCCCCGAGCTTCACAACTTTCTGACATTTTAAACAATAAAGAACGAATTAAGAATCATATTGTTAGATGAGACCATCATATTGAATTACTGAACTTGATACTGTCACCCAATAAACAATTTTCTTCCCGAATATGAAACATCACAAAAAAAACTATAGAAGTACCTGTAAGATGTTGTTCGAGGGAAAATTTAACCACGAGGTAGAAGGCAAATCTAGTAAGACTGGGTCAATTGGCGAGAAGAGGCAAATTTTTGTAAGAAAAGCGATCAAACAAACAGACAAGATGCTTGCTAGCTTTAGCGACTGAGCAACCATTTTTCCTGGTCTTGAACGAGATGGAGGGTTTGCAGTTCTACGTCTTTATTTTGAGAAAAACAGACTCAAGGTTTACGTTTTGAATGGCTGGAGGGTTTGCAGTTCACTTCTCCCAAGTCCCAACTTGCATGTCAAATACTGCCAAAACATACTTGCATGTCAAACAAAGATAGCACTGTCAAGGGTTTAGTGTCCCACCAGTCGTCTCGGTGAGTTCAAGACATATATCAACCACAGATACTGAATACACATCAAACGGATGCGTTTGTTCAAGAAATAAATAGCTCATGGATGTTGACAGATCAACATTCATTCTCAATTAGTGATGCTACGTGAATGGCTATGATTCTAACACTCCGAACACACTCCTGGATTTCATCAAAAAAAAAACACACCGCCGGATAGTATCTTCAAACTTTTTTGTGGTACAGGATGTTGGGTTTTTGGGTATGGGTAGTGGGCCCATCTTAAACCCAGAGATTGATTGAATTAGTCTTAATATTTAGTTATATACTAAGTTTGGAGAGAAAGAGAAAACTTTTTATTATAAGGTTTTCGTTTAGTCCCACGTAAGAAACACACATGAGTGTGTTAAGGTATATAAGAGAAAAGAATCTTCTTCTTGATATACCTTATTGTTGTGGTGACTCTCCCCAATTGATAGTGCACACATTCATGGGTATACCTAAAGGTGCACGTGCGCATGGCGTGGGCGCATTGTGGCGCACTAGGCACTTAACATCTAGAGCCTTTGATTTTGATCAAACGGTTATTTGTTTTGTGAAAATTACAAGCCGATCGATCAGTTAGATAGCGCGATCGATCGATCGGATACAAATACGATCGATCGTATCTACTGTGATTTTCACAAAACTAAGAGATAACCGGCCGCGATCGATCGGCTGTGAAGTATCTACTGGAAAAATGAAAATAATATTTTGCGCCCGAGGAGATCGATCACCTATGGAAGCTATCGATCGCTACGAGCGGTTACAGCGCGATTTCTTACATTTTTGGCCGTTTTTCTTTAAAAAGTTGCGTCTTTTCCATAAATAATGAACATTTGAATTTTTCCATATATATTATGAACGGAAAAACTCAAAGAAAACAACTAAGAAAATTTTTTTGTGGATTTCCCTCTTTTCCAAAAATGATTTTCTTCCAAAGGCAATAATTTTCTGATTCTCTGAATTCGAGTTTGACAAGAAAAAATGCACATCCTGTCATTCTGGTTCGTTGTAGCTTTGAATAAATTGCCAAAAAAAAAAACCCGTGCATAAGAGGGTGACAATATCTGTTTCAAAGTCAGTAGTTCATCACTGTGCCTTGGACAATTAGATTTGTGTTTATCATTTCAGGTTCTATTTGATTACTATTCAACAAGAACAGGTAAAATATAATTCTTCTTGAGTATTACGTACAGTAGATTTTCCAACACAGGATATCTCCAAACTTGACTTAAATAAACCGAACTACACTCTCTTACGTAATCGATCGCGTCTAGGAATAATCATCTGCGATTAGTTTACAGGATGATATCTTTCAGTACTCGCAGGAGAACAGTAGCAGAAATAAGCATACAAGTTGTCACCCTTGAGTTATTATGAATCTTTAAAATATGCTGAAAAAAATTCACATTTCACCATAGAGAACCCAAGTCACCCCAGGCAACACCACAAAGGTTTCTCGCCAATAACTGTGCATCAACATATGGAAGGATTCAGACATCGGATTATAATTTTGAAGACTTCAAAAATTGATTTAATATGAAAAAATTCTGCATAACGAATGATTCATCAGCAACAGAAAATATGAAAACACACAAACAGGCAAGCACAATCGGCTCGAAACACTCCCAAAATCTGACACGACTGTCACTCACCTTGCTGTCAATTTTTCTACTGATACAGGGCTTCCCGCCTTCTCTTTTCTTTTTTTTTTTTCCTTTTTTTGCCACGTTGGATTTTTTTCCTATTCCTCTTCTCCTCCCATATACACATTCCATGAATGAACAAAAGTGTGGAAGTTTATTTTTTTAATTAAATCTTACAGCAAGTGTCATTATATCACAACCCGAAGCAATCCTGGCTGGGGCTCGGTGTACTCAAGTCTCTCTTCTTCTAGGAGATAGCGCTCAACCGCTATTGGTAGACGAGCTGGAGTCCGTGAGCCTTTTGTGTGGTGGCCCGTCCCCACACAGATCAAGACTTGAAGACGCTGGCCCGCCGACCTAGCTGTGCTCCTCAGCACGCTCAACTCTTGCTTTAAAATGTGGATGGCTTCATTTACGTGAAGACCATGCAGGTCAATGATAGGGTCTTGTCCCCTGCTGTAGCCTTGGAGTTTTGCTGGATTCCTGAATACACGAATGTGGATGATTTCATGCACCAGTGAAAGGGAAGAAAAGTACAAAGACGTTAGCTGGAAATGAGCTACCTTTGCTGGTAAATAGAATCTCGGGCTTTTCCATGAGCAGCCTTCATCTGCATGTTATGCAATTGTCCTTTCACACTCAATTCCTTTGCAAGCGCTTTGTTGCCAATTAAATATGCTTGTCTCGCCTATTCGAAAGAATTAATATTTATGGCTATGTGAGTGACATAACAGATATAAAGATCTTATTGCAAGTTCTGAATTTATCCACCAAACGTTGCTGTAATCAACTGAGTAGGGCATATTGTTGTCCCCATGATACTTAAAAGGAGAAAAAGAGAGAAGTTTCATATAGAAAAGCACATCTTCATTGCACTTAAAGCATTATATTAGCATCTATATGTGTATGTTACACCAAGATAACCAAACATCTATAAGTCTTAGTCACTCTGGACGCAGAAAGCAAAATCAACATTAACATAAACAAAACCTGCTCAAAGCATGCATTCCGGAGCCTTGCATGATCCCGGGCCTCATCTCTTAATTCTGAATACAAATTCGCTGCCATCCCGAAACAAATGAAGAAAAGATGAAGGTGTAATAGGAGCAAAACCAATTATATGGATATGAAAAAAGTTCCAGAAAATTTACCCACTGCTTCTCCAGTTTCAACCCAAACTGGTGCGGCTCGAGATCCACCATAATTTTGCAGACTATCTCCATTAGCGGATCTTCCATGCACAGCATATGAACTGGATAAAAGCGGTGACTGTCTATTGCTGCGGGTACTGACATCAGATCCATTTCTCCCATACTTCCATTGACCAGAGTCTTGAGATGCAAGCTTACGAACAGCTGAAGCAAAGTCTGTGGCTTTATAAGTTGGACCAGAATTACTGGAGGACTGGAACAGAAGAAAATTTTCCTTTCCACTAGATTGGTAGGAACTGTTTGAAGGATGTAGCAGCTCCTCCCCAGCATACTTTGGTAGCCCATTCTCTGAATCAACCACTGGGAGTGCAGGGAAGTCCAGAGCAGTAAGATTTGGAGCAGAGAGGGCCTTGGAGCTCATGTTCTGATTAAAACCATTGTCACCTTGCAACTGCATTTCAAATAGATATGAACAAAAGATAAATCCCCAGACCATGTTGTTTAACGTTGTGCACTTTTAGGTGAAGATTTGATTTTGCACCCACTTTTCTTACAAATCGGAATGAATGGAGGTAAATATATTGGCTCAAAATAAATTGTACAATTACCATATGTTAAGAGTAAATTTTAAATTAGGACTAATTGAAACTAAAAGAATTAATGCAGCTTTGAATAAATAGTTACACTGAAACAGAATCTACAATATCCTATACAGATAGTTGACCAGCTTGGCAAGGCACAGCCCATTCTGGGTTAGATCACACGAGCCAGTTGATAGAAATGAGCCTGCCTGTTTCAATTGACCTCGTTGACCAACTAGGAACTTGCCGAATGAGCTTAACAAATTCAACCACCCAATAATTAATCTTCCCATCTCTTATTTAGCCTCTTATTATTAATTATGAGCCCCCACCCCCACTTCTCTCTCCCTCTCCCTCTCCCTCCCTCTCTAGGCAGCAAACCCAATCAAGGATTAGTCCACCTCTTAAGCCTTAAGTGAAACCATATAATGCAGATAAACTGAAGGAAGATCAGCAAAAGCATTCTGACGAAGATCCATAAAACCATTCTAGTCCTTTGTACGAGAGAAGAAAGTTTTATGCCAAAAAAGGGAACTACACTTAAAGCTGCAGCTGTGGGCCAAGGCATTAGACATTTGGCAGCAAGCACATGATTAGCTCATGCTCTTTCATGGCATTACTGCAACATGCATATAACTATTTGGACAACAGAAGAATATTTTTAGATTGCATAATCATAAGTAATCGAAGAATAAATCAATATACTTCAAAATTAAGGTTTCCTATGATCTTATCTACATATCACTTATTTTTCTTCAATCCCAATCCTCGAAATTGCATTTACAAAATACCAAATCTAACAACATTAGACAAAAGGATCACCTTAAGTAAAATTTCCTTCCTAGGATTTTGAGAAAAAAAATTCATGAGAAAATGTCAAATTATCTTGCAGAAATTCTTGCCAAATTCAGCGACCAACAAAACGATCAGTGTTGAATCAATTAACATAAACTAATGTCTTCATTACAGTAATAATTAATTGTCAGAAGAATGTTAGTGAGACCTCTTTTACAGTTCCCAAACATTAAAATGATTTTTTACAAAAAGAACAAGTACCTCAAGTTCAGTGAGCATTTCAATAGTTAAGTTCAAATCACATCCATTTGCATAGTAAACCTCTGCAAGGCTTTCTGCTGCAAAACCCGGGAATTGGGATGCCAAAAACTCCACAGCATTGGTTTCATTGTCCTCCAGTATCGCATTCTCACTTAGCAGGTCATTTAGAAAACCAGCATTTGAGTTGCTATCATAAAGGTGTCCTTCACCACATCCATTGGTAGGACTTTGGTCGCCATGGATGAATTGCTTTTCCCAAGGACTTGTTGGCAAATTCCTGAAGGTGGGGACCGATGGGCCTTCGGTGGATGTGGGACCTGAATATCTCATCTTGTCACCAAATTTCACACCATCAATTCCGTGCGAAGATATATCTTGGTGCTTGTTTAATAGCATTGTCTCACCCATATATCCAGAGATCTCTGAAGTTTCAGCAACATCCTGTATGGATAGACCTGCAAGTGAGATGTTCCTAGGTCCCTGCAACTCTTCTCCTCCCATAAACTTGAAGTCGGGAGTGATGTCATCAGGAAGCTTGCGGTGCCAGTATTGGCGTGCCTCATCATCAGAAGTGTTGGAAACAGAAGATTCAGACCGATCAAGCACTGCTTTTCCAGTTTTTCCAGTGGCATCAACAAGGGTCAAACATGTGTTGTTAGTAGGACCAGTCGGGGATCTTAGTGCAAAAGGAACAAACTCAGCTGCATGGGGATTCAGTTTAGTGGGCTTATTTGGTGAATTCAGGTTAAAATCCGTGTCGTTCAATGAACCTTTAGTGGACAAGTCCATGCTTAGTCGAAATATATATAGATGACAGAATATACATACAAAAGACTTCAACTATGCAGAGAAATAAAAACAAAAGAAAGACGAAAGCTTCTCGCAGAAACTATCCCAATCCTGCAAAACACGTTCACTGTCATTAGATTAGTTAAATGGGAAAAATAAAATAAGTAAACTAAGTCAGTTCATGACATGAACTAAGTCAGTTCATGACATGAACTAAGTCAGTTCATGACATGAATGCAGATAAATCATAAGCCTAAAACACGTTAATCCTTCACTTTATATGAACTCAAACGAAATTTCTACAAAAATACGAAAAGTGATCCAAAAAAGATCAAAAGAGTGGAAAAGAAACCCTAGATATTCTACACCTCAAGATCAGGAACACTTGCCCTCCCTCAGCAAACAGTCACAAAGCTCTTGTTCACCACAATTGAGGCAACAGGGACTTACACGTACCAAAAAAAAAAAGAACACAATTGACAATTACAAATCAGCAACTAGTTAAGCCAACATATTCTCAGAAGTTCAAATTGCAAAAATCTGCAAACAGAAGTACGGTCTAAGAAGCTTGAACTCAATTCCTGACAATACCAAAATTCAGCACTCACAACTGCGCACCAGCTCCGAGGAGAAAAGCAATCCTATAAAACCGCACGAACAGGAGAGGAAATTCGAGAAAATAAGATCTTCGGGATCGGAGATCTCGCGAGAAAGAACGCAATCATGAGATGAACGATCAAACGCAATAATATTTCAAGACAAAACAGCATTTATACCTTTGCGAAGCTCGATGAGGCACTTAAGGGAAGGGAATTGATCCATATAATGAAGTACCTTGAAGACAGATCGACGGAAAAGGGAAGAACCGAAGAGAGCTGCTTCTGCGTCTTGGTTTGCAAGCGCTTGCTTTGGCGTGTCGTTTGCTATGTGTAAGAGGAAGATGAGTAGAGGAAGAAGTGGTGGGATTGGGGGGGGAGCTGGTGGAGGAGGAGAGGAGGTGAATGGTGGTGTTGGAAACCCTCACCGCGACGACCACCACCACACAAACAAGCTGCTTGCCAAAACCCACCCCCCTTTGGCCACTCGATTGGACGACTCTCTCTCTCTCTCTCTCCCTCTCTATTGACTCTATCTTGCCTATTAACGCACATTAACCCTTTGTTTAGTAAGGTCATGATCTAACATTAACCATTTGATTAGTAAGGTTGGATCTAACTCAAGTTTTGCTAATAACGGGGTGGTTTCTACGCCTGTGCGCAGGAACGTGGTGCGAATCCCTACGGGATCGAGGCCACTGAGGTACTGGCGATTTTAAAATTACGAGAATGCCACGTCTTTAGGATGTCATGTGGATATTCCGTGAATTTGCAAATATCAGTGGATTTTGCATATCCACCTCCATGTCTTTTTCTCTATCCGGTTGAAACACGACCTGAGGTGTTTTAGCTGGATAGGAAAAAAACATGGATGCTACAGTGTAGTGCTTTTAATCACGCCCCAAAAGGCTAGTCGCGTGAGCTCTCAACATGGAAAAAATTTAATCTGCGATTCTCCATCTTGGCTCACACCCAATCGGAGTGCATCGTGGCACTGCGTGCCGTCGGATTAGAGATCTTAGAGGGCAGGTGATGCCTGCCGCGTGCTGGATTAACATGCGCTGTCGGATAGAAATACTACAGCCCGCCTATGCCTCAATTCGTGCTAAAGCACATGAGCAAGGGTGCATATAGACGAGGCTGTGAGAATCTACTTTTCTCATAACAAGAGGTGTTTGAGCTTTAAGATCTGAATCCAACCTCTTATAGCAACGTATCCCGCCACATATCTATCTGTCTGGTTGGCCAAAGGATGAGGTTTCGAACTCAGGATCTCTACTTCCGTAAGTGTGTCTTGACAATCACACCAACACTCCGTTAGTAGTTAACTTCTTTTATACTACCGTATGGTTTGTACAGGCTTCCATAACCTTTATAGTTTATACTGCGAACTCTTGATGTGCTTTCATTATATGTAGTGATAAATGAGCAGTAGCTAAGAGAGCCATTTTTTTCACGCTATATTATGCCCCTCCAGGGGTTTTTAATTCCAATTGATCGATCTATTGCATGGCAAGAAGCATTAGGAAAGAGCACAGACTTCTTATCGAAAAAACAAAGGACAGACTAAAGCATAAACAACTTCAGGGGCAGCAGCAACAGTCTCTCGAATTTCGATTAAATGATGGAAGTATCTTTAGAGCATCAACAAATCAGATGAGAGATCCTGATAACTAGTACAGATGCGCCAACAAAAAGTGTAAACCAGCAACAAGAGGACGGGCGGATCTAATATTAGATGAGATAGCAGAAAGAAAGTGACCATGGTCTCTCACACAAGCGAGCAGCATTAGAGTTGACCATATGTAACATCCTCCAGCTGGTGGCATGCTCCATAAATGTTGCAGCTTTGCACTAGTCAATCTTGTAAGATGCTTAGGGAAACCCTGAAAGATGTCTAGTGACTACTTTAGTCTTGTTGTGTTCGAATATTTTTCGGATCTTGCTTTGCATTCCTTCTACAGATTCGTTTATGGTAAAACCGTGATGGATATTTTTCCGATGGGAATAACATTGACAATATCTGGGATCAAAATGTTGGGCACTAATCATTGTCATTACTGTTAATAAATCGCCAACAGGTACAGTAGAACTTTCAATTTTTGATTAATTAATCCCTATCTTTTAACCATAATTCCATTAATTACCCTTAATCAAATAATTAAGATCGAGAAAGAGAAAGAGATAGAGATAGCTATTTTAAAGGAACGGCCCTAATTACCCTTGATAAGCATAATTAATAATTATAGACGTTTAAACTCCATCCTTTCCTTTGATCTTAGGGATCCTAATAATTGATTAGGGAATATTCTAATAACTACCCTTACTTATACACTCTCTATCCAATATAGGAGTTAAATGCATTTTTATATGCCCCACAAGTATTTCAATAATTATCCTCAAAATCAAATCCCAATTTCGTAGCGAAAATCCGTATGTAAAATAAGAAGAAATAGTAGGAGATCATCATTTGTCAATCAGGATAGCCATTAATCGTCATAATCAGATGTGTATTTTATTGTGATTAATCCACAACACAAAATGAAGATTTTTTCTTAGATAATGCAAAAAAATGAGATTGACTAGGGGCCAACATCAATGGCTATTGATCCCATTTCTTTTGTAATCAAATCTCATTTCTCTGCCAATGCGCGTGTGAAAATAGATTAGATTACAAATAAATGAACTAAAATTTATTACTTTCAAACATAGGGCTTTTTCAACAAAAAGAAGCCCTCAGGGATAATAGGATGCTATATGGGGTTTTTATTGTTCATATGTAAACAAAGACCTAAATCCTACTCCCCTATATATTGGAGTAGTTAATTGATTTAGAGTAGAATGCTGTGCGCAGTTATTGTTTAAGAGTAGAATGAAGTCCTAATTGCACAAACGTAATGTTCAAGGAGTGGGCCCCACAAAGATATTTTAGTTATGGAAGGAGTCAATCTCTCTATCTATCTCTCTCTGACGTGGGATCTTATTTCATTAAAGAAAAAGACTTTTTAAGATCTCTCACCTAATTTGCAGGTCCTAAATAATTGGAAGGATAGCTCTCCCCTAATTTACAGGACTTTAATATACAATTAGAAGGAAATCTACAAAACCGTTCCTTAAAAATAGATCTCTCTCTCACTCATGAATATAATGCATTAGAGCGTGTATTAGCAAGTGTAATTAATGGAAATAAGCGTTCCTGAAAAAATATCCCTCTCTCACTTATGAACAGCACACTTTACAACATAAAAATCAAATTGTACAAAATCAAGAATAATAATTGTGAGCAATTGATCACTTCGTCCCTATGGTTTTCAAAACCGGACCGGACCGGCCGGTCTGACTGAGGAGAACCGGTTCGGTTCGGCCAGTTTATTAAACCGACCGATTTTCTCCCAAACCGCTGAACCGGACCGGACCAGGCCACAATATAATACCTAAGTCCTTGACTAATTGAGCTACAAACACTTTATATTAGTTTAGGAGATAATAAAATTTATATTTATCATATATGTAAGGTGGGCTTCACTCTTCACACCCCATACCGGGTCAAACCGATTTGACCGCAGTCCAACCGGACCAGCCATCAATCCGGGTAGCTGAGTTTCAACATCTATCAGCCAAAAATAATTTGGTAGAAAAAGAAACTCACAAGACTGCTTGATTTGTGAGGGGCTTAAATTTGAATTTGCAGGAGAGATTGGCTAGTCATCCCATCAATACTTTGTCAGAAGCAATTCAATCAGCACTAAGACATGAAGAACTTATGTTACAAAGCAGCAATAGGCCTTACTACAAGACTGAGTCCACCTATGGGGGTAGTAAAATGAAACAAGTGGTTAGTGAAGAAACAAGCTCTGTACATGAAATATACATTTTATTATCTCCTAAACTTATGTTTATGCTAGTGTTTGATTAGAATTACTACTACTTTAATATAGTTTTTGGTTTTTGTAGGAAACAAGAGTAATACACAGAAATAAGGTGAAAATTGACTTCAATGGTTAAATCATCATAATTTTGTGTGAAAATTTCTGATTCAGCTGATTCAAGCTTCATCTTAAAGTTTTGTTGCTTTAATAGATTGATAGCAACTTATGCCTGTCCCATAATGCTTACGGAGTCAATGCCGGAGCAGAGAGGGGGTTAGACTCTAGAGTCCATACCTTCCTATACGTACAACCAAGGAATTCCGTATCGGATATCGGTAAAATATTGGTTGACCTAAGAGACAAAATATCGGAGATATTTGTAAAAAATATCAATGGTCGAAAACTAGTTTTTACCATATATTTTTACAATCTAACTTCTAAAATGAGTTATACTAATTTAGATAAAGCATAATTTCTGAATATTTATTTATTTTTAAGAGGTAGTAATATATGTTAAGAGTTAAGACCCATTACTTGGTCACCAATATGATAAAATATACTCCATCCGGCAAAATAATACAGGCAGCGTTAAAAATTATGGTTTGCAAGCTACAATTGTAATTAAGGTCATCAAAAGTTTACTCGCATTATTATTTAGAAATTGATTTCTAGATACTTAATTAGTATATGTTGGATTGGACTGAAAAACATTGATTTCGTTGCATAAACAACCAACGTAATCACGTGCAGATTAAAAGACAATAAGTAGATTAATGTTGATAACGTAGATAGTGTTCCTTCCATTTAAAAGATGATCATTCTTTGGGTGGGAGTCCAAATGGTTAAGTTACATTAAACCCATTGTTTTACTCATGCTATTTTCCAAAGTATTTTTACCATTTCTTTATCAACATTTCTATTTAAATATATGCCATCTACTCAAGCGCACGAACCAGTTCGCACGTGCATTGTGCACGTGCAATTTACTAGTCTTCATTAATTGGGACTAAAAACTTTTATTCATGGGCTGGCTTTGGCTTGTGATCCATTTTTGGGGCACATCATACATATTTCGCACATTTCTTAGAGCTAAATGGGCTTCCATTCTGCCCACCTAAAAGTATAGGCCATTGATTTGCACCATTTTTCGTTGATCTAGAGCTAAGTGGGCTTCTCGGACAGATGGAGTATAGATTTTCGTGGAGGATTTTATTTTTAACGAAAAAAACCTCAAAGGATTTGGAATGGAATTCTATTCAAGAAAGAAAAGAACAAGCACTCCAATGATAGCTAAGAAACTGACGTACATAGAGAGGTTTTACACGATCACCACATATGACGATAACATTATGAGCATTATAGCACGAGAGGCAAACTTTGAGGAGTCGGATAGGTCGCTAATAGCTACGAAAACAGTGTGTCAACTCTACCAAATGGTGGAATAGCGTGAAGAAGTACGACACCATATAAATGACCAACGATTGGGCCCAGCTTAGCTCACATGTGTAACACTTGGTTCCTACAAAATCTTATCTTAAACAAATTAATTAACATCATGCCGTGTGAAACTGGATGTCACCTTAGCTAGCGTCTGCTGTAAGTAGTTGTAGATTGGCTGTCTGGGTCTCGGTCCAAGACTTCAAACACCTAAACATTTGGTAATGCTAAAGTAAACTTGATTGAAGAGGAATTAGTCGTCAAATCCTCCAAAGGAATGACCTGAGTTCTACTAGAATCAGCATTGTCGACCCAAATATTGTTTTGGAAAAATGCTTGGGTATTGAAATTTGCATTGGCCGACCTTGTCAATTAGCCTTGATCGTCATTATTATAACACATCCAAACCCTTCTTCACCGACGTTGAAGAGAAAATAATACTCAATATCCTAGTAACTTTCTCCCCATTCCCCGTGTCTCTAACACACGCTTCACGCAAATATGCCATAATGAGTCACAAAGAGACAGATTCATCATAGCAGTCAAAATCACAAACAACGTATTCTCATCTATTAGATTTTAGCCAGCCTTACATTGAGGCCTTACCCCGTGCACTGTTCCTCTATGATCCTATCAAAGAGCAAGAAGCTCAATATACGAACTGAGGGCCTCTTTGGCAGCAGTTACTTACCTGGATTTCTCAAGAATATAGCTTTCATTTCATTGAATTTTTTCAATGATATTTGTTATAATTTAAAAAAAAAGATAGGTATAATTAATAAGGAAAAATATATTTTTAATCATAAAAATATATATTTTTTTATTATATACTTTTATCTTTTATATTTATTTACTAAATATGTCATATACCTTAAATTCATTCCCAAAAACTACTTCTTCCTAACTAAACACTCAGAATCTTTTAGGCAAGTTCTTCGCTAAAATCCAGATTTTTCACTCCCCTGGCAGCTACCTACAAATTTTATCAACTTCTTTTTATTACTCATGTGGGCAGCCCCCTCCTGAAAAAGACACGCAGAACTCGTACGTGGGACCTGGTTACAACAGACATAAACTTCGAGATTCATCAGTAAGCCAACAATTTCTCCCGAATGTTTTCTTTCTTATAACGTAGGTGCTAGCTCCATCCACATGCAACATCGATTTTTAAGATTGACGCCTCATGTACTAGGGATGCAAATCCATATGTCAGGTTTGGCTCATTATCACTATTTCCCCTCGTCTGTACCCAACTCGCGCACATTGTGGCATCATTGTATGAGGATGGGGCCAAATCAGTACAGTCTCCACGCTGGACTCCCGGGCCCACCCATGTGACCTGAGAACAAGACGGGAGACGTACACTGCGTAGATGCTCATCCGTTACAACGTGTCAATCCACCGTTGGCCAATCAAGGCCGTACCCACAATCAGACAGTTGGCAGCATCCATCGTCGAGAGAGGGGCCAGCATTAAAACATCCGACGTGTCACCATCACCCGCCGCCAATCATCATGATAAGAAGAAAATTTAAAATTCCCTCCCTTTCTTCCACACCCTATAAAACCAGCCACCTCTCGATTCGCAGCCGTTGGGAGTTTGCAAGATATGTGCCACAGCATTTATGTCTTTTACTTATTTGCCTTGAGCCCCCTCCTTCAAATCTGAATCAGACGGGCATGTTCCAAGACATGTCTCTCCGGCACAAGATCGAGATCGAAGAAGTCGACAACACGATCGTCTGGGAGAAGGAGCGATAGATTGAATTGGTTTTCTTTTTAGTTGATTGGAGATTGAAATTTTCGAGATGGATGCGAGCAAGATTAATCAGAGCGAGGTGGAGTCGGCAAAGTGTAATTGTTGCGGGCTGGTGGAGGAGTGCACGCCTGCCTATATAGCGAAGGTGAGGGAGAGGTTTGAAGGGCAGTGGATCTGCGGGCTTTGCGCCGAGGCTGTCAAGGATGAGGTCCACCGGTCGGAGCGGAGGATTGGGATGGAGGAGGCGCTGAGTCGCCATATGAGCTTCTGCGAGACGTTTAGGAATTTGTCGCCAAAGAGCTCTGCGGAGCATTTTATCTCTGCTATGAGGCAGGTTCTGCGGCGCAGCCTGGATTTGCCGAGGTCTACTCCTGGCAGTCCAGTGAGGGAGAGTGGTGGGAACTCCAGGGCGGCAGCTCTTGCGCGCTCGGGGAGCTGTTTGCCGACTTTCGCTGGTTGAAGGGGTAAATGTAAGATGTAGCTAAGTAGACAATTGGAGAAATCCCCAATTGCCAAAGATATTAATTTGATTAATAAAAAGATGGAAGCTTCAATCTGCTTGTAGGTCGTATGGTTTTTCTCTGCTTTGATTTTTAGTTATTACAATCCATGTACTTTTTTGCTTCCTTATCGTAAAATTTTGATTAAATTTTAGGGAATTTCCATTTCCTTTTTTTTTTGGTAGAAAACAAATAATAGCTCGCCATCCATGTTACCTTCTTATATATAAAAATTCACTCTTCCATCTGGTTTTGACTTAGTTTTTGCTTTTTTCTTCTTTCCACCTTCATCGGCTTATACACATAGAAAAGGATGATCTCGTGTTAAGGATGATCAATCTTTTTTTTTGTTTTGCATTTTTCTTCTTTCCACTGTAAAAATTATACATGTAGAAAAGGATGATCTCGTGCGAAGGATGATCAATCTTTTTTTTGCACATATTCTCTCCATCCAGAGGGAGTATTTATTTTTGCTCCTCTCACTGATTTCCTTGCTGCTAGCCCCTCTTTCTCTTCGTTACATTTAATGGGTGGAACATATTTCTTGCGCAGCAAGGTTTCGGAGCTTCTGGAAATGATAAAACTTGTATCAGATTAGAATAGGAACCATAATTATTTATCTTCCCGAAAAAATTGAGTATAAATTAAAGTCATTGTTTTTCTGTATTCCACTGCCGTCTTATCTAAAAGTGATAATAAACAGATAAAATGGTCTCTGGATCAGGTTGGAACCTTGTCAGAATGCTGGATTTGGCTACAGTGTGGCAGCAGCCAGTAATGGCGTGCTGCAGTAATTATCTTTTCGGGTTGTTGGAAAGCATGTTACGGAACCAAACAACTTCACCTTAAGCTGCCACAAAGCCCAAATGCCAAAGGTACGTATAAAACAATTGAATCCATACAAGTAACTGAACAGCGAAAACTCGGGGAGGCTTCACTGATCACCACTCACCAGTCAAGCAGCCACCACCGAAAGCTACATATGGTGAATTGAGCACTTGAGCTGATGTTACCCGTAGGGATGCTGATTGTGTGGACGATGGAGAAACGTGAACTCTCATTATGAATAGATTAGACCCATAGGGCTTTGCTGGCCCCGCCAATCAAGGGGAGGCATTTGAGGGAGATTGGGAAATTGATAAGCCAACCGGGTTTGGGTGGGTTGTTCAGGACCATGCTTCAGAGAGTGGAGATCTACTTAATTGTAGTGGAATACTATTAGACAAGATGGTCTCCAGGCAAGCCAAGTCGAACATTAAACTCTATTGCAAATATTTGAACGACTCCATCTTAGAGCGTGATGACGAGATTTCACTTCACTTTTTAAAGCTATCCACAATTCCGAATTCTGGATCAATTTGTTTTGATGAATCTAGATTCAAGCACAAAGATTAGATTGCGAGGACACCTCATTTCTCTCAAGATTTTTTGTGAAAAGAGTATGCTGCAACATGTTATACACAAATGCTGTTAGATGTTGCAGCAATTATTGGAGTACCACATCAATTGGGAGCCAGTTTCCAACTGTTGTCAACTACAACGATCTTTCAGAGATTACTCTCAGGTTTTATTTTTCAACTTGTCTCGCTCTCGATAGAAATATTATCGAGTTTCTGAAGAAAAAAATACTTCTTCCATCCGAAGTTATTATCACCATAAGGATTTTCCAAATGAACTAATTTTAGTTCAACAATCATAAAGCTGCATGCATTAAGATGAAGTCAGCCAATTGCCATCCGCTACTTTTATTTTTAATTTCTGAACACTTTCGTACTCATTATTGCAGCAGTTACTGAATACGTCACAGACTTCATAAAAAAAGAAAAGGAAAAAACGGAATAAACATCACAAATTCTATACACTAAGGTTACTGGCTTCTCGCTAAGGCGGCATTTCAAGTGTAAGTTTTAACGCAACTGAACCTGTCAGGTCAAAGGTATATATGATGAAATGGACAGAAGGCAATAATTAAAATCATGACATTCAATAAAAAAAATTACACTCAAATCAGTGTAACATTATATCCCAAATTTCATACCTTATCCACAAAATCCTTAGCCGAAACTTATTCCCTGAGCTAGGGGTAGCTCATTTCCAATATTGATTGTGCTGCAAAAGAGAATGATGACAGTACTTAGAGCTTGTTGATTTTCATATTAATGTAACAGTTGTAATGTGATTAGTTAAACAAGGTTTCTAGCCACAACCCCCATTAAAATAATTTTCATGCAGAAGGCAAAAACAAGAAAGAAAAGGAAAAAAGGGCCAAACTTACCACGTGGATCGTCTCATATACTGCTTCCAAGAGTCACTCCCTGCTTCACGACCACCTCCTGTAGCCTTTTCACCACCAAAAGCACCACCAATCTCAGCTCCATTCGTTGGAATATTCGCATTTACTATACCACAGTCACTACCATGTGGGCTGCATTGAGCATATAACAATTAGAAACATATTGTTGCATATATAACCAAGTTAGCTTCTCTAAGCAAACATGACTCTGAGTAAATATATTATTATGCACATACACAATGAAAAGAAAAAACATTGTAAGAGTCAAAGCCTCCAACACTAACCCAATCCATTTAAAAATTATTTCAGGTCTCCGTGTGAAGATTGAGCTACTTAATCCTTGTGGTACTGAATTGTTTATTTCAATCGCCTCCTTAAGAGTCTGCACAAAATCCCTTTTTAGATGAGCAAAAGGTAAAACATCAACTGGTTAGTAAAGAAAAATGCACAAAAATTCTGGCGACCTGAAACTTCATCACATATAGAACAGGACCAAACAATTCTTCTTTCACAACCGTTGCTGTAGGAGAAATCTCAACAATGGTTGGTTGCACATAGTTCCCATTAGATTCTATTATGGATCCACCATAGACAATTCTTCCCCCCTACATCAATTTTTATTACAAATCAACAATCAACAAGACTATATACATGAAAAGACAAACAAGACTACACATAAGCATGTATCAACTTTTCTAACAAGCATATGGTGATGCCACTTCTCCTTCCTGCATTAGTATTCTCATAAATAGCATGCTTCATTAGAACAATAACCCAAGTAATTTCTGAAGTCGACTCTAGTGAACTACATAAACTACGATCAATATCATCTCATATAACCAACGGGGTGTTGGTGTGATGGCCAGGGCACGCTTCCCTGAAGCAGACTTCCTGAGCTCAAAACCCCACTCCGTTGGTCACCCACCCGGGATTATATCCCAATTTACCCAGAGCATATGATGGGTGGGCCTTGTATGCACCCAAGGGGATTGGCGGCAGGATACGGTGCTCTAAGACGTCCGTTGCCCTGCCCCTTCTAATCGGGTGTCCTAAGGACTCGGACACCCCTCTTTATAAAAAAAAATATCATCTCATATGGCCACGTTGGTCTACTAGCTTTGTCTAATTTTCTCAAGCTATAATCAGTACCAGTAGGGACTTGGTACAATCTGGCTTTAATGAAAAAGTGAGGTAGTCTATCTGATGGGATATATTTTCCATGGTGTATAAATGAGCTTCTATCTTGTGGGGTTCCCACACATATGCCTGCCGTCTGATGGGAACCTTATTGATTTCGTTCATTCCTGAAAAGTTAGATAAATTCCCAACACCAAGTAGTGAAGCTACAATGCCCAGGACAGAGGATGGATAAAAAATCTTGAGCTTGAGCAAAATAAATTATGCAAAAGTTTACAAAAACCAAATGAGAATACAAACATTATAACTTACTAATCTATCCACGTTGGAAGGATCATTGAAGACCCATTTAACGTCAATAAAATATAACAATGACTTAACAGACAGAAAGACATGCCTGGGATTTTATAACTTCAATTCCTTTGACAAAGTTTTCCTTCGACGCAGGAGTGTGCAGTGGCCCCAGCAAGGTACCTTTCTCCAAAGGATCCCCAATTTTCACTTGCTTGTACACTCCAATAAGTTGATCAAGCACATTCTGGTATATTCTTTCATGCAGAAGCTACATAATTAAAAAAAAAATAGAATCAGAAAAGAGGTCATTAGTCTCAAAATGGTAAATATACATAACCAGAAATGTCTTACCAGCCTGCGGCATGTGGTGCACCTCTGTCCTGCAGTGCCTACTGCAGCAAATAGAACAGACCGCACAGCTAGTTGAATATCGGCATCATCCATGACTACAATAGCATTATTTCCACTGAGCTCAAGCAAGCATTTTCCAAATCTTTCATTTACTGTCCTCTGAACAAGAAGTCCTACCTACGAGAGGAACAGTCAACAACTTATGCAACTTACAGCCACTACACCATTCAAGATTTGAAGAAACAATAAACAAGTATAATCAGCCACCTGGGAAATTGCTATCACAAAAGGAAGCTATTACGCTATTTCCGTTTCTGCATTACTTTGCTTGTTTATATTTATTCATATGCACGTCCTATCAAGATTCTCGTCCTCCATAATATATTGATGTTACAACCTTTCTTTTTTTTTGAAACATTGATGTTACAACGAACTGCAACCAAAAAGATGAGACAAAATAAAATAACAGTAAAACATTAACAAAGCACAGATACAACACAGGATTGCCATATGCATAAAACATGTAAGACTCGAGATTTATAAGGAAATGAAAACTTCCTATTTGGCTCTTAGGGATGAAAATAGGGAACTATCCAGAATAACACAGAAAAGCACAGATATGGTAAAAAGCATGATTGACATTTGCGAGAGGATCACACAGATGGTGTGTGCTCCATACATTTTGAAACTGGTCAAGAAGTAATATCTTAAGAGTCAGCCTAGGTATGATACACAGATAGAAAAACTATACCTTGGAACTTCCAGTGAATGAAACAAGTGGTATGCGCTTATCCTGAGCAATTGCTTGACCTATTTCAGCACCTCCACAGAATGAAGTAAAAATTCCACCAGGTAAGTTGTTCTTCTCTAGAACACTAGCAACTATTTCTGCCATTGCGACTGTAATCAAGGGAGTTGTTGGTGCACCTTTCCTGCAATTAAACAGTACCTTCATATTTTGCATTAAATAGCCAAACAAACAACAATGCCTGATCATCCAAAAAAGATATGAACCATCTATTGTTCTGTGAAGACGAGTACAGTATATAATAATTACCACACAACACAATTCCCACAGACTAGAGCAATGCATGCATTCCATCCTTCATCAGAGTAATAAACAAGTTATGTGGCAGAAAACGACAAAGCGAGAGTGTATAAACAAGAGTACACAGTAAAGATAGAAGTAAAAATTTAGTAGTCCGGAAAGAGAAGCTGTTTAGAGTGTAACTTACCAAGAACAGCACATGGGAAGTTGAAAGCTGTTATGACACCAACTACACCAAGGGGATTCCAGACCTGTATTAGACCGATAGAAACCTCATTGTATTCATGAACAAAATCATGATCCCAGGAAATTACAAATGCTGGTTAAAATATAATGTCGTTCACCTCCATCATCATATGGTTTGGACCTGTTAAAAAATGGAAAGAGGAAAGTTGTTAAAACAAAGTGATAAATGGTCCCATGACATCAGGTGGGCACAGGAGTCGGTCAAAGGAGAAATATTAGTAGATCATAGAGAACGAGAATTTTCGAAGCTTTGGCCCATTGAAATGGGTGGACCACTGATCACTATGCGTGAATTTTCAGCTGCATATATTTGAGCTGAAATTTCATCCACCCAAAAAGGGATCTTCCTCATTCAAATTTCAAAATGGGCTCAAATTCGGTGCCAGACCATCATCCACAGCCTCTTTGAGCCCTTCCTTCTGTTTCACACCTATCTAACCTCTACAGACTCCACTTCATGGACACGGATGGAACTAAGTTAACAGGACTCTTATTCATATTAGCTTTCTTACAATAAATCTCATCTGTAAGTACAACAGGGAAGTCACATGCTAACATCTTTTAGAATAAAATCAACTAAGGAAAAGGTATGGAACCCCTGGACATGGCTAAAAGTAACGAGCTGCAGTGACTAGCCCCAACACCAAAATAGGTTCAATCGTTACAAAAACATTACTCCCATCCCCTGGTCCCTCGTTCACAAGACATCCTGGAGCCTGATATTGAAAATGTTAACATGTAATGTACCTACTAACTTCTTTACAAAATGTGTTCTCCAAAAGGAAAAGACAAGAAAAACTTTCTCCTATATGCACACATACGTGTGTGTGTGCGCGTTGGCGTGTATGCGGGCCCTACAATCGGGCAGGGGAGAAAGTGATGGTTTGCTGGGGTTTATTAGACACTATCTTAATACATATAGCGCAGTGATTGCAGGTTATAGCTTTCAGCAGCCTTTTTTGGCTGAAAATTCACAAGCTTAGATGGATGGGGCTCACGGGTCACATTTGGGCCCAATTTTGGTATCCCACTATTTATTGGAGGCCTAGTACTCGTCCATGGCAAAAGCTATCGTATGGGAACTGCACTTGAATGATTCTGCCATGTATAATGTGGAACAGACCCTACAATATGACCCTATTGACCAGAAACCCATTAAATGGAGAGAGTGCCCCCAGAATATGGCAAAATGGGTTCAAGTTTCATAAGCATAGATGGAGAGGAAGATTTTTGTCAGAGTTCAAAGCAGCCATCTTATAAAGGAAAAAGGGTGGTGCACCATGTTCCCCTCTATCACATCATGTTAATCCCAAAAGCAAAAAAGTAAGCTTTTCACCTCTAAACAACAAATGAAACACACAGAAAGAATTATTAGCTTACGTTCAGAAGGTATGATGGATCCATTTAATTGCCTACTCAAGCCAACAGCATAATCACACATGTCAATTATTTCCTGCAAAGAACAGTGCCTTGCGAGTTGAATCACTATAATAAAAAAAATTAAATTAACTAAAGATCCTGCAAAAAATGTCATAGAAACTTATACTTGAACTTCCCCAATCCCTTCAGGAAGTATTTTTCCCATCTCAAGA
Source organism: Houttuynia cordata (assembly GCA_039654745.1). Classification (NCBI taxonomy): domain Eukaryota; kingdom Viridiplantae; phylum Streptophyta; class Magnoliopsida; order Piperales; family Saururaceae; genus Houttuynia; species Houttuynia cordata. The sequence continues at coordinate 35,429,344 of CM077504.1, forward strand.
GAAACAAGTCGACCAAGTTGTTGCAGTTTTCTTCTGAGTGCTTCGCCTATCTGTCTAACAATCTCCCCCCTCTTTGGTGCAGGGATCTGATAGAGAAAAGATTAAGTGTGTCAGAATATATCCCCCCATATATTGACAGACAAAAACAAGAATATTCCAATCCACTTGCTCTTGTGACTTCCCATTTAGACTAAGTCAGTTCCCTAAACTCCGAGAATCACCAAAGAAAACTTCCATCATTTGATGGAAGTTTATATCTCTAGAAGCCCAATATTCAATAGCATGAACAATGTCCTTGTAGCGGTAATATGTGTTACTTGTTTTTGCTTCAGTTTATGAAGTGTATGCTTTAATTGATGAAATGCTATGTTTCAAATATCAAATTCATTAAGCAGAATCTGAGATTCCTTGTGATATCGCACACACTCATATAAAACCTCCTAGCAGAATTGTGCTTCAACTGTTTATTGTCTTACTTACAAAGAGTTCCACTTTAATAACATAAATATTTACCAAAACAAGAACCACACAAATAAAAGAGTGATCATACATGTTCATATCAACAAGATATGTGAAAGCTAGATTTCCTAAAGACAGCTAGTGGAAGAACAACGGATTGATTTTCAGGAAAATAAGAGGCCATTTGGCAACCCATTTGTGACAGAATATGGTTTGGATGAACCATTACCATCTCATACTCACAAATAATATGTGGGTTACCAAAACATTTTATTTGATATATGGCCTTCGAATGAATCATATCCCATAAATGTTCCTCGAATTCCAACCGTGTGGAAAAAAACCAAGAATTCCACGCAAGGGTAAATGTCCTAGGGAGGGCATTTCCTCCAGAGGCTCCCCTAAATGGCTTTTGCAGAACTCGAGGTGCCATAATTTCCTTTCCCCCTTTCTTCACCCACAAATCATGGGAGGCCTAATGATTATTTCATACATAGCCAAATGGGTTACCAAACGGCCCCTAAAAATAATGCTAATGACAGTTTCAGAGCAAAGTTCTGAATGTATTGTGCACATATCAGTTGTGAAAGCAGCCAAGCACGATTTAGTGGTTGAACCTAGTCTACTAAAGGGTAAAGATAAAATGCAGATGCAAACCACAATTTATAAGAATTGATATGCAAAACCAACATGAAAAACAATATCATGTGTAATAGAAGGACTAACATTTTATATACAGTATCCTCGTACATAAGCACCATGCAGAAAATGCATCACCCTTTCATGGACATAATATCCTCAATACCGAGAAAAGAAATTTTCAAACATCTTCAGAAATATTCGAATTGATAAAGTCAAAGCAAAGATATTACAGCGCATACTCCTAGCATAGCCAACTAATGAGGTGCAAACACATCCTAATAACTTGTAAATGTAAAATACGAAATTTTCCAAAAACAAAAAAAAGAACTAAAATCTCACTTGCATCCATGTTTTGGAGGCTTCATAACAAGCTCGCATTCCATCCTCGTAATCTTCCATCGATGCTTCCACAACTTCGGCAATGAACTAAATGAATAATAGGTTCTCCAAATGTTACTTGCTAGGTTAGATTAAACTCAAAACTAGGATAAACCACTCCAAATATAGATTGATCGAAGAAACAAATCAATAATAACTTGATCAAACTATGGATGTCTCAACTAAATATCAACTTAATGCTTTCGCCACAATACTGCTATATATAACAGTGTTGGAGCGAAATGATAGAAACAAATAAGCGAGGAGCAGAATGTTTTAGCTTCGTTCTCATTCCCCAAACACTTTTCATTACTCGCATGCTATGATACAAGCAGTAATGATTTTTGACATAAAAGAGATGATATGAAACATGAAACAAACAGAACATATAGACAGAGCAGAAGCCCAAAAACGTAATGGACCTGATTGGTGGAAGGACTGACAGAGGAGACGACCGGACCGCCTCCCCTCCAGGCGCCATCCACTAAGCAGCCCGGGTTGCGGGGGCGGAGGCCGAGCTCGTTGAGGAACTGATACTCTTTCCTGGAAAATCCCATAATGGCCCTAAATTCCGACGAGGAGCAGAGGCCGGAGATCTGCTGGAAATGGAGAAGAGCCAAGAGCCGAAGGAGATCAACGGAAGGAATCCGAAATTTCAGACACGAAGTATGACCGATCCGCTCAAAACGGGCCCGGCCGATTGCTCTCTGGGGCACACACTGACTGACTCTCCGGCCTCTTCGCTGTTGCGGATTTTGATTCGATCCGGCCAAGAATAGATTTCCCTTATTGCCATCGAGTTTCCCAATTAAACTCCGAATCGTACCACTGAAGGGTGAATTAAGGCACGCATGCATCTTGATTCCTGAGGGTATTACTGAAAATATACATAAGATGGATGGTGGAATAGTCAATTGGAAGTGGAAGATTTGCTGATAAAGTTAATTTGGGCCCACCCAAGATGTAGACGTTATGAGGAGAACAGGCGGTGAATTATACGGTAAGTGGGGTTTGGTTGGATGCGTTGCGTGCGGGACTTTTCTTCTTCCATTTCAGGTTCCGTGAAGAACTTGGGGAGCTTCTTCTTTTCTTAATGTTCTTTTCTTAATTTTCCACAAGGGGCATCGAGTCCGTAGGACCCAACTACAGTAGAAGGTTACCTAGGATAGTAAGGGAGCCATGAATCGTAAGCAACTAGAATAGAATAGCCATGAATCAAGTAGTTCACCACCTCACGTTTTAGCCTTGAGCCCTTTACACAGTTGGCAGTATATTGTTCCAACCCCTTGAGAAAATTTCAGTGTGCATTCTGAAACGTGAGGTGGTGAACTACTTGATCATCCTATTGCCAATGACCAATTAATTAACATCTTAAACACTAGAAGTTGTGACGGTTTTTGAACGGTAATCGAGCCGCAGCGGAAGCGGATCTTTCTTCGTGTATGTGTCAAATTCTCCCAAATTCTGTTTGTACGAGGAATAACCTTGCACTTACAAACACAAATACACAATAGAGTACAAGATCTTTAACAATATAGACGAACAGATATTTATATCATGAACAATCAATAATAATTCAAGAACACATACTACTAACCTGTGGCCTTTGTGCCCAAGTTACTCCGTTCTTCGTATAAAATAAGAATAGTTTGTCGGAGATCACCTTTCTAGAACCATTCGTGTGTGACTCCTTTGATTTGCTATTCTCCCAGAGATAGCAATATCAAACAAGCATTTTCTCCTTAATCTTTGCTTCGATCCAATCTTCAACACGAATCCCAAAAATAGCCAAGATCAACCAAGGGAGAAAAGACTATTGCTAATGGAGGAAAGAGAGAACTTAGGAGGAGAGGATCAAAGCCAAAAATGCCAAAACATGGGATGAGCATGGGCGTCCCCATCTCTTCCCTTTTTATAGCTTTTTTTGGTTACCCAAATTAATGAAAATTAATCCATTTCGGTTACATATTTTGAGGGAGTAAATCTCCCCTTAATTGCAAATCAGTTACTACAAATAGGGAGTTACACCTCCCTTAATTGGGGTAACTTTCCAATTAAGTTACACCTCCCTTAATCTCTCTCTCTTGATTTAATCAAATCTCACTAAATCATGGCCCAAATCAAAACGGTTCCATTAAAGGCGTCTCTTCCAATAGGGTGTGGGCCCCACATGGGCCCACGGAGGCCTTGCAATCTCCACAAGATCACACACTCTTGGGAGGGCCGACCCCTCTCAATAAGGAAAGTAATATGGAACACAAAAAACCCATATATACTTACATCCCCCACTATGGGTTATGTGTTCATATTTGCGATCCAACAGTGACTCGTGCACTAGTCCTGTCGTAATCCAAAACTATGAACGTGTTTTACAAATAGATCCGTCGTTAAGGCCTTCGTTAACGGATCAGCTAACATCTCAACCGTAGGAAGATGACTCACTGTCAACTTTCCCCGTTGTAGCATGTCAAACACATAAAAGAAATGCACCTCTATGTGCTTAGCTCTAGAACTGATCTCCCCATACGGAGTGTCGACACTGTTGCCAAATTATCACAATAAATTTGGACAGGAGCATCAATCCACTGTTCTAGTTGTAACCCAGCTAGAAATTCTTTAATCCAAACTGCCTCGGAAGCTGCCAAACTGCATGCAACAAACTCAGCTTCCATCGTGGACTTAGTAACGCATTTCTGCTTCTTACTAGCCCATGCTACGACGGCGCCACCAAGCATAAAAACATAACCGGCAGTGGATTTTCTGTCATCCTTACACCCGGCATAGTCTGAATCACTATAGCCTTCCAATGACAGGTTCTCGGCCTGATATGTGAGTTTCATATTGTCACGCCCTGCGCACCGCCCGACCCGACCCGAACCCGGTTCATGGGCCGAATGATGTGCGGGGGCGACGTTATGTCGGACAAAGCGGAAGACTTACACCCATATACGGGCGATAACATAATTTCGGAGTTTCGCGCCGCTTTGTGTAAGAGTAAACAAGTAAAAATTCAACGAGGTATAAAGTCTAGAATATCAACAAGTCTTACACCCACAATTAGATAAAGTTCGGAGCCATACACGCGGCTCGGATAACAAGTCTAAACAGTCTGAAATATAACACGACATCTACTGTAATCTCATGACAATAGAGAGTACGATAACACAACACTAGTCATCATGCTCAAACTAATCTCATACCCCTTCTGGTCGCTCCTCGAAGAGAGGATCCTACGCGTCTGCGTGTCGCACCACGCAGCCCCAAAACAAAACAAGGAAGATGGGTGAGTATAAAACTCAGTAATGGTTTTCAAGACACATCGGAAATCCACAAGAAACATCAAAGCATGAAAGTTCATCAAATAATATACGTAATCCACGTGATAATACTGTCTAAATCATACGTCCATCTCACAACATCTTATACCATGGAATTTTATCAACATACCTACTGAACATGCATACCCGTCATAAGACGATACATAATAATATCTCAACCACAAACTGTCTAAACATGCATTCCTGTGGTATGAATCTCATACAACATGATACACAATCATTCATAACATTCATAATAATGCATCAATACAATGGTGTATGCCTCCATCAAGGAGTAAGCACAATATCTTTGGGACACAATCAAGCCTAAGAAGGCGTATCATGGTCCGGTTTCCTCGCTGGAAACAAGGGGGTGTCGTATACCCCAAAGTCTGTTCGCCCTGGACAGCCCTGGCCAAGGGTGCCTGAATCGTACACAACGAAACTAGAACAGGTGTGTTCGCCCTGGGTAGTCTCCTGAGGTGGGGGAGAGCCCGAATCCCGGTTACGCGGGACCCTAGAACACATGTGGTAGGGGGTGCGCAAGCCTACTACCGGGAATACTCATGTCCCGTACGACTAATCTCAATAGTATCAACCGCAAGGCGAGTACGAAACACGCCCCCCATATCATCCATCAAACTCAACCCGGGGAGTGTCCGTGATCCACGAAGGACCAAATCGAAAATGTGTCCTTTCGGACCAACCAAGTTCGATAATTCGCCGATCGATTAATCCGACACGCAATTACATCCATTGCATACGATCGATCAACACCGATGAAGACACAGTAAAATCTCATTCATGAAGTCCGATTCATGATGCATGCTCTCAGGATATATACGTGAGCAAATCCTACGTGGGTGTCAACACATGAAACATGCTCTCAACCCATTCCCACATGCATCATAATCAAGGTATAATTACAATCTCATGGTAAATCCCCATGCGTGTGTGTAGTCATGCATATCCTAATCACATGATTCATACTTATCATAACTCATAGTGTCATATTCATATGTTGAAAACTCGTTTAAGCACTGATCACAATCCCAAAATCATGGTGAAAACCACCGTAAAAACATAACTTTACTTGCATGAACTCGACAACATTCCTACAAGCATACTCACATTTATTTTCTATAATCCAACATACATAAGGTATTATATCATCATTTCTACATATCACGTGGCCTCATTAACTCATAATATACTTCTCATGTCATTAAGTGAAGTAAATCATGGAAAAAAATGCAAAATTTCCAAAAACCCATTTAACTGTAAATTTTTGAACATTACTGAGTTTATTAGAATTTTTTGAAAGTTACTAAGTTATATGTAATTGCGAACAGTAAAGAACAATTCCATGTTCCTCAGTAAAGTTCAATAATTCCAAAACACTCAGTATATCCTCATTTCGAAAATCAAACCGAAACACCATTTTCATAACTTCAAACATCAAATCGAAGCATCAAACAATATCCAAATTACACCAAACTTTCCAGAAATCCTATTTAGACCATCACAAATCAAAACCCAAAGAAAAGAAGGCATGAGATTAAGGAAAACTAATCTTACCATTAGAGACCTAAAAATGAATAAACCCCTTCAAAATACATTCATTAAAATAAGATTTACACTACCCAAGCTGAGATTAAAGAACCCATTACCTTGATTTGGATGACCACGAAGTCCAATACCTTAATCACCTTGAAGAAAATATAAATCCATTGTTAATACTCTACTAATCGCGACTAAGCTTGAAAACCCAAAATAGACCTTAAATCTAGGGCTTTTAATCATATAAAAACGAAATTTGAAGCTTAGGGTTTGAAGATACATATTAAAACAGAGATTTTTATCCTTCAAATGCTTTGAAATCATTTGGAAAATCAAGGTTTTGAGTAAAGATTATTGAAAAATCAAATGAAAATGAAAGATTAAGCATAGATTAGCATACCTTAACTCCTTTCCTCTTTTGGAAATGGGGAAAGAGGCTGTTGCTCCAAGCCAAAACCCTTTCCCAAAATGGGGAGGGCGCAACCCTTTCCTTTTATAGAAAGTTTGGGGTAGACCTAGGTAAAAACTGGGGTAAAATGAGTAATTTTGGCTAAAAATGGGTAATTTAGCGATTTTAATACTAAATTAAGCTCAGAAAATTCTGAAAATTTTTATAACGACTTTGTTTAATGTCTGGGGCTTTTTGGTCACAAAACCTAATTTCGTCGGCGGGGCCCGCCGGGGGTCCCGTCAAACCCTAATTTTCGGGAAAATAGGTAAAAATCAGAAAAAAAATTCTAAAAATTAAGACTTGATTCTAAATCACTTAAAACTCATTTATGTGAAGTTGTTTTTTATTGAAACCTTTGAAAACCATTTTTATTTTTGAAATCAACCGAATTTAATATGAAAGTGCTTAAACCACACGATAATCCACGTTTAACAAAAATAAACCGGTTTTTAAGGTGAGGGTTCTTACACATATCCTTGGTACCCAACAAGTATCTGAACACCCACTTAATAGCCTGCCAATGTTGTATACCTGGGTTTGCCTGATATCGACTCACAAGGCTTACCACAAAAGCCAAATCAGGTCGAGTGCAGTTCATGGCATACATTAAGCTGCCAATAGCGTGCGCGTATGGCACAGATTGCATCTTTAGACGTTCCTCGTCTGATGCAGGTGCCATTCTCTAGGACAAAACTGTCCCTTTATAGATGGGCGAATCTATGGTCTTCCAACCAATCACGCCAAAGCGTTTCAATACACTCTCAATGTACGATTCCTGAGATATACTTAGCCTCCTTGCTTTTCTATCTCTCTCAATCTTCATCCCGAGGATGTAAGATGTTTCACCCATATCTTTCATTTCAAATTGAGTTTTGAGCCATTCTTTAAGACTGAGAATCATACTAGTGTCATTCCCCATCAATAATATATCATCTACATATAGTGACAATATCATATATCTACTCCCACCTCTAAAGGAGTATACACAATGGTCATAGTCATTGGCCACAAAGCCATATTCACTTATCACCTTGTGAAAAGTGAAATACCATTGTATCGGCGATTGTTTCAGTTCATACAATGATTTAATAAGCTTGCACACCTTTGTTTCCTCCCTGGAAATAACAAACCCCTCAGGTTGTTCCATGTAAATCTCCTCTTCTAAATCACCATTTAGGAAGGCAGTCTTTACATCCATCTGGTGCAACTCTAAATCTAAGTATGACACAATTGCCAACAAACATCGGATCGAGATGAACCTTGACACAGGAGAATACGTCTCCTTGAAGTCTATGCTCTCTACTTATGTGAAACCTTTTGCCACAAGTCTAGCTTTGTACTTCTCTATTGATCAATCAGCTTTGGGCTTCTTCTTGAAGATCCACTTACACCCTATAGGTTTCGGTTCGTCTGGTAAGTCAACAATCTCCCAGACTTTGTTCTTCAAGATCGAATCCATTTCTTCTTGAACAGCCTTTCGCCATTCCTTGGAATCTGGACTACACATAGCCTGCTCAAACGTGACTGGATCACTGAGTACAGGTTCATCTACCGATATCTCATCTTCACCAAGTATGGCATAGTAATCCTTCAACAAAACTGAAGGTCTACGCTCTCTTGATGCTCGAGTTTCAACATCCACATTAGATGTGTTACCTACCACTTGTTCATTACTAGTGACAGTAACTTTCTCTTTTTCTATCTTAAAGAGTTCCACTTTCTTACTAGGAGTTTTAGGGTCTATATCTTCCTCAAGAAAATAAGCATCTCTAGACTCTACAACCCCCACTGTACCATCATCATGGTGTACAACAAATCGATACCCTTTCGAATGGTCACAATAACATATAAAATTACATTTTATGGTTTTGGGATCCAACTTAGTTCTTAGTTGATCAGGTACCCTCACATGGGCCTTTGACCCCCACACTCTCAAGTTCGAAAAGTTTGGACGTCTTCCCGTCCATAACTCATATGAGGTCAATTTGATCGACTTAGAAGGTATCCGATTTAGTACATAAACAGCAGTGTCTAGTGCTTCACCCCAAAACTGCGTTCCTAATTCTGAGTGGTTTAACATGGACCTTACCATGTCCAACAAAGTCCTATTGCGTCTTTCAGCAACTCCATTCTGCTGAGGGGTATACGATAAAGTATACTGATGTACTATTCCTTGGTTTGTACAATAGTCCTTGAACAAATCAAATGTGTACTCACCACCTCTGTCTGTTCTCAGAACTTTAATCTTCCGTCCTAATTGGTTTTCAACCTCAGCCTTAAATTCCTTGAATTTTTCTAAGGCATCAAACTTTCTCGATAATAAGTACACATAACCATATCTCGAATAGTCATCTATAAACGTAATAAAATACGTCATACCCCTTTGAGTCTTGACGTTTATAGGCCCACAAATATCTGAGTGAATGACCTCTAAAAGGTCTATTGCTCGTTGCCCTTTGGGAAAGGGTAGCCTAGTCATTTTGCCAGATAGGCAATCCTCACACACACGCAAATCATCACCTATTCTAGGTAGTAACCCGCTACCCAACATTCGGTGTAATTTTGTCGCATTCACATGACAAAGGCGCAAATGCCACAACAATGCATTATCCACATAACAAGCAACAATATACTCAGAATCAGCTATTTCATTAATCATAGCAAAGTCATTGGAAACATCAAGTTTGAATAAACCATCCACAAGAGAATAGTAAATAAAATATTATTTTTTTGTCCCACAGTTCCTTTGCCATCCTTGAATCTGACTTCAAATCCCTTCTGAGTCAACAAAGGAATTGAAATCAGATTCCTACGAATAGTAGGTGCAAACAAGACATCTGTGAGAACTAGAGTGTTTCCTTCTAGTAGAGGAACACGAATAGAGCCTATCCCCAGCACGTCACAATAGTGTTATTCCCCATGTAGATCTTGTGCTCTCCGGGACTAATATCTTTCATCTCAGCAAAAGACTCCTTTCCTATTGCCACATGACGGGTTGCAGCCGAGTCAAGCCACCAACCTCTAGTGTTAGTGTTCATAATCAGTGCCTTAGAAATCATGTACACTATGTCCTTTCCACCACCCTGCTATTTTCTTTTCTCGTTGCCCTGGGAGCCATCAGGACAATTCCTGCTATAGTGACCCATCTGGCCACAAGTAAAGCAGGCTCCCTTCTTCTTGTTCTTAACCTTGTCTCCACTTGGTACTTGAGGCTTCTTTCCTTTCCTTTTGAAGTTTTTCCTTGAGGTGCCAGCATAGGACCCACCTTTCTTGGAGCCAACATGGTGAGCAAGGTTGGCAGATGTATTAGAGGCCTTCAAATGCTCTCTTCTTTCCTGCTCCAAGCCCATCTTGGCAATAAGGTCATCGAGAGTCAATTTCTTATCACTCAGGTTTAACGCCACCACAACTGCTTCCCATGATGGAGGGAGGCTAGTGAGTATCGTAGACACTTGGACTCCTAACGAAATTGGATCTCCAAGCATCTCCAGTTCACTAGCAATAATGGACATGGCATTTATATGCTCAAGCACATTCTTGCCCTCCTCCATCCTCATGTTGGTATAGCGAGTGTGGAGCAACTTGATGTGTGCCTCAGTATGCTCTCCATACCTCCTCTCAATGGCCTCATACATTTCTTTGGCCGTTTTATGCTTCTAAAAAAGTAACTCAATAGTGGGCTCCATAAAGGTTAACATAGTGGTCCTTGCTCGTGCATCCTCCATCCGGAACTTCTCGTACTCTCTCTTTTGAGCAGCAGTACTTTGTTTGCTGAAAGATGAAAAATCGTCACGGTGAAAGAAGTACAAAAACTTTGTAAAAACTGAAATATGTTTAGATAACTTAAAATAAATGCACCCTAAAAGTACGTTTCAAGCCTGAAAAATTTTCAAACTAAAAATTTTTGTACTTCTTTCACCTTGACGATTTTTCATCTTTCAGCAAACAAACACACCCTATGTTCACCCATAGGTTCAACAACTTGGTCTAGCACATGACCCAAGTCATCAAGGAATAAAATGTGATGGATGCGCCTCTTCCAGGTAACAAAGTTCATGGCATTCAACTTTTCAGTCTTTGCCAACTCGGTGGAGACCATACGTGATGCCATTGCAACTTCGGTAAAAAAATAAGCAAGTGGTGTGGACAATTAGTGTTAAACAGCACAGTTTGAATCGCTAATTAACTATCATTAAATAGATAATCAAGTGGCACAAAATACTGCTTCAAAATAATTGGTTTTTCAAATCTTTTCCCGCCGATCGATCACCCAAAATAGCTGATCGATCGCGACCCCAGCCGCTATGACTTTGCACAAATTACAGTAGATACGATCGATCGCTAATAGTGCCGACCGATCGTTTCTAACGCAATTTCGATTTCGGTTTTTAACAGTAAATACGATCGATCGCTAATACTACCGATCGATCGTTTCTCCCTTTGAAAACGACGCTTCCAGTAACTACGATCGATCGCGAATGGTGCCGATCAATCGTTACCAGCCATCTTCTTCGTTAAAACAACCCTTTAGCGATCGATCGCGTCTGTTAGCCGATCAATCGCCAAATCGAAAAATGCGATTTTTAAATTCGATTGCTGAGAATTCCTCACAAAATTTTGGGAATTTTTACACTATACACGAATCGAGGCTCCGATACCACTGAAGGGTAATCGAGCCGCAGCGGAAGCGGATCTTTCTTCGTGTATGTGTCAAATTCTCCCAAATTCTGTTTGTACGAGGAATAACCTTGCACTCACAAACACAAATACACAATAGAGTACAAGATCTTTAGCAATATAGACGAACAAATATTTATATCATGAACAATCAATAATAATTCAAGAACACATACTACTAACCTGTAGCCTTTGTGCCCAAGTTACTCCGTTCTTCGTATAAAATAAGAATTGTATGTCGGAGATCACCTTTCTAGAACCGTTCGTGTGTGACTCCTTTGATTTGCTATTCTCCCAAAGATAGCAATATCAAACAAGCATTTTCTCCTTAATCTTTGCTTCGATCCAATCTTCAACACGAATCCCAAAAATAGCCAAGATCAACCAAGGGAGAAAAGACTATTGCTAATGGAGGAAAGAGAGAACTTAGGAGGAGAGGATCAAAGCCAAAAATGCCAAAACATGGGATGAGCATGGGCGTCCCCATCTCTTCCCTTTTTATAGCTTTTTTTGGTTACCCAAATTAATGAAAATTAATCCATTTCGGTTACATATTTTGAGGGAGTAAATCTCCCCTTAATTGCAAATCAGTTACTACAATTAGGGAGTTACACCTCCCTTAATTGGGGTAACTTTCCAATTAAGTTACACCTCCCTTAATCTCTCTCTCTTGATTTAATCAAATCTCACTAAATCATGGCCCAAATCAAAACGGTTCCATTAAAGGCGTCTCTTCCAATAGGGTGTGGACCCCACATGGGCCCACGGAGGCCTTGCAATCTCCACAAGATCACACACTCTTGGGAGGGCCGACCCCTCTCAATAAGGCAAGTAATATGGGACACAAAAAACCCATATATACTTACAGTTTTCACAACCCTCATGTATCAAAGTGTGACCCTTGGAATATATTTGGACTTCCAATTAGCTGGCGAGAGATGAAAATAATGAGATGCATCAACATTATAGGTTTGGAAACTTTAATATACTTACCCCTAATACCTTGCAGCATGATTTTAGGAACTTGTCATGCTTTCTTAAGGATACATGGGAGCCAGATTCAGTACTAGACAACTTTTTTCGATAAAGTTAATTAAGCCTTCCATTATGCACAGAACCTTTATCGTTGAAAAGAAACCTAGCCACTTTGTCAATGGTTTTTGTGAACTGCCTTCGGGAACAACCACAACCATAAAGGTTCGATATGTACATCTAGCTGCATGCCAAAATTTGTTCTTATGGTGCCTTTAGCTGGTTGCCCTTTCATACTTGATGAACTCAAATCTCTCATACAGACTTGAGTTCTTCACAACCCACAACGAGCTCTTCTCTGTGTTGGGAAATTGCATCTTCCTTTTCTCCTTCATAGAATGCAAAATGCTCTTCAGCTACGGAATGCAGTCTTCAGTCTTCAAAGCCAACACAATCTCGCTGGTGAGCTAGCTGCTTCTAATTTCACTCTTTCCATCCCCAGCAATAAAGCTATAAACAACCTGACCAGTTTCAATGGGATTCCAACCAGGTGTTTTCTTTATGTGCTTTATGGCACATGCATTAGCCAACAAAACGTGATCACCAAATTAATATGGCACCATTGACATTTGTTTATAAACTTGCACGTCTTTTATAGCATCGCAACATGTCCAAATAGGTCAACCATGCATACATCCATAATTATCAAATAGTGGGTTTCAGTACAGTAAACATCTCTCATTCACAAAACTCGCAGTAGATAGATAGTAGGCAAAGAGCTTAGAAATAATGAGGATCTTAGTATAATGACATGGGATAGAGAGATGCAACGTGCAATGAGGCACATTTGCTGTGTAGAAATAAGATTGATTCTCTTAGCCACGTCAAAACTGCCTGGCCACTTGCGGCCAGCCCGCTGAAAGCCTTATTTTGCTGCTAGAGCCTAGAAGCACTCCGGGACTATATTATTGTTATACTCCATAGCCCGTACTATAACATAAAAGTAGGTACAAGCATCCTGGATGGTACGTCACTGACTATGAGAATTTTCTGTTTTTTTTGTTCGTATAAGTAAAAGCAATGGAATATGAAAGGCGAGAAATTTGGACCGAAGTGGCGAAGTGTCATCAGCCATGACGTTCAGCAAATTAGGGGCTTAAGTTACTCAGTTGTTAACACCTTGAACGCTATTATATCTAATAAATTTAAGACAATTTAGGCACTTAGACCTAAGATTACGTTGCTGGAACTAAACACGTCTAGACGATGTTCAATAGCAGCAAATCATGCAGGGGGGAAGGGGAACTAATTAGGCCGCCACTCATAATGAGCTAGTAGTTACGAGTCGTCATACGCGTAGACTAGTAGTGTTAATCATTCATCCAGAAAAGTCTTACTCCATTTATTTGAAAAAAAAAATCGGGACAATCTTACCAGAGGTCCAGAGCAGAGAGAATAGAGTTTCGGCATTGATAAGCATTTAGGGAGTCAACTTCGACATCGGAATATATAGTCATCTGCTAAATAATGTATTTTGTGAATTGTGGCGGGGGAGAAGCCCCTATTACAAGCCCAATAATGCGTTGTTCTACTTGCAAAAAATGTACCCTCAACATCATCGAAGCTCGCTGCAATATTTCAATCTTATCGAACGGAAAACCAAAAGAACAACATTCATTTAATTAGATTCTATCATCCCTCCGTCCTATATTAATAGCTACGTTTGGAAAAATAGCCCGCCACATAAATTTGAAGCCTCTTAAACCAGCCCATATTCATACAGCCACTCAAATCGAGCCAAATGGAGTTACTATTAAAGGACAACTATTGGAACTATTAATATGAGACGAGGGAGTATGTGTTTTCATGCAAGGAAAAAAAGACAACAAGGAAAAGAGGAGACTATAAGTTGCCCTTGAGATTAATTCTGCTCGAGTTAGGACAACATGCAAAGTCACAAATCCATAAAACTTGCAATGAAAAACTGGAAAAAGAGCTTAAAAAGCGTACGCAAATATTATCAACACGTTACATGATATGAGAAGGTATGCTGGCAACGGTGCCGGGAATGACCGGGACGGAGAAGTAGGTCTCCAACATAATCCTGGACTGGATGACCTCCACCGTAGGCCCCGCCTCGATGAGATCCCTTATCAGCGACGAGTAGAAGGACTTGAGCTTATTCAGGAGGCACAAGTACTGCAGCCTCAGCCATCTCAGCCTCATCCGACGGAAGAGCCTCAAGAAGAAGGATCCCCTTTGCTTCTTGCCCAGTCGGGCCGTGGGGAGCTTCCGGCGCTTCACACTCCTCCGCCTTGACGACCACGGCAACACGATGTTGTACCGGCGAGCCTGAGCTACACTCCGGCTTCGGCAATCAAGCATGACAGGCATGGCAAGGAAGAGGAGGAGGTGGGCTCGTCCTGGTTGAGGGAAACCGATAGAGAGGAAGGCTAGGCTTGGTGGTCTGGGAAGAGCAATCGGAATATCATCATATAAAGACGGATGGACAATGCAAGTGGAGTGTGGGCTGCAATCGTGGGTTTGCCTTAAAAAAAGGTAACTCTAGTACTTTGGTTGATAGGAAAATGTCGGTGTTTGTTTGGAATCTTTTGGTAGACACAAGTAACATATTCCACCTTGTCCAAGGTAAAGGGACAAGGACTTGGTGCTTGTTGGCTCCACCTTTTTTGTGGTATAAAGGTGGAATTGTGGCACTATGGCACCCGTGCTAAGGTGGTGGCCATGGTTTTGATATGTGATCTTGGTTTTTAAGAAGGAGGTCACGTCGGGACGAATGGGAACTCAACATCAGAAATTCTGTGATTAATTTGGGCGGTGAAGTCACCATCAGGGGAAGGAAGGCATTTATTTGATTCTTTAGTTTTTTTGAAGGATGGCTGTGCCTGTTAAATTGGGTATCATTATCTAGAATTATGGGATGAAAATGTGAGAAATTAAAAGATTCAAGAAACACAGTCGATCAACTATTAACACGACTGGACATTATAGAAGAAGTTTGATTTTTTTTCCCTTCTTTCATGTGAGCTATGAACTGTTCAATGTCTCGGTGACCTCAAGCAAAACCTTTTGTTTTATTTTTTTGCTGAAGGTTGAAGCAACACTTGCACTTGATAAATGATGGCGTTGGATTTGTTGAAGATCTGAAATTACAGAGAAAAAAACAGAGCATCGAAGAGAATTGATTTCAGAAGATGAAAAATTTGTGAAAAGACAAAGAAGACCTGGCAGTTAAAATCTGTTAGTGTTACAAGCCAGGGACATTTTAGTAAACTTGTAAATATATTGTTCTATAAATAGGCCTTCGAGCCATTTAAGTTTTTAGCTTGGATTTCAATTGTTTCCTGAAGAATCGGATCTGAGCTCTCTTGAGGTGGATTCCTCATCATCTGCTGGTGGATTCCGACGAGCTGGTGGATTCCGGCAACTACTCTCCTTGCCTGTGGATTCAGGTGCTATTATCCATTTTCTTGTCTTTAGTTTTCATGAATTCAAAGAGTATCTTACAATTCTCACTGATGTAAGCAGTTGTAGAAAAGTGTTTGAGAAATTAGTTGAAAAGCAAATTAGTTGAAAAGCTTTGTTTCACTTGTTTTTGTAATCTGTCTGATTCATTTGAAGACAAGGTGTTCGGTGATTTGTTTGTATGAACCCTGTTTTGGCTACTTCATCGTACTGTTGTTTTCTGTAAGAAACTGGCTGCATCATTTGGTATCGGAGCAAGGCTGGTGCGTCTCCCATGGCGTCCGTCGATCCAGTGTTTCAGATTTCCTACAAGCAATTACAGCAAATTCAACTTCAGTTTCAACAGCTTTCTGCAACACTTCAACAGGAAGTTCAACAGGATATTGCTGATTTTTGGAGAGGCTTAGGTGATGAGGTCAACTACTATGAATTTCGACGATGGCAACAGATTGAATTCGATTTTCGACCGATTGAGATAGAGGATCGAATCTCGCAGTTTGATGATTGTTTGAAGCAGAATTTTGAATGGTTTAATCAAGGTATGAGCAATTTAATCTTGGGTTTGAAGAAATTTCAATTGCAAAGAAGGAAATCTCAAATTACAGGTTCAATTTTGGTTGAATCTTCATCAAAGCAAACTCAAGCTTGCAACATTGACATTCCATCGAAAAATTTGGATCCAGCAAGTATATTTGATGAGAAACAGATGAGTCCAAAATTTATGGATCTAGTGGAAGAAATTGGAGTTGAAGCAGAACGAAAATGGAATAGTGAAAGGACTGTTTCAGAGTTGAATTCAGTCATCCTTCTTCCGTCAACAATAATTCCGGTTCCTTTGGACTGTCCAATGTCCTCCGAGTTGCATCTGACATTTTCGGATCAGGATGGAGGAGATGAAGCAGGCGTTCAGTCTCCTGCAAATCCCTCAAAGCTTGAAGTCGCAAAGATGATATTGGGTGGGGAATTTTCCTCAAATAACAATCATCTGTATTTGGATACAGAGAATATCAATTTGATTGAAGTCGATGGTCTTTTCAATGGAACTTGTGAATCGGGGCAGTACAATTCTCCGGCGCCGGCGATGGCGCTCTGCGATGGTGTGGAAGCAGTGGTTGAATTGTCGATTCATCGTAACTATGCTTTCTCCCAAAGTTTCGCTGGGAGTGGGTTCAGCAACTTTTTGTTCACGGTGGTTATGGAGCGGTTCGGGTCATGTCATGCTTTACAACTAAAACCCGGTTCTGTTCTTGTTCACTCCACCTTCATTTACAACAGAGAAGTTTTTACTGTTGAAGTTTCGACCACCGGAGTTGTGCCCAAGCCTCCGCCGCATCCACCACCAAAATTGTTTCCGACTAAGGTGCGTCCACCAATTTCTGAGTCCAAATCTCTTATTGCCACACTAGAAAAGTTTCCTGACAGGCAAGCCAGTAAAAGTTCCGAGTTTGACATCGAGTTTGGGGTGTTTGAGGTGATATGTGTTGCTCCTCCTTTGTTTGTTGGGTTTCTATACCAGAAAATTGAGTACAAAGGCAACATAGATTTTGGAGACTGTTATAACAGATGGAATGTTGACGTGACATTGTTTAGACCTTTGACAATTGGTGGACTTGATGAAATATATTGTGCTTGTCAAGTGCTTAACACAATGACTCAAAGAAGCAATTGTCTTGTTCATGTCAGTAACATGGTAATGCTTGGCAAGCGACAAACTAGTCTATCTTTACTTTTATTCCCAACTTTGCCATTTGTGAAAAGACAAAATGAAATGGTTACAGTGAGGAATAATTTTGACGTTGACCCGGGAGGATCTGCTGTCCATTGTTTCTCGCATGAGAATGTGAGGTTACAGTCATTACAACACATTGCAGCTCAATTGGAAGTTGGAAAGGGACACTTTGTGTTTATATTGTTTTCTGAGGTCCAAATTGTAATTGGTTTTGACAAGTTCTTAAATAATGATTCGGAGACATGTCACTACTCAAACAATGCCGAATTACAGGAGGTTTTGAAAACACGAACTGTTTTGAAGACACGAACTGTTTTTTTCTCTGATATCAATGGCTTGTAAAGTAGTTCTGTTGTTGGTATAATGGATTGTGGATATTGCTTGAGAACATAATGATGCTGATCTTATACTAATATTATGTGGCTGTTCCTACGCATCATTATGAACAGTTGGTTCAAAAGCATTGTTGTCAGCAGTTGTTTCAAGATTGGTGATCAGGTTCTGTGTCTCTGGTTTTTGATTTTTCGCTTGAGGACAAGCGCTATTTTTAGGGGATGAGAAATGATGGCGTTGGATTTGTTGAAGATCTGAAATTACAGAGAAAAAAACATAGCATCGAAGAGAATTGATTTCAGAAGATGAAAAATTTGTGAAAAGACAAAGAAGACCTGGCAGTTAAAATCTGTTAGTGTTACAAGACAGGGACATTTTAGTAAACTTGTAAATACATTGTTCTATAAATAGGCCTTCGAGCCATTTAAGTTTTTAGCTTGGATTTCAATTGTTTCCTGAAGAATCGGATCTGAGCTCTCTTGAGGTGGATTCCTCATCATCTGCTGGTGGATTCCGGCGAGCTGGTGGATTCCGGCAACTACTCTCCTTGCCTGTGGATTCAGGTGCTATTTTCCATTTTCTTGTCTTTAGTTTTCATGAATTCAAAGAGTATCTTACAATTCTCACTGATGTAAGCAGTTGTAGAAAAGTGTTTGAGAAATTAGTTAAAAAGCTTTGTTTCACTTGTTTTTGTAATCTGTCTGATTCATTTGAAGACAAGGTGTTCGGTGATTTGTTTGTATAAACCCTGTTTTGGCTACTTCATCGTACTGTTGTTTTCTGTAAGAAACTGGCTGCATCAATAAATTACTCTGGAATTATCATTTTAAAGTTTCCACAACAAGGACATACGATTAAGCGCTAAAAACACTTGTAGAATGCATAAATAAGTAACAAATAAGTTCACAAATTTATGTTGTGACACTTCAAACAGAGAAAAAAACTGTGTTAGAAGGAACTTAAGACCCTTCGAATTGAGACGAGTTGTAAGGTTTTCCTGCTATGAAGTTTGCTTATTGTCTCAACCCAACGGCAACACTAATTATGTGGTTCATACACTTACAAAACATAAACTTGAATTGAGCAGTTTGGGTATGGAAGTAGCCTTCATATTCCGTTCGAATCCATCTAGCTTCATAGGTAAGGAATTTATGCGGAAGTAAAAATTCAGACAGAAAAGGTGGATTAATTTTCTCACTACCAATGGAATTAGTAATCAATTTTGTCGATTACACAAACGTAAATGCCTTTTTTGACTTTTTTTTAGTGATAAAAAGCAATTCATTTAATAGAATTTAAACATTCGTTGGTAACATAATACAAACTTTGCTGGAATTATACGCCGAAGGAAGTTTAGGGGCCGTTTGGGGCGTGATTATTGCAAAAATATCCAGACTGGATTTTGGATATCTACTGTAGCATCCATGTGGATTTTTACATCCAGCTGAAACACGTCCTGAGGTATTTCAGCTGGATATATAAAATATCCAGATGCTACAGTGTAGCAAAACATCCCATCTGGATGTTTTGCTTTTAATCACGCCCCAAACAGCCCCTTACTTGATTGCGCCTCACTTCCATATCCAAAAAGGAGACATGATCAAATGGGGATATTCCTTCGTGCGCTGGCTGGTTCTCACACGAACATTACTCAAAAGATAAAACAAATTCTCACAAACAGAGTATTGTGCACAGAATTCAAATTTAAAGACCAAAATATGGGGCACCGAATTTGATAATTTGGAGACCTAAATGTAATACGTAAGGGATTACAACTTGCTCACTCCGCGTATTCCAATACAATGCTTCAAGGGGACTCTAAGGTACTTATTGACATGCTAAAAAATGCATAAACCATCACCGTGCCAACTTGCAACCACAGTAGCTGCCATTCGACAGATTGTGTTTTTCGCCAGTCCGCATCTATCACATCTACTGGCAAGGGAATATGATAGCAGACTTTCTCTGTTATTTTGCACTAGACAACTTTCCTTGTACATGGCAGAAAGCCTCATACGCTTCTGCCTACATTGCCGACTGATTTTGTATGATGCACATATGCTCGCTTAATGAAACAAAAGGCCCAAATTGTTTGGGAAATAAAATGTAATCCTGCAACGTAATATGGGCCCTTTGCCCGATAGTCCACATTACCTTGGGCTTTTCTATCGGCGCAGAAGGCCCAGCAGCTTTAGCTAAAAGTCTAAAAGGCAAAGGAGAGTTCCGCCTCAGCGAAGCCGCGAAAGAAGAAAATCTTTTGCAGGTGTTCTCGATTGCCATGGCGTCTTCTCTGCAGACGGATATTAGCATGATCCTCGCCGGAGAAGGATCGAGCGGCCCCGCCCCCTCTGTCGCCTCCCATACCAAGAAACCCAAGTGCTTCGAGATCAAAAAGTGGAACGCTGTTTCTCTTTGGGCCTGGGGTAATCTGTTTTCCTAGTAAAACCTTGAATTCTAGGGTTTGATTCCTATTGGGGTTTTGATTGATGTTTTATGGGGTCAATGAATGCAGACATTGTGGTTGACAACTGTGCCATTTGCCGGAACCACATCATGGATCTCTGTGAGTTCTTGCTTCACTAGTTTCGTTGTTATTCTTCTGTACAGATTCGTGTTTTGTTTGCCTGAGCTCCGATTAGGATGATTTTGTAGGCATTGAATGCCAAGCAAATCAGGCCAGTGCTACGAGCGAAGAGTGCACAGTTGCTTGGGGTATGCTCATTCACCCTTTTTTCTTTTCTCTAAAATGGTTCTGATATCTGAATGCTTTATTCTTACAGTTTTAAACTTCTTTATGTTATTTCCACGTTCACATGCATGGTCAGATATCTTGATGGGTATACTTATCATTGCGCTTTCTTTTAAAGTAGCAAAGTTAACTAGTATAGAGGAAAATTAATCTCTGGATTTGTGCTGAGCTGCTGGTATCAAATGCTAGTTCATGGCGTCTCTTTTGGAAAAGTTGTGTGTAGAGTAGGCAGTATGAGGAATAACTGTGGAGACACTAACGTGGGGAGTATGCTATTGTTTTCTTCCCCTTGAAATCGTGAGAATGCGAAACTGAATAAGTTAGCCCGTGCTGGTTCCTGCATGCGGGTTGACTTTTTTGCACCAAACGAGATGCCTGCTGTCAGATTCAATAACTGAGACTAGGTCCAAACAGTTAGCCAGTGTTAAGAAATATAAGGTAAGGTTTATTTTATCTCGTGATCAAGCTAGTTAAGCATATAATGACACTTGAGGACGTGAAAATAATGATTTTGTATATTGTTTGACCTCAGTCAATGACTCAGACAGGCCTTTATGGTATATTAAATAGGGCAAATTGCACTTGACCCATATGTATTATGGCAAAATTGCACTTAACCCCCCATGACTTATGAAAATATGCACTTAACCCCTATGACTTATGCGATGAGGCAATTTTACCCCTTCTCTTTACTAATAAATCCACGTTCTTCCTCCTCCATTCG
The DNA here is from genome assembly GCA_039654745.1 of Houttuynia cordata. NCBI lineage: Eukaryota > Viridiplantae > Streptophyta > Magnoliopsida > Piperales > Saururaceae > Houttuynia > Houttuynia cordata. The sequence continues at coordinate 35,450,821 of CM077504.1, forward strand.
ACATCCCCCTCTTTTCACCTGGCAAAGGCGGTGCACACATACTGTCGATATATTACTCAACAATGGCAATGCGTCGGCCTTGCTTTCCCCAATGAAAGAAAAGTTAGCTACTTGCCATTGTCTCCATGGCTACCACTGACCCTAAAATTGAAGAAATATTGTTAGGAGCTATCAGGGGTAAAATCGTCCGATAACTAAGTTGCATATGAGTTAAGTGCATATTTTTATAATTCATAGGGGTTAAGTGCAATTTCACCATAATTCATAGGGGTCAAGTGCAATTTACCTTATTAAATATAAAAAAAGGACTAAGACAAGGTCTAAACAGTCAGCAGAGATGAAGAAATAAAAGGAGAGATTCATTTTGTTTCTGTATCTAGCTATTAAATCATACCATCGAACACGGGCAGAGAGCTCTTGAAAAAAAAATAAAAAAATTCACTAGAATATTTCACCATGAATTTGGTTTTGTGAATGTTTTTGCACGGAGCTGCTCTATACAACAATTTAGAAAGAAGGAAACTCTTCGTGTGGTTTTTATTAATTTGGAGAAATAATATGATAGGATACCAAGGGATATTATGTGGGGCGGTGCTTGAGAGGAAGGAAATTGCTAAGGGTCAAGTGGAGCTTAAAAATGTCACGTGAAAGTGCTATGATTAGTGTAATTTAGTGGGGAAACTCAAGAATTTCCCGTAGTTATTTGTTGCATTAAAGATAAGCTTAAACTTAAAACTCTTTGCATTAATTATTGGTAAATTATTGTTGTGCCAGAAAATATAGATAAATCTGTCACATCCAAGAACGTGTTCCTTGGCTATGCTGATGATATTGTTTATATAGATATGCCAAGAGTTAATAAGAAATTTGAGTTAGGGAGGGAAGTGTGAGTTTAATTGTTTTACGATATTCAAATTTAGATGAGAGCCCCAGTAATGAGAATGCTAAGATGAATGAGTGGTTTGGGATTCATATTGGAAATGAACATAGGGGTAACCCCTTTTACTGATAAGTTGAGAAAATGCCGACTGATGGCTTGGCCCTTTTGGAGGAGGCCGTCAGCCATGTCACAGAACCCCAATAGCTCCTTTGCGGAGATGTTCTCAATGGCCTATAGAGGCCCCTAGTGGAAAAGGAGGTCAACTCAAGTTGGCTGGGAAGGAATGAGTGAGGCTTGACAGTGTATGACTTAAACATAGGTATGGTCTAATCCACAGAATCAGTGTGGCCTACCCCATACAACAGAATAAGGTGGTTATGATATTAGAAACTGTCACTCTGGCAATTTCATGTTTCTCTATGTTACTTTCTGTGCAGGATATTGCCTACGATTCTATAGCAATGAAAGGTCCTTTTGTGAAATTTTATTTGCTCTCCTGCATTCCTTTTCTGAATGTGTATAGAGATCCATGAATATCTGACTGGTCGTTTAATATTGAACCTAGCACTTCACTTAAAATTAAATTGTCTCCAACTCCATGTTTCTTTGGACTTCATCCTCATCTTTAGATGAAGATATTGCTCACAATACATTGTTTTCTTGGTGCTTGCTTACTTGCATGTCTTAGTTGCCATTTACTTGGTCCGTGATTCAATAAATTGTTTTCTTGGTGCTTTCCTGCCTGCCTTAGGTGTCATTTACTTGCTCCATGACCCATCAAGTCTAACGCTGGAACAATTATACATGTGAAGAATGATTTTTTAAGTTTGTGGTTCTGAGTTCCGCATTTCTGCAAGTTTATAATCCATTGATTTTTTTCCTTGAGTGGTGATGCAGGATTATATTGTACCTACCTGAGCAGTTTAATTTTAGATGTTTCTCTCACCCTCTCCCACACAATCCGCATTTGTGATGTTTATGATTGTTCATAATGCGCGCTTTCATCCAATTTAGAAGGAACAAGATGCTTTCTGGGGTTGAACCCTCTGCTTGTTCTTTTTAAGGATATTTAATCAAACGACGTTGTTTGTGATATATAGGGGTGTGTAATCATGCATTTCATTTCCACTGCATCAGCCGTTGGCTCAAGACACGCCAAGTGTGCCCTCTAGGTAAGCATAATTTACTTGTGTCTACCATTTTCATCTTCTTTGCCTTGTCAAAATCTTTATTATTCTGATTGCATCTTAATTTTTAATCTTGCTTTGGTGCAGATAATAGCGAGTGGGAATTTCAAAAGTATGGACACTAGTTGCTCTGAGGTGCAGGTGGCCTTGATGCGTCATGGGAGTCCGAAACTGACTTACATGTGTGTTGTGACCGTTGCTGTTGGAACTATTTCTTCACAGAAACAAGTTCCTTAAAACTCTCATTTCTATAGTATGAAAATTTAAAGGAAAAAAATGAACTACATATGCAGTGCTAGTTCTACTTTTGAAATTCTTGAGATTTTGATGTTAGTGGTTAATCTATTTAATTTGCATATGAATACTAGACTCGTCTTTTTTCCTGTACATCGCCAAAAATGTTCGACTTCTGCACTTGAGGCGATGTGTATAAACCACCTGAATTTGGCATGGTTGACTGTCAAGTACGCCATGTACATGTTCTCATTTTACTACGTGGCTTGTATGTTAGTAGTTTAGTTGCTTGTATTGATGATTTTTATGCTAGAGAATCCAAATTATATCCGCCCCCAATGTAGCCAAATGCAAAGAAGATGTAGGGACGAACTCATCATCTTCCCTCCCTAACCTGGAATCACGTGATGTTAACTCATAGATGTAGTCGTTAAAAAGAGGTCCAGTAGAAGCAAGTGGGATTTTTGGCAGGACAAATCGGTCTTAACAAACCTCTTAAACGCAGATTAGCTCACTTGTCCCGCTAAAGCAGTAACTGTGGCCTGTGGGATCTGGTGTCGTCCAACTTAAACCAAAAAACAAAAAGATTTCTAAAGCAAAGGTCATTAAAGGATACAACTAAAATAATGGACACTGATAGCCCTACATCATATTCTTACACATTTTCCACTCGCCCAGACAGCTTCCTAAGTTCCGACCGGCCCATACTTGCATGGAATGCCAGCTCGCCGATATATCGGTATCGGACACAAACCGATACTCCGATACCATTAAGTATCGATTTTTCCATTTTTTCCAAATATCGCCGATATATCGGTTTCGGACCGATATATCGGCCTTTTTGAAAAAAAAAATTATTTTTTTAAAAAAAACTTACATGTTTGTTTTCTATCCTTTTATGCATATTTTGAAATCTATTCTTTGTTTAAATTAGTATAACTCATTTTAGAAGTTAGATTTTGAAAATATATGATAAAAACTAGTTTTTGACGACCGATATTTTTTTACGCAATATCTCCGATATATCTCCGATATTTCGTCTCTTAGGCCGACCGATATTTTACCGATATCCGATACGACATTCCATGCATACTTGCCCTTTCCCCAGTTTGCCTGGCGGTGGCGCGAGTGGAAGGAAGGAAACTCAACAAGCTGCCACTCCGCTTCCATCCATAGCTCCGGTATGCCTCTCCAAATCCTATTAGGCGCCAGAGAGGTTCGGGCGACTGGGAGCCTCACCCCGCAACAGCGCAACATCTTGACGTCCGTTAGCACCGGCGCCTCCGCTCTCTCACTGGTCGGCTCGGCCTTCATTTGCCTCTGCTACCTTCTCTTCAAATACCTCCGCAAGTTTTCCTTCAAATTCGTCTTCTTCCTTGCTCTTTCCGTAAGTCCCCCACTTTAACTATTGTTTTCACGTCAATTTTGCTGTCAATTTTTTTACTCGAAAAAAAAAAGTAGTGTTTCAGTTGCCGTTCCTTCAACATTATACTGTTTCCATTTGGAGATCGTGTTCTCACTCTACATAGCATCATTTGTCTGTTTGGTCTTTGATACGGAAATTTCCTTTCGGATCTAAGTATCTAACTCGCCCCTTGTTATTCTGGAATTCCTTGCGACAGAAGCATGGGATGCACTTCAAATGGCTTTGGGGGATTTTAATCCCAGGTTACGACAAGACTTGATGGGCATAATGAGTGAATTTGTCTCGCTAATGGCCTTTGTTTGTTCCAACATTGAAGGAAATTGCGTGAGTCCTCGCTAAAACACGTGATTGCAGTCCATACCACATCAAGTAAGGCTGGCTATTAGTGGCTAGCCTTTGAAGACTGAAGATGTATTATTTATCTTTAAAAAAAAACAAAAAAAAGAGTGAAGATATATGTCATATGGCTGCACAGACAAAGGCAACAGAAGCAATCCTTCCAGGCTCCTCCTGCGCATGTATAATGGAGACAAAACAAAGTGCATTATCACAGACTCATTTCTAAGGACTAGGCAGTGATTATTCAGTATGTCTGCCGTAAATTATGTGTGCCATCCATCAAGTTTTAGAAGCATTTTGTGGAAAGGCATCGTGGAAATTATAATATTGGAGGACTTGCACTCAAACAACACCAAATCCTTCGTAGCCATCAGCAACGATTTTGGCTATTGCTGATGGCTATGGAGGATTTCTGCCAATGGCTAGACCACCAAATAGTGTTGTGGTAGGGCCTCTTCCTGTTGAGGGAGAGGTTCCAGGTTGGAGCCTTGCTCAACCTGTGGCACCTTTGGGATAGTTTTTAGGATGGTGGGTTTCCGATATACCTCAAAAAAAAAGGACTACAGCGAGTGACTACGCAGGCCCACAAAAAATAGAACTAGGGCCTGATAATTTCAAGCACGCCTTTGGGCAGGGCCCAAAAATTTCTGGCCTCTGCTTTAAATATGAGCTAGCTCGATGGTTCATGTTTCAACTTTCAAGTCTCAAGCCCAAAGCTGCCATAAGAAGTTTTGGAAGCTTATTGGACAGGCGAGATGTATTGAAGCTTATTTAGTCCTACAATGTTCCAGGCCCGGCTTGAGATAAAGCCCAAGATAGTGACAATGAGGCTCCTCATTGGACAGGCGAGATGTAGACTTGTAGTGAATTATTGGTCTCAGCCCATTGATAAATTTACTGGTTGCAACTTGCAAGAGCAAAGAAATCTAAGGTACTAATATAGCAAAGATGCTCAAATTATTGTTTCCTCTTGGTGTTCGCCAAACCCCGTCGCCTTTTATGCTTTTCCTGTTAAATGTTGCGACTATAACTTTTAAAAGCCATTCTATCAGGGTTTTATTGTTAATTTTAATTGCTTTATTGACGATTACTCGATCACCAATTAGGAAGGAGGTTAATTAGGGGACCCATCACTCAAAAGGCTCAACTGGGAGTCATCATATTTGATTGACTATCCTTAAAAAATATGGTTTGGTAGTCCCAGACCACCTTTTGACTAACCAGACTTCTCTCTCCCTCCAAGGGAACGACAACCTTTTCCATTTTCAGTTTGTCACGAAAATCTTTATTTTTTTTCCATGTATAGCCAATAATTTATAGATAACTTATAAGGTTCTTATTGGGCGGTTAGGCGGATAGAACCTTTGCATGCGTGCGCTAGTTTTCCTTGCCAAAGTTTGTAGGCAAACGTGGGGCCGTTTGGGGCGTGAAAAAACTAAAATATCCACTGTGGATTTTTTACGTCTACTGTAGCATTCCGGTTTTTCACTATCCAGCGTGAAACACGTTCAGCTGAAAGTAAAACATTCATAATCACGCCCCAAACGGCCCGAATGGGCCCGATTTCTTGCACCGGTCCATACTCCAGTCCCCAGACCTCGTAGAGGATTGACACATCCGGTATTCCTGTGCCTAAATGATTATGTACTTCGCTGTTAATCTAGTTTCAGTCTTCTAGTTGCAGGGAAAGGCCAACATGTTGAAAAATATGGTGCAGAGGCAGGAGAGGTCCAACTCCAGATGTTGGTGAGAGATGTGGACAAGCGTAAATCTGTCGGTGCTGGTTCCCCACAAACCATGGTTTGTTCCAGATTTATACGGCACTACTGTTCATTGCTAGTGGTGCATTGAAGAAGTCATCTGAATGCCACCCTTTTCATCCACCAATTGCCCATTTACGTAGACTTCCTGGACAACAAAGAACACTAATATCCTCGTCCCTGATTTTCCTCCCAAATGACCACCTTTTCTGTATGCTAAAGGTTGTTGATTAATTTGAAGCGAGTGCCTTTCTCAACCACATGTAGGACATATTCTCTTTTGCAGCAAAATTTTCAACTTAAATAGCTCCTTTGTAGACTCAGCTTGCGCTTTATTAACGGCCATGTAGGCTGTAGCCAACTTTTGTGGCCTACAAGAGAGGCGTTCACCTTTTCCAAGCTCAATGTTTCTTTTCATGCTTCCTGAACACACCACCATTAAGCAATTGCATGGTCAAGATTCTCTTGTGGCCAAACTTCAGACAATGTAGAGAGTTTAGCGTTCTATATAGATAGGAGCCGAGGCATCTCTTTAGCTTACAAAAACGAGTACAGGTTGCAGGTTGATCGATATACATTGTAGAAAGATGCCTTCCACGGCCAACCATGAACCAATAGTTAGCAAAATCTACTGTTCCTCTGTAAGGCAAGTTTTCATGGTCAGAAACAGGCCTCATGCAGTGAATGGAGGTGGTTTTGTTGTCACAAACAGTCGACAAGAAGTGGTTTTCAAGGCAGAGGGATGCGGGACCCTTGGAATCAAAGGGAAATTAGTTCTAAGAGATGGTACCGGGGCTACCTTACTCTTTATTCGGCGAAAGGTAGGCCTCCACTAGGTTAGTTTATCTGTTCTCATGAAAATTTTGTGATGTAAATTCTTTAAGTGTGTGTCAATTTGCAGGGAGGGATGGTACAAGCAATGACTCCGCACAGGCAGTGGAAGGGATACACGATCGATTATGAGGGAGCGGATAAGTTGCTTTTCAGCGTAAAAGAGCCTTCCTATTGGACGCACAACACTAGCAAAGTGAAGATTTACATGGAACCCAAAAGCTGCACCAAATGGGACTTCGAGGTCAAGGGCTCGTTTGTTGATAGAGATTGCAACGTTTATGATCGCAAAGGGAACTCTATGGCTCAGGTAAGCGAGAGAGAGAGAGAGAGTAATGAACGGTTTTCCTCTTCGAAACTCAATACTTATTAACAATTTTTCTCTTTTGTTAAAAAAAATCAGGTACAAGTGGGAATCTCAGGAGAAATGGAATTGTTGGGGAGCAAAGATGTGTATTATGTTGTGGTGCAGCCAGGGATCGATCAGGCCTTTGTATTTGGAGTGATGGCTGTTCTGGACAACATTAATAACCAGTCGACCTCATGCTAGCTAGTGTCACAAAGAAGTTTCAAAATTTTTGCCAAGGATGACAGATATTTGACGTTATCACCATATGTAATAATAATCTTTCTAATATTTTCCGCTTGGCACAATTCAATTCAAATTGGCATTCTCTTACTTGCTAGGTTTATATAACTAATACTGGATGAAATGAATGTGTTGAACGTAAATGTCACTTGGCAGTATAGCATTCTACTGTTATATTTCTTACTTCCATTACCTTTCTATTTTGCACAAAACTGAAATGATAATTGAGCAAGTAGTGAAGTGTAATTGTACTTGTATTGGATAAAGGAAAATCTACTGCATTTAAAATTTGAATGTTACGTGTCTATTCTAAAAGTACAAATAGAGTCTAGCGTACATTGCAATGAGGATGTCCAACAAGAAGTGTTCAGCTAGCGTACATTGCAATGAGGATGTCCAACAAGAAGTGTTCAGCTAGCGTACATTGCAATGAGGATGTCCAACAAGAAGTGTTCAGAACTCTCTTCCTTGCATGTCTTGACTACATGAGTTGCTTAAGGAGTTGTTTGGATTAAAAAATACATTTAGGATGTAAATTACACATCCACGTCTCATGTTACTCCTATTTAATTGCCCTTGTACTTCTAAAAGATGACCATGCCTATGGACATTTATGGACGGTTTTTTTCTTTTTTTCTTGGATGGAAGAGTTTCTGATGCACTCTTTAGTCCAATCAATCTGAAAACTCTTTTTTTTTTTGCTAAACAATCAATCTAGGAACTTGGAAGCTAAAATGATAGAGTTAGTTACCATGAAATTCAATGTACCACTACAACAAATTATGGCTTTTGCGACGACCATTTCGTCGCCTTCATCGCAAAATATTATTTGCGACGAAAATAGCTTGTCGCCATTCTGTCACACCATCACAAAAAGTATTTACAACGACATGAGTTCAATTGAAAAAAAATATTTGCAACGAATTAGTCCGCCGCTAAAAGATTGAAAGGATTAGGGGAACATAATGACCGTTAAGTCATTCTTATATATAAAGAATAGAATAAAAAGGGCAAATTAATACTTCTTTTTCGAAGTACTCCGTCTGTTCCATTTTAGGAGTCCGATTTGGATTTTCAAAATGAACTAACTCAAACGACTACCCAATAGGCAACCAATTTGTAGAGTACAATCATAATCATAATCATAAGGGCAGTGATAACCCTACCGCATATTCCTACACATTTCCATTCACAGCTCATGTGTATGGAAATGAGTGGGTGAACTGATCTGGGGTCACATCAACTGACCCATTCATTTCCATACACATCAGCGTGACCCCAAACTGTTGGGAAAAGTTGCTACTTGATTATGATTATGATTAGGAAAATGATATTTGTACAGCAGAATCTTACACATTTTCCATACATAGGTAGCAACTTTTCCCAACAGTTTGGGGTCACGCCTCCATCCTAGCCTCGTTTGCGTCATCTCTTTTGTAAGAGATAGCAATCAGTTTGTAAACCATACTGTCACGAATTCTGCCACAATTTTTTTGGGTAGTCACCAAAATTTCCTTGAAAACAAGAAAAAAAAATTAAAAATAACATTTGCGACGAAATATATTCAAAAAAAGTGGGAAGCTATGTTTGCGACGAAATAATGTGGTCGCAAAACATGTAAGACGTTTAAAAAAAAAAAGAGAACTCACTTTTGCGACGAAACTATTAGTCGCAAAAGTGTGTTCTCCCTTTTTTTAAAAACATCTTACGTGTTTTGCGACGACATTAATTCGTCGCAAACATAGCTTCCCACTTTTATTTCATCTTTTGCGATGACTTAGTTCGTCGCAAAAACTATTTTATAATAATAAAAACCCTAGATGCTCCATGGCTAACCGTCTTGTTCCCTCGTGGAGCATCTATTTCAGGACGGAGGGAATACAATTTTCACAAGGGCCATAAATTGTTTAAAAAGCCATAATTAGCACAAGTTAGCCTCCCACTTAGAAATCACTTAATACGCTTTCTATGACACTAAAAACAATTTCCACAAATAGTCTACAGAACTTTCAAAGACAATAAATTTTTTTATACAAAGGCTATTAATTCATGAGCAGACTTCTAAAATCAGGTTCTTCATATTTCTAACTTGACTATATCTATGCTTAGAAACATCTAAGTGCAAAAAAGTCATTTGCACAAAGGCATTTAATACAATGATACTTAAGATAATAAACATATAAAAACAAGAGATGGACATTTTATGGTATGACAAAACCTGAGTGGCAAGGGACTGAGCACCAGTAAGCCTTATATTCCATCCATATCTTCATATTTCATCCATATCTTCACATATACTTTCATATTGCATCCACCTTCTAAGCTTCACAATGATTAACTCTCCCAAAAGACATGGAGATTGACTTTAAAAGTATGAACCAGCCCCTAAAAAACACTTCAAGTATCCAAGAGATTGCTCTACAAGGTCCCCAATCACACAAAAAGCTTACCTTGAACAAACATCTATAATTAAGCCAGGACTGCAGATTGAGTGTATATATAACATGTCGCCTAGTGATCCATCCGTTAACCCAGGGCAAAACATTGGAATATTGTTCTACAGCAAGTTCAGAGAAACATAGGAAAAATTAAATAGCAGCATATGTACCCTTGGGGAAGTCTGCAAGTAAAGTAAGACAAGTTGACAAAGAACCTACCCCCATCAGAAACATGTAACAATATTTCGTAAATTCTGGGCAATCCCAATTGATGCAACATATATATGAAAAAATGTAGCAAAACCTAACCATTGTTAGTTGGGATGTCATATTGGAGGAGGCCTAGGTTAATAGTCAAAGAAAACTTTGTATTCACTTTTTAGAATCAAACAAAGGATCCATGTCTTGATCAATTAAGAAAAATGGCCACCATAACAATTGAGACATTATTCTTTTCATTGTACAAATTTGCAAGAATATAACTGAAAACAATAACTTACATACCTTGTATGCCCGGTACAAGTACGAACTTCGATCAATAATTTCTTTCCCGAATCAAGTAATCAACCTCGAAGGAGTCCAAAGTATCATAAGACAATACTTGCATACCACCTAATATGACATCCACTTTTTTATTTTAGTAATGTGATTATGGAACAGAAAAATGTCACTGAGATCTAAAACAACTAATGAAATATTGCCCGTCTAGAAAGCTATAATCATCAGATTCTATAAAAAAAGAGAAAGAAAAGTAGTTGATGTATCAAGAACTAATAAAATGTATGAGGTGAAAGCTAAGTAGGATGTCAAATATCACCCTTTCAACCTGTTCTAACAACATTTGGTCCAAAATTGGAGTGATCCAGTCTTCGAATTTGCAGTAATTGTCATTTGGTTGTCATCAGAGTTGCATATGCACTAAATATTGGAATAGAATGCTCGAGCATGTTGTTTGTTCAATACACAACTAAGATAAGGTACTCCCTTTTTAAACCTTTATCTATTATGAAAAAGAAAAATAATGGGAAAGGTTGTGTGAAGAGTAATACCAAAATCATAGGCCTTAATTGTGGGCTGGATTGGCTAAGTGCATCACTGAATCAAGCATTTTCTCAAACACTTGGTGGCTCACGCAAATGTGATGCGGGTTAATTTTGCAAGCTTGATGCCTCTCCCCTCAACACTTTGAGCGAAAGCTGTAGGTGCTTTATTGGCTTCTTCTGTACATTTCAAGAGAGTTGGATCGGTCATCATAGGTAAAAATAAAAATAAAGTTGTACTGATAGCATTTAAAATATCTGACCAAGCACTTTATCTACTTAATCTCAATGCAAAAATGCTCCCCAAATCCATATATCTAGCAAGCAATTCACGATAAAAAAAATTTACGATCATGTATCTCTTGTATACATAAAGAGTGTGGCAAAACTATTTATACATATCTATCAAATAGATAGAATTGACAAAGGAAGAAAGTTCCTACAAGAGAGAAAGAAAAAGGGCTGACCTTTTATCACGATTGAAAAACTAGCTTTTCTTTGGCACAACAAACTATCACATCGATCGTCTGTACCGAAAATGGACAATCACCTACAGCTATATGCAGACATCGTACTTAAGGACCGGAGGCAGAGTCGCCTAAGATGAGGAACCCAACAAATTATCCATTTTACTCCATTCACAAACACAGAACATGAAATGAGGCAATCAATATGGAACAAAATTTCTTCCGAAATTAAATGATTAAATTGGCACAAATGGTGTATCCATTTGATCAAACAGAAAGACCCTCTTCAAAAATGAATCTTTAACAACATAAAACACAAAATCCCAGATGAATCAGCTACGAATGAGATCAAACACAAATACCCACTTCAAATTTCAACAACAACCACAAAAAACACAATCTTTAACAACATAAAACACAAAAAACCAGTTGAATCAACTAAAAAGAGATCAAATAACGCACCTAATGAACCAGAGGAGGGAGCGTCGATCATTATAAGAATCGCAGAAGAGGAGGAAGTCCTCAGAGGAGACGCGGAACGGCACGGCGAGCACGAGTAGCAGAGTCGACGAGGAGGACCCCGGCTGTACCGCAGCCTGCCAAAAAACCAAGAAGAACGAAATGGTGAGCTTGGTGTTCTTGGGGCAAGAAGGGAGGGAGGTCGGGGAAGGGGATTTGGATAAGCTAGCTGCTGCTGCTGGAGGAGCGTCCCCCTCAACAACTTGGATCGGCCACTACGACTGTCAGGGCCTTTCCTCATCCACGGAACAACCGTCTCGCCACCGGTTGCCAGCCCCCAATCGACCCAAACCGAATCGCCAGCTAGAGGATGGAGGACGGGATAGGGTTGCGGCAAAATTAAAGGCGTCCGGTTCTTACCATCGGAATGGGATGGACAATCTAAGTCGTCAGATTAAACTCCGACAGCGCTCGATGACTGTTCGTGTCTGCCTGCCCGCTCTAATAACGGGCGAAGCTTGATCGGATCCGACGGTTCAAAGCGCCCACACTCACGCCAACAAGCAAACAAGCATGAGTTGGGCTCATATAAACGGGAATAAATTTTTTTATTAGAGTCAAGTTAAGTATCTGTCCCGGTTCATGTGCATGGTATGGCCCGCTACTTGTGTGATAGGCATCAAGCGCTTTACCTGTGCTATGGGCCACATTCACCTATGCGCTAGTGGCTTGCAACTATTTTTTTTCATTTGGTACATCTCTTGGTTTTAGAAAAAGATTTTTCTATTATGATTGATAAATATTTATTAACCGTATTTGGCACAAAGTTTGTGCATTTCGTAGATTTGCATGCATTCTCATGCATGTTTAATGTTAGAAAAGGATCAATCCTATTTGATGGTGCATTTAGTACATATGTGGTGGATTAAAATTATAAGTTAAATATTGTAATTAATGTCATATGACTAGCATGTTATCTATGTAAAAGCATATGTCATACATATACTTTTAGTGTCTATCATATAATTGTAAATGTTCTTGCATTCGTACATGGTCGAATATGAACTAAGCATAGAAGTTAAAAAATATGCAACACCACCGCATTCGTGTATCGGGTATACTACGATACCCATATGTGTACTGCATGTCATTGCCAATCTCCTTCATCTCGCCCCTTCATCAATACTTGCACACTCGTCCTAATAATATATCATGCATAGAAAACATTATTTGCATTTAGTGTTATGCAACTAACTTAGTCCCATGAATTGGCACCGTTCATAATTGACCACAATACTATCCACCTTCTTCCTCTTTACCGTGCTACAATGTGAACCCCTCTCAAACAAAATTACATTAATATTTCAAATATACACTACAGCCCAAGGTTTTCAAAACCGGACCGGCCATCGAACCGGATTGATGGCCGGTCCGGTCAGACCCGGGGTTTGACCGCGGTCAAACCGGGGTCAAACCGGTGTGAACCGGTATAGGGTGAGAGGAGTGTAAATATATGATAAATATATAATTTGTAGGATATAAATATCAAAAAAGCATAGCTCAAGTGGTTAAGTCTCCCTAACGAGAGGAGGGGGGGGTGGGGGTTCGAATCCCCCCTCTTGCAAAAATTTTTTTAGAAAAAAAAAATATTCCGGTCCGGTCCGGTTCACCAGTTCGGAAAAAACTGGCCAGTTTTAAAAAAACCGAACCGGATGAACCGAACCGGTTTCCCCGGCCGGTTCCAGTTTCGGTTTCCCGGCCGGTCCGGTCCGGTTTTGAAAACACTGCTACAACCATCATGCCATGTTCCTCTTATGGAACTTTCTATCATTGATGTAATGAAGTGCCATGTTCCTCTGATGGAACTTTCTATCATTGATGTAATGAAGGTACCAACACAACTCATGGTTACAATAAATCTATTTAATGACATAAAAAATGTATAATAAAGTATGCAAGTATATTTTTAAAATTTAATAATCAATATTTTAGGTGCTTTATTGGGTTTAAATACAAAATCATTGAGATTTTTTTAAAATAATATTTTTACTTAAAAAACACCTTGTTGATGTACTTAGCTGTTTTCTGTAATTAATTTAATATCACTTCTTCTCATTTTATAAAAATACAAGAGGATAATCTTTTTCCAAAAATATTTATTTGTTGCAAATAATGAGAATGAAAAATTTTATATATTTTTATTTATGATTCCATAAAAAAAATAATATTTTTTATATAAAATATATTATTTTTGCAACAAATTGTTATATTTGTAGCAAAAACTATTTATTATTTACGACAAATCTAGATGTTGTCGCAAATAGTATCGTTTTTTTTGCAACCAAACTGGCCATTGGTCGCCAATAGTACTTGTTTTTGCGACTATTTTCTATGTCATCGCAAAATGTCAAGCTATTTGCGACAATTCTGAAATTCGTCGCCAATGGGATTCTATTGCGACAAAAGCAGATTTATCGCAAAAAAATCTGTCGCAAAAGCCCTGATTTGTTGTAGTCCCAATCTGATACTTAGCAAAGAGCAATGGCCAAAAGACTGAAGCTACACCTCCGTGATGTTATGATATTTGTCCCTCTCAAATGAATTATTATGTGTCACTTTGAGGGAACTATAGATATGAACGGATTCCCAACTAGCTTTGGCCTTCAGTTCAGTGCAGCTATAATTCCCCACCATTACCTTAGTCTTGTAGTCCACAAAGTGATGTATAGTCTCCAGTTTTGGTGAGTGGTGTACGACCCTTATGGCCTTCAGTGTTGGTCTTTTTTACTCATGTGAGACCCGTGATTGTTGGACTTCCATCTCACATTAAGAAACCCACTACTTGACCCAATTTAGGGTTAAGTGTAATTTACGACAGATAAAGATCTATTTATTTTTTTAAAAGTGAGTTCTTTTGATAAAGAGAGAAAAGAGGAAAAAAATGTTATAACTTTGAATGAGCTTTGGAGTTCAAGAAATAGAGATTTATTGAAGGAAAAATGAGAAGGAAATAAAGGGTTTTTCAAGTCCAACACATTTCTTTTAGTCCATTAGTAATTTATGGTAATTTCTTCCACCTCTATTTTTTGTGTATTCCACCTAACAGTAAGATTTATCAATAGCTTATAAGAAGGTTTTCACCCTAGAATGTTATTGTATTATCTACTAAGTAGATTGTATCAAAAGTTAATAATAGTGGATTTGGTCTCTAGACTTAGTAGACATAGTCATTGTCATTGTCTTAGCGGTGAACCACGTTAAATTTGTGTCTCTTAATATTCGATAAAATACTTTTTTTTTAATCTTGTTTTGTGTGTGTGGTAACTTGTGCATCAAATATCAAGGACATGTAGAATTCTCAATTACATTATTGTGAGTGTAGAGCATGGAATGTCGTATCGGATATCGGTAAAATATCGATCGGCCAAAGAGACGATATATCGAAGATAGTGTAAAAAGATATCGGTAGTCGAAAACTAGTTTTTACCATATATTTTTACAATCTAACTTTTAAAATTAGTTATACTAATTTAGACAAAGCATAAATTTCAAAATATGCAAAAAAAAATACATATTATGATGGGAAACAAACAGGAAAGTTTTTTAAAAAAAATCAAATTTTTTAAAATTATTTTTTTTAAAATGCAATATATCGGTCCAAAACCGATATATGGGCGATATCGCCGATATTTAGAAAATTTTGAAAAAATGAGATTTACTCGTATACCGATATATCGGCGAGCCGGTATTCCATGGTGTGGAGAAGTATATATTTGATTGTATTTTTTAGTTTACTCAAAAGAAAGAAAATGTGTAGTTTTTCCAACACTAACGTATGCTTAGTTGTGACCCGATCAAATTCTTAGTGGCTTTGCAATAGTAAGTGGTGTATATATGTATCTTGTTGCCTACCAATATTTGATTGGCCTACCAACTTCGATCTTATGATGAAATTTAAAGCTAGATACTTTTTCTTTACTTTGTTACAAAAAAGGAAGAGATGGGAGAACTCCAGCCCTTCCCAGGGCTGAAGATCGTCTCTGGACTCATCATGATGTCCTTTAGGCAGCTCAAGTTCCTCGTTTGTTATCTCACTTTGTGGAGGGAAGTTTAAAATGATAGATGAAGATGATGGAAGCTTATTTCACGTTCTTCATCATGTGTAGCTCATTTTATGCAGTGAAAAAGGGAAAATGCCTTTGGACATTCTGAGATGTACAAAATAGCAAGGAGTTTGGGCTAGCTGGATGATAGTGATTATAATGAAAGCATTTCGATTTTGTATAACTCAAAGCTCAAAAAATGGTGGGTGGATCTTATGTTCACTAATTTGTAACGATTGTTTGGATTAATGAAAGGTGAACTTGTCCTATTTCTAATGGTTTTCTCGCCCGATTAGAATTTTGGGGCTATTAAACTTTGGTTGATCCTTTTATTCTTCATTGTAGCAAAAAAATTTGCTTGTTCTATTTTGTTGATTTTGAGAAATAACTGAAAAAACCATTTGGGATTTTGCATGAATAATTTTTTCTTCTAATTTTATTCCTTATTTGGAGAAAAAATAAACAGTGTCATGATGTCTAATATTCTCAATTCAAACTATAGCCTATAATTAAGTCTTACTTTACCATCACATTCCTGACAAAGTCATGTTTTCCCATCATAAAAATATGCTCTCGGTGGCTCATGCACTGCCCCTGAAGGCGTGTGAACGGACGATCCTAAAGAACTCTTTTACTGTGCATTTGAAAAAAATACAAATCCACCGTTACTTGGCTGACTTTGCTCCAATACGACCGAAAATACGGACAAGGGTGGTGTTGTTATTTTAATTAATCTCTTAATTTTACTCGCAAGTGTACGAATCGTGTTTGCAATACAGTCGCATAATTTTACGAAGTCGAACCCACAGGGACTTGTATGTCGGAAATCTATTCGAACCCTAACTAAACCCTTGACTAAATTATGAAATTTGTAAAAATTGATTAACTAACCAACGACTAATTAAATTAATTAACGAAATAAAAATTTAAACTTTATCAAATTAATAAAATATTAAGGCTTTGGAATCAACATGCAGTAAATTATAGAGAATCATGAACTTTCAATCATTTACCATTCAACAAAATACTCGTAACAATCTAGAATCCTATTCACGTTGTTACGGAAGATTTTACTTTAACGCAATTCACACACAATTCACATCATTTACGTTATTTAAATTAACAATTCAAATCACTAGATGTATCCACTTACAAGAGAATCACAACTAGCATCTAATTTGTTTTTTTAAACAATTAAAACAAGCATGCGTTAGTAATAGTAACCCCAAATCATAGCAAAAACATGATTGATGCTATATCCGAAACTAACTAAATAATTAACACAAGAACGCACAACATTAACGCCTAATTCGAGAAGAAAAATATCAACTTTCACATGTACGAAATTCTCTACAATCACTACAGCCTCATCCTAGCCTTAGCAATTAATTTAGTCAATCATATTAACTAAAACACATGTAAAACTAATAATGAAACTCATTAGAATTAAAGAAATAACTTACTTGACTTTAAGAATTAAATAAAAATATCAACTTTGATCTTCCTTTGAATCAGCCACAAAGTGTCACTCGTTGCACTTGAATCTCCTGAATTACAATTGAAATTGATCTGCAAAATAAAAACTGCTGGACTCTGTTGTCTTCCTCGAGCAATCTACTGTTCACAACACAGTCGTTACAGCCTCAACTCAACAAAACAGTAAGATGAAAAATACAGAGAGAGACAAAAAAAAATGAAAACTAGACTGTAAATAAAATGAAAAAGAACTGCTCTGGTCGTATTCTCAAGTGGTCGACCCGACTGCTGCTCTGTTTTTATACTGCTCGAGCACTAGCCAAGCCTTCCCTTTGCAAACAGGAAAAGATCTCAACTTAGTTGCCTTTCTAATTCATCATAAGCTTCATTCCATACTTAGGACATGATTAGAATCCCGAATCTTCTATTCCAGTACATCTCTGTTCTCAGTTCCACATGAACATGTCCCATTTCAGCAGCTTCCAAATCAGAGGACGCTTCACCTTTCTAATCAGATCCCCAGTTTGCATTTGTGGCACATCCTCGAATTGCTTTCTAAATCGAGCCCGAGAGTCAAAACCACGCCCCAAAACCGAACCTTCCAACTCTGAATTCTTTCCATCTTTTGTTGCCCCTCTTTCATGCCTCAGTCTGCCGTCGACCTCCGTCTGATTTTCCGTTCACTGATCAAGAGATCAGCCGCCACTATCGTCGCCACTTGACCGCCGCCGTTGGTTGCCCCTTGATCGATTGCCGTCGTCCCCACAGTCGCCCTCAAAACCAGGCCGCCATGAATGCTCTCGCCGCCGGTCGCTCCCGAGCCATCGGCTCGGGTTTCATCTTTTTTTTTTCAACCCGACCCGACAGGTCAAACCACTTCTATTTCTTTTCATTTTTTTTCTTCTTTAAATTAGTTCAAACCTATTCTAGCAATGTCGATGAATCTGAACGGCCCTTCACTTCAATTTTGTGCCCGTCTTCTCTTAATTGCATCATTAATGGTTCATATTTTTTTATGCACTTGATCTCAGCTCTTGGATCACTTTGGCACTTCAAAATCTAATGGCTTCACTTTATCTGTTTTGCAGTCCAAGCACTTTAACCTATATAATAAAATATGTCTCACATTAGACGCACCAAATAATTTATAAAATTACGGAACATATTTAAATTGAGCAATTTAAAGCACATTACTTATTCAATTCCTAATTACTGAGCTAATTACTAGTAACCCACTTTATTCCTTATTTTAACTAGAAAATATGGCTAACAAATAGGTAAAAAACATATAAAAATATGTACTTTTCATGCGTAACAAGTGGGAAAACTATATTCTTCTTTTACAAGTCACAAGAGTTAATATAACTCATTTTCGAATGTAGTCAGGCTTCATTGAAAGAAGGGAGATATTTTGTTTTAAAAAGTTAATATATATGCACTGAGGTGTACCACAAGGCATTGAATCTTGATTTGGTACAAGTGTTGGCAGGTGATTAATGTCTACAAGCCTCCTGTATTAAACGTGGCATCGGAATATCTGATGTTGCATGATGCAAGGTGTAACAAATGTGCTAACAACAATAAAGCATGCCATGAGCACTTGCAGGGGGGAGCGAAATTTTGATGAGGTGGGGCATAAAATTTCCTAACAATTTGCAAAATAAATGATGAAAATAAAGTATAATAAAATATATTATTTTAACTAAGACAAAGTATATATTAAAATATGACTACATACATGTAATTTTTTAATCAAGACATACTATGAAAATAAAATCTCTACAATATCTTACACATCTACAACGATTTGCCATTTTTCGGAAGTGTTAGATAACAACTTCATTTTCAAGCTCACTAAACACAGCTTTTTCAAATAGGCGTAATTAGACAGTCATTTCAAGTTCATTAAACCCAACTTTTTCAATAGGTAGTTTAAATAGCTGTTATTTTTTAAATATCATACAAATAAATCGTGGTAGTAAGGAGGGAACATATGAGATCGATCGGCAAATTATAGTAGCAAAGACGAATAAAAATTGTAGTAGTAAAGATGAAGGGGGTGTGTGGCAATAGCAAGAACGAAGGTAAGAACTAATAAGTTGTGTTTATAACTTAGAGGCCCTAAATTTTTACTATTAGTTAGAGTAGATTTTTTTTATTTTTTAATATTTTCCTTAAGATATTATGGCAAGCTAAGCCAAGCCGATCTCTATTTTATTTTTTTGTCCTCTTGTTTATTTAAAATCTAAATTTACCTTACCAAAACATAAGAAGACTTGGATAACTTTTGTGGGTCAACATACTTATAAGAAAAATTAGGAAATGACCGAAGGGCAAATTAATTAGATAAATAAAAGTAATAATATATTAAATTAATGTCAATGGGAAGGTCAGCTGGGGCAATTGTCCCAACTTGCCCCCTTGGCTCCGCCAGTGAGCACTTGCATGGGTTTTCATGATCTAGATTAAGGTTGCCAATGACACCCGCTTAACCGCTTTACTAACTGCATTATAATTGTTTTGTGTTAAAAAATTAGGTTAAAATTATTCATTGGTTAATTATGTAGTTAATTTTAACCACCCCGCTTCATAAGTGGAACGACTATAGAAAATTATTTCTATAAGCACTAACCGCTTGGTAAAATAGTAAATGTTTAGCGTGTCATGTCCTCTTTCTAAACATACTAACGAGTATATATATGTAAGGAATGGACTACACAAACCCTCTCCTCTCCCTCTTAATCCAGCCGCCTGAGCACTTTTTTTAGTGAGAGGAGTTCTTACAATGAAAGAGAGACTTGTTACTAAAATGGATCTTCGGTTAAATCTAACTTCTACAATGTGACACAATTGTTATTACTAAGCATTGTGCTACAGAATTTGTGCATATTTTGTAAATCCAACCTTCTTTTTGTAATTATATAAGGGACTTACAACTCTCAATGATATGTTCTTGGTTAATTTTCTTTTGCAAGGCAAAACTCGATTATGGTAGAGAAAATGTGGCAATGATTGATAAAAAGAAGTAAAAATATTAAAAATATTAGATGGAGCGGGTAATGGTTAACCGCAGTCAACTGCTAGATAATAGGTAATGGAAGGTTACGGAAGAGGTTAGGGTTAAAGCTTTAGAAATGGTTATTGTGATGGAAGAAGTTCCGCACCATAACTTCACCAATATTGGCAGTCCTGGGCTAGATCTGCTGTGAGTAAATGTGAGTGCATTCATAATAGCAATGATGCCATGAACACTCGCGCAAGTTCCCATGGCATGCGCTGCTATTATGAAAGCACTCGCATGTAAGTGCGCTCATAAGCCATTCAAAGTGGATGTTTCATGGCACAAGCATGGAAACTCCACTAATTTTGCGTCCATTTTCAGTTGGAAGCTCACTCCACGTTGTGACCAACTTGCCAATGGCCAATTCTATATTATTCCAAAAGGTAGGTCGTTACCACCAAAAAATAAAGACGGAGGTGGTTGAATTCAAGTCAAGGTCTTCCACGATCAGACAGATGATAATAATACGTCAACAAAGAACTTCCTTCATCCTTCGCTACACCTTCGCCGCCACCACTTTCGCAATTTTAATTGAATGGGCGGATCCGCGCTTTCGACTATCTCTGTCTCTCCGAATTGTTGTTTTTTTATTTTTGGTGTGTGAACCATTGACTTAGTTCATTAATTGTCCATCCTTTAACAGAAAGAAGATCAATTAAATAGACCATGCATCACGCAGACGAATTCCAATTGTGATCATGTGTACACAAGAGTTATGTCCTTTTATAACATAAAGTAAACATCATTTTGAGGGATATTAGGAGATAAACACGAGTTTGATGCCCTTTTTTCTTTTTTGATATCTTCTTTCATTTTTCTGATGAATCTTTTTTCATCTTTACTGATGAAGTTTCTGTGTCATTACAAGACAAGTATTAGGCATCTGGCCCTTCCATGTCGGTCATATTTTTTACTCTACTTGTTGAGTGCGGTCCATTTCTTTCAAAAATATAATCGAAAGGAAACAACAGAGAAAACGTTCCATCATTTCGCCACCAGTCCTGTATTGACTCCAGTGACATCAAACATTACCACTAAGGGGCCATTTGGGGCATGATTAAAAGCTTTTGTTACACTGTAGCATTTATGTTTTTTCCACCAGCTCGTGTTTTACGTTAGATACAGAAAAAACATGGATGCTACAGTACATTTAATATTTATTTATAATCATGCACTGAAAAAGTCAAAATATCCCAAGTGGATTTTGGATGTCTTCTGTAGCATGCATATTTTTTTCCTATAAAAATATAGATGCTAAAGTAGATTTAATATTTGTTTATAATCATGTAGTGAAAAAGTCAAAATATATTTTGGATGTTTACTGTAGCATTTTTTCCTTATCAGAATATGGAAAAAACATGAATGCTAGTAAAACATCCACTTTTTAATCACGCCCCACACGGCCAACTCAGGAAGTATGGAGGTGTTGAACGAGTAAGGGGCCGTTTGGGGCGTGATAAAAACCAAATATCCACTGTGGATAATCCACTTTCAGGTGGACCAGTTGAAACTGTTTCAGCTGTATAGTGGATAATTTCAAAAAATCCACCTGAAAGTGGATTATCCACAGTAGATATTTGGTTTTTATCACGCCCCAAACGGCCCCAGACTGAAGACGACCTTCCCCTCCCACTGACTTCGGACATATCTTTAAATAGAGCTACCACCAAACTCATGTCCACCATCGGCAGATACAACACACCACAACCAGTACTGAAAAATCATGGAGTCTTCTTCTGCCTGGCCTCTTTATGTGACACTCTTACTCGTCCCCATCGCCCTCCTACTCAAAGCTCTTGTCGGTGGTGGCTTCAGGCGCCGCAAACTAAACCTTCCTCCAGGCCCCAAACCCTGGCCAATCATAGGCAATTTCAACCTCATGGGGGCCCTTCCCCACCGCTCCATCCACCACCTCTCCCGCAAGTATGGAACCCTCATGCAGCTCCAGTTCGGCTCCTTCCCCGTCGTCGTCGGCTCCTCCGTCGACGTCGCCAAGCAGGTGCTGAAGACCCAAGATCTCACCTTCGCCTCCCGACCCAAGACGGCCGCCGGCAAGTACACCACCTACAACTACGCCAACATCACCTGGTCCCCCTACGGGCCCTACTGGCGCCAGGCCCGAAAGATGTGCCTCATGGAGCTGTTCAGCGCCCGCCGCCTTGATGAGTACGAGTACATCCGTGTCGAGGAGACGATGGCCCTGCTGCGCGAGCTCTCTGCCGTCTCTGGCCGCCCGATCAGCATCAAAGACCATCTCTCCACTGTCAGCCTCAATGTCATAAGCCGCATGGTGCTGGGCAAGAAGTACCTGGACGAGTCTGAGGCAGCCTCCTCGGGCGTGACACCGGACGAGTTCAAGAAGATGCTCGACGAGCTCTTCCTGCTAAACGGAGTCCTCAATATCGGAGACTTCATCCCATGGGTTGGGTTCCTAGATCTGCAGGGCTACGTTAGGCGGATGAAGGTCCTCGGCAAGAAGTTCAACCGGTTCCTCGAGCACGTGCTCGACGAGCACACCGCCAGGAGGCAGGCGCTGGCCGACGACTTCGTGGCCAAGGACATGGTCGACGTGCTGCTCCAGGTTGCCGATGATCCCACTCTCGACGTTAAGTTCGGCCGGAACAGCGTCAAGGCCTTCACCCAGGTGGGTCAACGGATATTTAGGGGCCGTTTGGGGCGTGATTATTACAAAAATATCCAGACTGGATATTGGATATCTACTGTAGCATCCATGTGGATTTTTACATCCAGCTGAAACACCTCAGGAGGTGTATCAGATCCAGATGCTACAGTGTAGCAAAACATCCCATCCGGATGTTTTGCTTTTAATCACGCCCCAAACGGCCCCTTAGTTCCTAATACTCTTCTAGTAATAGTTCAGTGTACAAATTCGATGTAGAATTATCATGTTCTGATAATTAGTCTAGCTACTAACTGATAAACGCGACCTATCAAATCATCATTAATCAGTTAATGATCTTTTTCTCGCTTTGGAATAATCAAAGAAGATTGTGGGAGCCTGAATCTGGATCGATATCTGCCTGCCCACTAGGGACCAGTGCGTGGTGACACATTTTGATTCTGGCTTTTTGGGTACAGGACTTGATAGCTGGTGGCACTGAGAGCTCAGCGGTGACAGTGGAGTGGGCACTAGCAGAGATGTTGAAGCAGCCACACATGTTCGACAAGGCCACGGAAGAGCTGGACCGGGTGATCGGGAAGGAGAGGTGGGTTGAGGAGAAGGACATATACGGCCTGCCATACATAGATGCCATCATCAAAGAGACGATGCGGCTGCACCCTGTGGCGCCCATGCTGGTCCCACGTTCGGCTAGGGAGGACTGCCAAATCAATGGCTATGATATTCAGGAAGGGACCCTGGTGTTTGTCAACGTTTGGACTATAGGGAGGGACCCCGCCATCTGGGAGGACCCGGATGCGTTCCGGCCGGAGAGGTTTATCGGAAAGTCGATCGATGTGAAGGGCCACGACTTTGAGTTGCTTCCGTTTGGGGCCGGGAGGAGGATGTGCCCGGGCTACAGCTTGGGGTTGAAGGTGATCCAATTGACTCTAGCCAATCTACTGCACGGTTTCAAGTGGAGGTTACCGGGGGAGATGAAGCATGAGGAGTTGAACATGGAGGAGATATGGGGCCTGTCCACGCCCAAGAAATATCCCCTTGTAGTGGAGGTGGAGCCTCGGCTTCCATTGCGTGTCTATGACCCCTAAGTTGTCGTTACCGCTTACTACGCTAGATTGACGCCTTGAATATTGCAGCTAGGCTCATTAGTTTGCAAGTTGTTTCTTGCTGATCATCTGTATGTCTCCGTACGTTGATATTTCTGTGTGCAAATAAAGAAAGAGGTTCTATGTATATAACCTGGCTATGTGCATCCAAAATTCCTCACTGTGCTGAGAGCTCGAAATGCTGGTCAGCCTTGCTATATGATGTCTACGCGAAAAGGGCAACAAATCATGAATCACAAATAAGGGCAATAAGTAGGCAACTGTAACCGATTTCCTCGGCCTGAATTCTAATGAGCATAGCATTTTAAAGTTTAATTCTGATAAATTTAGATCTCATAAAAAGAGGAATTTTTATGATATAAATCAGCGGACTTAGAACACTCATAAAAAAATTCAATTTATAAGAAAACTAGGTATTAATGGTAATTTGATATGAGCCATCCATGCAATTGAATGCTCATGAATATCGTGTAAGAGGGTCTCTGTTTTGATTTGGTTGGTTTTGCTCTGTGTTCTATCTTAGAAGACAAGTAAATCAATTTAGACATTCATTTCCTTAAAACGCTCCTTCATAAGATATATCTCCTGGCACTTTCTCAAATTTCACACTTTAATGAAATGCTGACAGTTAATTACTCTCAGCTTATTCACCCTGCTATTACGACTAAGATAGTGATGCATAAAAGAACTTTGGGCCAAAACTTAAACTGTCCCTTCAATGCAGAGCCATTGCCCAACAAAGAGCTTGTTGCAATCGAGGTTGGGGTTGAGCCCATTGAAGATTTCAGTGGTCAAGTTGAAAAGTTGGGTCACAATGAAGCATGTGTCGTCTGATCGCACTCCAAACACCGACCCACATTCAGGCGGGTTCGCCATTCCAAAGCCAACTGTGGATATCATTAAATGAATGTCAATGAAAGATAAAACACTAGAAGCATCAGTTCTAGTTTGAGAGAAGCATTTTAGAGACTTACCACCATGGAAATGATGAGAAGGAAAGAAAGCAGGGAAATCAAGTTACAGAACATTGCTGTTTTGCTGACCAATTCCATCTTGGCTTTCTGTATCGTTTGGCTTGCTTTTATTTTAACTGATGTCTCTCTATTTGTAGTAGGTATGAATGACACTAGATGAAATCACTACCGCGAGAAGCCGAAGCCGGCTTCTAGTTTTATCCACCCATTATTTGTTATAGTCCATCCGTCTCATGATAAACTGTCCCATTTGGTTTTGGTAAATAGACCTATTCGGCAAACCAAATAGGATACTTAATATGGGAGGGAAGGAGTACATAATAAACTCTGCCTCGTTGAGAGCCGGTTTACATACAGAGAAAAAGAGTCGATAAAAAATTGATCAGTCAGCTTCATAGTAAGAAAACGATGCAAGAGAAATTAAGCAAAGGGCTTTTTTTAGGATGCTCGAAAACACGTTTTCCAGATTATCCAGTTGTTGACGAAATTGTGGCATCTTAATGAGAGGAGAATTTCCTTCATCTAATTGATCAGAGATGAGCATAATGCAAGCGTTGTTTAATTGCGTTGTGAGCTTTAAAGCGGATTTGAATTACCGCCCACTCCTTGTTTAACACAAACCATCAGAGCTCGATCCAACAACTTGTGATGAGCACATTTTTTATGACACATATTAACTTATCTACATCTGAAAAATGATTAAAATTTTTAACATGCTTCTTCTCCCACATTTTTATCACGGTACACCTCATGGGCTGACATGGCACTGACAACGTTCAGGCCATGTCAGCATCCTTCCCCTTCCCCTTGCATTTTCCCCTGACTTGGGTTCAACTGTATCCACCGGCGAACGGTTATTGAACCCAACCCCGCCCACGTCGGTGTACCCTTAGACACCACCCCCCCCCCCCCCCCCCCCCTCTCTTTGTCTCGGCCTATCCGCCCCCTATTTCGTCGGTGTTGCCAAAGCTTAGGGGCGAGGGGGAGGCGGGAGGCGTAGAGGGGTGGTTTCTGCGTCGGAGCCAGTAAAGGACAAGGGAAAGATAGGAAAAAAGTGGGGACAAGGTTCTGACGCAACAGGTGCCACATCAATGCGGGACCTTGGCCATGAAAAACCCGTCTGCTATGGACAGTGATATTACTACATCAATTTTTCTACATCGTTGACATACACAGCCACGTGGCTCACAGAGCACGTGTCCGTCTACATGCGGAGGCACTGGACACGCACTTGGCGTAAGGCAGGCGAACCACTACTCATGTCGGCGAGCGTGTCCTCTCGATCTCAAGAGAGAGTGGCTTTGGGACTGTCCATCAGTTGGACATCAAACTGCTCCAACTCATTATCTGGCTTTGCTCCCCCAACAGTGTGCAGATGCCGTTCATAGGTACCTGAAGTGATTGGATTGGTAATAGACAACCTTATCCGATAGAAAAGCCTTGGGGAGATATCCATTACTGAGAAAAACCTTAGGGGAAGGTAAGAGTAGTTCGTTCCTATGGGCAAGGTAAGAGAAGTTCATTACGCTAGTGGAGAAAGCAACTTACCGTGTTTAGAATAGGTTAACATGTATCATCAAACGTTTTTTAAAAAGAAAAGACACGTATCACAGGCAAAAAAGAATAGATTCTAAGCAAAAAAAAAATACAAAAAAGAATAGAGTGGCATGTGTTTTATCGGATTAAAAATTACTTTATTTTTCCTTTTTTTCACCAAGCTGCTTCTACGTATAATCAACGCTAACGAGCTGGCAATGACTTCCAGAAGGTGGGCCCACGATCATTGGACAGCGACAAGTTCTCAATATTGGTGAGATACACAAAGTAACGTGATTTAAGAGAGATCGGCAAAACCAGTTTATTTTTAATCAGTAAACTCTAGTTGTATAGCTTCATATAATACATCCACTAGAGGAGGAAACTAAGCAATCGTTGCTAGAACATCACAATCACGAACAAGTGAGGAAGGATCCTATCTCCTAATCCAAATAGTATAATAGCAATACAATGAGATTAGATTATTACGGGGAAGACGGGTATAACCGTTATTTTAGACGAAAGCCAAAGGCGGTTTGGTAATTGTGGCTCTTGCTTTCCATGGCCGCCAAGCAAGCAAAATAGCCCCCGATTCTTCTTCCTCGGAATTTCTCTGCGTCCATCGATCTGCCCTCCCAAAGCCAGCCGAGATCTAGGGTTTCCAGACCTGCTTCCACTGTAGATACTTTGAATAGATTGGAATTCAATTAGGGTGTGCGTTGTAGGTGTATTTGGATCATCCTCTGCGTCCAATTTGTTCCAATTCGATCTCGGTTTGGCTTTGTTGGTGATTTTTTCTTTGCTGATTTTAAATTGGTTAGGTAGAACTTAGAAGGAATTGAAGACTAGACGAAAAAGCTTTTGCTGTGTCGGCCATGGCGGTCCCGACGATTGCGCTGTACGCATGCCCGCCGAGCAGCGTCTGCTCAACGCCGTACCCCCTGCCAAATCAGTTTCCCATGCGTCTTCCGACTTCGAATTGGCCTCCCGCCCTTCTTCGTCGTCATCCTCCACACCTCCTCCGCAGAAGCCCTTCGTCGGCGGGCTTTCCTGCCTTTTCGCCTCTCCCGCCGGCCTCAAGCACTCCTCGTCGTCCTCTTCGAGCTTCTCCAGTGATGAGCTTGGCACCCTCTGGAACGATAGAAGTGGACGAACTCGGCAGCTCCTTCTCCTACTCGCCCTATTCCTCCTTGAGCTCGTCGTTGAAATGCCGCGACCAGAGTCCCGTGTCGGTCTTCCAAGGCCCCGTCTCCTGCAGCAGTGCCGGATCTTCTAGGAGCCCGCCCATCATGAAATATTTGCGCGAGAGGAGCGGGGAATTTCAGGTCGCAGGCCTCTTTGACAGCCGGCCGGGACGGCCTCTTCAATGGGTTTGTTAGGAATGCAATGGGAAGTTATCTCGATTATGAGTTGCCCGCCCCTACGGTTATCCGGTGGGAGCATCGGCCTGTGGACGACGAAGAGTCCCCGTCTTCACTGGTGGACGAGTTTACATTCAGCATGGAGGACAATTTTTCGGAGACTAGCTGCGAGTCCTCATGCAACAGAATTGCTCACTGGGGCGCAGGCCAGGCACAAGATATTTTTACGAAGAATTTGTGATTAAGGCATTTTATGAAGCTGAGAAGGCGCATAGAGGACAGGTAAAATCGGTTGGATCGGGTTTGTTCTTGAACAAAAATAGTTTTTTGATATAAGATTAATCTTTTTTGTGTTTTCATGATGCGGGATTGTGTGCGTGTAGATGAGGGCGAGCGGAGATCCCTATTTAAAGCATTGCGTCGAGACAGCGGTGCTCCTTGCAACTGTTGGAGCGAATGCGACAGTTGTTGCTGCGGGGCTTCTCCACGATACTCTTGATGACTCTTTTATCGATTATAGCTATATTTTTCGGACATTTGGAACTGGAGTTGCCGATTTAGTTGAAGGGGTATGAACAAGGCTATCTTCCAATATATAATCCATCAGATACTTGCTATAAGTTTTAACATTTTTTTCATGGCTTAATTTTCGTGGCGAATGATCAAAGTATATATTGTTAGACCTTTTGCATCACTTTATACTGCATACCATCATATGGTTTGAAGAATTATTTTTCAGATGTTGCTCAAGGAGATTTGTTCAAGTCAAGTATATAGATGACATTATATATCGACGTACGATGATGATATATAACCTATTGGTTTCTGGACATTCTGTTATTTATAAAATTCTGCATTTATTATCTGTTATTTACCTATTAATATTATGATTAAGATAGGATTATGTGACGAAAAATATTTATGATCTCAGTAGAGAGTTGGGTTGGAGAAATGAATGAAACATATATGTGTCACGTTCGTAAAAGTTTGTAAGCTTTTCATTGGCTTCACAGTGTGAATGATCTATGGATGACACGGATTTCAGGTTGCCAGATTTTAACCTGTTACCAACAAAAGAAACTTCAAGCTTTTTAAATTTTTTCCAAGGCATCCCTCTACACCAAGTCCATGTATTGTAGCTTGCTTAAACATGATTGCTATGCTTCATGATGGAAAACAGTCTAATTGGCAGGATGAATGGCCTGGTGCTCAATGATCCTTGGACACTCTTGAAACTAGCTTGTAATCCACATACGATCACACAGATGACTGCGTGAGATTATTTTATCTATAGATGACCCTGTGATATTGGCGCCATTGTATTTCCAACATTGTGCTTACGAAAGTTTTGCCAACTAAAGAGGCTATATAATCTTTAACATGCTTAACCGAGGAGTGTGTAAATAGTTATTATGTATGGCAATACTGGGATTCTTGTTCTGGTTTTTCAAATAAAATTCTTCTTTTATGCACTTCCATTTTTACTTTAACATGACTACTTTGCAATTTTTTTCGTGATTCTGTAATAATCATGTGAACCGAAAATGTGTAGACTGTAGCGAAGAATGCCGTCTACTGTTTTGCTTACTCTTGTTTCTCGTTTTTCTTAATTGGTAGAAGTGATAGGATAAACATCATCTTGGTTATTCACGCAGGTTTCCAAGTTAAGCCAGTTAAGCAAGCTGGCTCGCGACAATAATACAGCAAGCAAAACTACTGAGGCAGATCGACTTCACACCATGTTTCTTGCCATGGCTGATGCACGAGCAGTACTTGTTAAATTGGCAGACAGGCTTCACAATATGATGACACTTGATGCTCTTCCTATGGCTAAACAACAGAGATTTGCTAAAGAAACCCTAGAAATTTTTGCTCCCTTAGCTAATCGTTTGGGAATTTCAAGTTGGAAGGAGGAGCTTGAAAATTTGTGCTTTAAGTATCTCAATCCTGAGCAGCATGGGTTACTTTCCTCAAAATTGATAAAGTCTTTAGATGAAGCGATGATCACCTCTGCAAGTAAAAAGCTTGAAGGAGCTCTGAAAGATGAGAACGTAGCATACCATGTGCTGTCAGGGAGACATAAGAGCTTGTACAGCATTTATCGCAAGATGCTTAAGTATGCAATATTTCTGATATTCAATTGTTTTGATGGTCATTATATTTACTTATCAACAAACTTAAATATATTTGAGAATATATTGGAAAACTAACTTTTTATTGAGAGTGTCTGGTCGGCGCCTGAGCTCAGATTTTCCCCCTAGAACTCAGGGCAGCTGTGTGACCATCTTCACCCCCCCTGCAATTCTTGTCCCCTGATAGTGCATTCAAACTGGCAGCTTGGCGGCTTTATCTTGCCTCTGCCATCTTTGCTCGGCTTGGTAGATTTTTTTTTCATGTGCAAATGATTGCCTATAGTTATGTTAGCGTAGTATAAATATTCAAACACACTATCTTTTATGACAATGAGAAGCCTCTTTGCTAGGAAAGCATGACAGTCATTTTAGCATAGTGTCTGCATAACTGCATTCTGGTTGATATTGCTCTGAATCCGGAACTGGTAGATATGATATGATAAAAATGTTGCAGGAAGAATTCGACAATGGATGAAATCCATGACATTCATGGCCTCAGATTGATTGTCGAAAATGAGAGAGACTGCTATACTGCTTTGAATATAGTGCATAAGTTGTGGTCTGAAGTCCCCGGAAAGTCTAAAGATTACATCAGTAATCCCAAATTTAACGGGTATATTCTTATTATTTTGTTTGTTTGTTGTTCTTTCAGTAGTTTGACGCATATAATTTTCAAGTTGTGCATAGGCACTAAAAAATTGAACGTTTCAGGTACCAATCTCTGCACACTGTTGTGATGGGTGACGAGATGGTTCCTTTAGAAGTGCAGATCCGATCGAAGGAGATGCATTTGCAGGCTGAGTTTGGATTTGCTGCTCACTGGAGGTACAAGGAGCGTGACTGCAAACACTCTTCCTTCGTGCTTCAAATGGTGGAGTGGGCACGGTGGGTTGTAACCTGGCAATGTGAGACCATGAACAAAGACCGACCATCGTCCCTTGGTGATTATTCAATTAGGCCACCGTGCCCATTCCCATCTCATTCTGCCGATTGCCCTTTTTCATATACGCCTCACTGCCAACAAGATGGTCCTGTGTTTGTTATTATGGTTGAGAATGAGAAGGTAATGTTAGCATTCAAAACTTGTGCATTGGACCTCTTTTATATTCCGAATTTATTTCATATTTAGAACTGGCCAAGCTTTTCTTGCTCCATCTGTAAAAATGGACCGTCCTCTCTTCCAGATGGTCTAAAACAGGACA
Organism: Houttuynia cordata; assembly: GCA_039654745.1. NCBI lineage: Eukaryota > Viridiplantae > Streptophyta > Magnoliopsida > Piperales > Saururaceae > Houttuynia > Houttuynia cordata. Next base: position 35,482,063 of record CM077504.1, read on the forward strand.
GAGGGAGTTGATTATTTTGGATAGCGTTTCTAAAATTAGCATCTCTGATGGTTGAGCCAAAGTAGTTAGCATTACTGATTACTGTACGGTCTCGCCCTTATTGACCCAACAATTTTGTATCAGATGTCGGTGCAGGAGTTTCCCGCAAATTCAACGGTTTCAGATCTTTTGGATAGAGCTGGACGTGGAAGTTCAAGGTGGTCTCCGTACAGATTTCCACTGAAGGAAGAGCTGAGGCCGAGGCTAAACCATGAACCTGTGAGCAATCCCGGTAGGAAGCTCATGATGGGGGACGTGGTTGAACTGACACCAGCTATACCTGACAAGTGTCTGACCGAATGTAGAGAAGAAATCCAGCGTATGTATGACCGCGACTTGCCTGTCTCGGCAAATGCTGGTTGTCAAACTTGACCCTTTACAGTTTTCAGCTTTCAACTCGTATTTACCCGAAATTCTAATCTTTTTTCACTTGGTTATTCTGTATATATGCATATTTGTATATATTTTAGTAGAAAATTTGCTACGGTTGGCCTACTTGTCTTATGCCAACACTATGAAAGCCTGTTGCTTAAAAAATACTATAAAGGCCATTTTTTATGCCACGGTTTTTGTTTGTAAAAATACGCTGTCATATAGCTGGAGCAAGTTTGATTGACATGCGATGGATTCATGAATCATTATTGGTTTATCTGAATTCTGGAATAAATTGAAAAGCCGAATACACAGGGGCCTTCGCCCACCATGGGGATTGGCGTCTGTGTTTTGTATTTTGTACAAACATTGACATCTGTGCTATGTTGGTTTTTTATTAGCAATTTTTTCTTTACCCAGTTAGTGCCTTAGTGGTGTAATTGACGCAGTGGCGCGAGTATTTTAATATTGGGAAGTTGCGTTAAGATGTTATAGGTTTGAGATTTATGGGGTACACAATGCAAAGGAAGGATTTAAGACATCTAAGCAAGAACAGAACACAGAATAATTCTATTACGGCATTTACGCTCAAGCAAAGTCGAGCCCCTATATGTAATACTAGCTGCTGCCACCGTTAAAGATCAGACATCCGAGGTCATTGAAGTTTCAAAATAAGTCTTTAATCTTCATTGCAAGCACCATAAATATTGGTATAACGGGGGTAAAAGCAGAACAAATGCAGCTGATAGCCTCTAATTCAGAACAGTTTGCGCAAGAAAACAATAAACAGGCGCAAACAGTTAAAGAGTGGACAACCTAATATGAAGAGATTCTAAAAAAGCAAACAATATGTTAAACTTGGAGGCCTCCAGTCAAGGTGGTGTGGGGAATGACATCCCGTCATCATGCTGCTTGTTTGATGGGTCTGCCATATACTGATATACCACAAACTGCATTCGTCATTACATGTAGAAAGTGAAGAAAACGTCGTACCACAAAAACTTTATATAACAGGGGTAAGCTTCGATCTGTTTGACATAATTATTCCGCAGTCAATAAAACCCCCCTCTTGCTGAACTATGAAATAAGACACTCTTTGTAAAAATCATCGAGGATGCTTTGCTGGAAGTGGAAAGGACACTTTTTGTGGAGGCTGTTCCTGGTCCGCTCTTAGCTCATCAGGAGGGTGGGGGTTTGAACTCGGTGCATCATCATCTTCCTCTATTTCTTCGACTACTTGAGAAGATTGTTTTTTTGAAATTGCAAGTTGGTAGTTTGGGCTAATCAACGTGTCCTGTTCAGGGGGCAAAGGGATTCCAGGACCAGCAATGGACTTGGGCAAGGGAATCCTATTCCTGTTCCTTACAAGCTCAAGTAAAACCTGCAAAAAGGAAATGGCAAGCTTCAGGTAGCAATTTGTGGATTGTTGTTGGAAGCATTAAATCAAGCAATTATCAAACAAAATACATAACAATAAAATTTCTGATTATATTTGATATTTGGCAAAGAACATTTTCCAATATGCTAGGCCAAAAATTATGGTCTCCTTGTCTTTTATATAGTCAGATTATTGATGTTTTGGTGATCCTTCTTCCTGTAAGCCCTTCCTAAAGGATGGCATCTATAATACAGAAATTGATGCTTCAGACATGAGCTCAGTCCAAAATTGTATGTACATGATCTGGGATAGTATCTAGGCTGCATTTGGCATGTAGGTCCACGAAGGGGGATGCTTTTCTAAAATTGCATCCAAAATTCCCAGCAACCCACCAACTGCACCACACCATGCTTCTCAAATCATTTAAGCGCCTAGAGAGGTGCAGATATTCATAGTCATATTGCATTAAATAGTGACCCTTGGAAACCAACATCCTCTTTGGCTTTCCTGTTTGGCTATATCCAAAATTGCCATACTGTAAACTTGACTGTTCGGCTCTAATTATAGTTTTTTTTACTCCAATTACAGTTGGACTTGTAATCTAGCATACAACTAACCCCTGTCTTCTCAAGCACTTATTTGTTAAAAAATATTCCTGTTTGATAAAAAAAACATTATCACAATACAAAAAACGTAATTCCTATATATTAAAGCAATTTCGCATTCAAGCTTAAATCACCTTCAGTCTCCATGAGATTCCCATTTAAGCTTGCTTGAGCATCACTGGTAGTCTGGCACCTTTTGCTTGTTTTTTTATGGTCACATAAGGCTGTGGCATGCCCAAGCCCAAGGTTATTTCAGAAGTTAAATTAAATATAGAAGATTCTTTGTCATGTATTCTGTTTTGGGAACCTTAGTAGAATATGAACTTACATGATATGCAACTCACATAGTTAGAGTCGTAGGAAATTATTCTATTCGGTTATAGGCATGCAAACTACAACAATATTTATAAAGTTTACTAACCAACGTGGTCTTATATTTTACTCGGTTATATGGTTAGTTACTCAATTTTGTCACTTCAAAAAATAGACATGCAAAGTAAAGCAACACTTAGATGTGGAACACCAAAAACATGGTCCTATCTGCAGCGTGCTATACAGTTACTAATTTTCGTTACACTAAATGATCAAAGTTACTCTTCTTTTTAACATATCATTTGCAAGTATGCGAATTTCGAATTGCATATCTCAAAACAAATTTCGAATTTTTGTTACACTAAACGATCAACATATACGAATTTCGAATTGCATATCTCAGGCATACGAATTTCGAATTTTTGTTGCACTAAACGATCAACACATACGAATTTCGAATTGCATATCTCAGACATATGCTATAAACATGTGAGTCTTATAAAAACCTAGAAGATCAAGAACAAAAAAGGCAAAAGAGCTGCAGTAGCGGATCAAACAAAACCAGCTCCGCATCAAAATCCCTTCTTCCACAAAGTCATTGGTGAAATTCTACTTACGATCCGCTCCTCTCATGTAACCAATTGAAACAGCCACAAAAAGAATTACTACAAGCTATGTCAAAATCAACATGCAGATGATAATATCTAGATCCTGGAGCTTGAGAAATTACAGGTATGCATTTACTGAGAATTAGGTCTATGTCAAAATTAGGCATAAGAATTCGGAGAGTAAGGAACAGAGAACTTGCCTCGCGGGGCGGGGGCTGGGAGAAGGAGGAGTTGACCTTCGTCTGGATGGCGAGCTTGACGTCGTCGCAGTCGATGGCCGACTTGGCAGCATGCTCCGAGTAAACCTGCGCGTCGGACAGTACGTCGACGACATAGCGGTACCAGACCTCGAGGAACTGGTGGATAACCCGGGACTCGTACTCCCTCACGCCCATCGACTTGAGAAGCAACTTCACGATCTTGGCGTCCCTGGGCAAGTCCTCCTCCCCTTCCATCCCCACCAAAACCCCCTCCTTCTTATGCTCCTCCACCATGTTCCAACTTCTCTCAAACTAAACCCTACACCCTAAACTCGGGAGCAGCGATTTAGTAGAATAGAAGGGCAGGTCGTGGAGGCTGCAGATTTTTGGGGAGGAGGACAAGACGGTGAAGCCTGGAAACGAAGATGATGCCGGCCCGTGGGTCGCCGGTTGCGCTAGGATCAGGGATGGAGATACTGACCGGGAGAAAAGCTCGGAGAATAGTGGTTTTATAAGGGTGATCCGGACCCGTCTCCGGATTCGGACAAGATGATTGCGCGCCTGAGTTCATGAAACTTGAAAGGATGCAGAACTCAATCTACTACTCTCTCCGATCAGAGATAATTAGAAAAAATACGTGCACTAAAATTAAATGACGATTATTCTTAAAATTAGGCTGAATACAGCAACTATGGCCGCCCGGCAGGGACCCTTGGTGGAGGTAGAGAGGCCTCCATGATGAATAGAAAGCCTAGGCTTTTATTGTGGACTCTATATCTCAATAAAAAATAATCAATGTGGCATACTCAATTAAAAGTTACCGGAGGGAGTAAGATATACTACCAAAGATTGTACTAAAAAAGCATACTCCCTTTGTCCTGTTTAATAGCTTCATCTGAAAAAATATTAATTTTTATTAGATGGTGGAACTCCGACTACTAGGGCGAAGAAGAGGTCTAAAATAGAACTGTCGCCTTTTTAGCACGAGGGAGTATATATCGAGTGCAAAATTGTCTGGTTAACGCTTTAAATTTTATTCCTCTTTTTTTGGCACATCATGATTCATGACACCCCTACCTCCTAAAAGGTGACACAGGTCCGAGCAAGGTTCGAGGAGAAAAATATTCCGAACAGAGCACTCCAAACGGAGAAATTTTTTGGTGTAGAATCTTTGCATAAGGAAAACTATTATTTACACCATAAAGAAATTGGATTGTGTCAATTGTGATGGGCATGAAATTCAGGTGCGACGCGTACCAACTAACTTCTCGCTCCAACACTGCTCGTCTTAGATTTTTTATTTTTTTGATAAAAGCACGTCTTAGAATTTAGATCCCAATCCAACTATCAAATCTACTACGACCTCGACCAGTCCACCACGTCCCAGGTAAATACCTATTGTCGGTCAACCTCAAACTTTTGTTTGGGCACAAGGTCAACCCCAAACTTTCAATTCCTCTCCAAATTTAGAAACTCGGGTTTTCTCGTATCTGGACAAGAGAACAACGTTGTTCAGACCTCCGTTTCCCCCATGAATCTTCTTCACAGCTTGTCTATTTTGGCAACAAAATACACCCAAACTGCACAGCAACGCCAGTTTTTTAGGCCCCAACTAAATTTGTGCTCTGCCTTTCTCAGCTATGTACGGCTATTTCTGTTCTCTCCGGGCTCCGCCGATCCCTCCTCGCCCTCAGTTCCCCTCCCTTCGTTTTCGTGCATGGCTAACCACCTGCTTCCAAATACAATTGTGGCTACCGTTCCTTTGCCGCCACAACAAATACGCTACCACCACCCTTCCCTACCGGCATGAACCACCTATCAGACCGTTAAACTCAACCTCTTCTCCTCTGTATACATAAAAGAGACTTGTTCACTGAGCCTCCGGTTCTGCTCAAACAGAGGTCCTCCTCTCTTCTCTATTAAGTCCATCATCTATTCATCTTCTCTTCCTTGCCAACAGGCATATATACATACGAAGAGACATCTTTTTCATTTTGTTTTTTTCTTTTTCCGTGTAAGGAATTACAGGAGATGGGCAGAATCAAGAGCGAGCTGATTCTAGTTTTTGCCGCCTGGTTCGCTCTCTCTGTGAGCTTAGTGAAGGTCGTCCATGCCGATTTTAATTACAAGGAGGCACTTACAAAGTCGATTCTCTTTCTGGAGGCTCAGCGGTCCGGGAAGCTCCCCCGCAACAACAGAGTACCCTGGAGAGGTGATTCTGGGCTAAGCGATGGCAAGCTCGCCAACGTGAGTGTCTCTTCTACAGTCTACACATGATGCAATATGGGTGTGTTTTGTTTCTTGACGACTGATGGTGTTGTGTATCTATGGTTTTCTTAATTCAGGTGGACCTTGTGGGGGGATACTACGATGCAGGAGACAACGTCAAGTTTGGCCTGCCAATGGCATTTACAGTTACGACTCTAGCCTGGAGCGCGCTTGTTTATCGGCCCGAGCTGCAAGCCTCCGGCGAGTTACACAATGTGAGAAATGCCATCAAATGGGGAACTGACTATTTCCTCAAGGCTTGCCAGAAGCGCAAGAAACTGTGGGTTCAGGTAGTTTTCCAGTCTCTACTTTTTTTTTCCTGCCATTTTACTTTACATATTCAAACAGAGGAGTGGAGTTTTAATATGCATGGAATAAAACGTTGCAGGAAGAAGTTTTTCAAATGAATTCTTGCAACTTCTTTAGATTATTTCCATTCAAGCAAGTCCCTAGCTTCATTTGGCTTTGCTGTAAAAAGTCAGCATTAGTTGGCAACCTCTGCAAATGAATTAAAAAAATTTGTCATTTTTAATCTATAATCCGATTCTGCTCTGTTTTATGCCAGTCACTAGTGTCGTTTATTAAAAACTGATGGGATACTCTTATGAATAATGAGGCTACATTGAATGTGTAGGTTGGGGACCCAGAGGCTGACCATCAGTGTTGGGTCCGTCCGGAGAACATGAATACGCCGAGAACTCCTTTAATGATCGACGAAAACACGCCCGGGACGGAGATTGCAGCCGAAACAGCGGCTGCCATGGCTGCGGCTTCTATGGTCTTCAAAAGGGTGGACCATGCCTACTCACGTCGCCTCCTCAATAAGGCAAAACTGGTAAGACATGATTGCAGAATGATGGGCACAAGCATATTAATTTCTCGATGACATACTAACATAGTTACGTGCATCTTCGTGCAGCTCTTTCAATTCGCCAAGGATCACAAAGGAACCTATGATGGGGAATGCCCCTTCTACTGTTCTTACTCAGGGTACAATGTAGGTATCCGTTTCAAATTTCAATGTCTCTGCATTCATCTATAGATTAATTTTGAATCCAGCTGAACGGTGGATGATGAACACGTTGCAGGACGAGCTCTTATGGGCAGCTTCATGGTTGTACTTGGCCACCCATAAGCAGGTGTACTTCAAATTCATCACCGAGGAAGCTATCAGCGCCACCGTGGATGAGTTCGGCTGGGATCTCAAGTATGCAGGAGTCCAGGTTCTTTTGACTGGGGTATGTGCATGATCACCTCTTTTACTTCCGATCGGCCATGGTGTCTAAGACACCAAATCAATTTCCTTAAATTCTTATCGACCATTTTTGTTGCAGTTGGCCTTACAAGGCGAGCCGGCATTCCAGCGCTTCAAAGTACAAGCAGACAGCTTCGTCTGCTCGGCACTCCCGGACAGTCCGTACCACCAACTCTACATCTCCCCAGGTTGTCCATCCTTCTAAGTTCTATTTCACGATTCATTTTCTTTCTACAATTCTAGGCTTGTAATTTGTAATGGGTATAATCAATGATGTATATCTTTACCTTGTGCCACGGTATAACTGACATTTCCAAATATCTACATGGAAATTATAGGTGGCTTGATCCATTTGCGAGACGGAGCCAACACCCAGTATGCCATTGGGACCGCGTATTTGCTTAGCATTTACAGCGACATACTCGCCAAACACCACCAAACTGTGTCTTGCGGGAGCCAGCAATTTGACTCCGCCCACCTCATGACTTTCGCTAAGCAGCAGGTAATATATCTCAATCAATCTTGTTGCCCACTTAGCCCTGTAGTTGTACCTTGTCACGAAAGTTTTGTATAGTTTTTTGAATGTTGGGTGTGTGGATTTGCAGATGGACTACATATTGGGCAAGAACCCACTGGGCCGTTCCTACATGGTGGGCTTTGGCGACAATCCTCCTACGCAACCCCACCACCGTGGGTCGTCCGTCCCCATGCTGCCGCTGACCACCTCCATCAACTGCGGAATGAGCTTCACCAACTGGCTATACAAAAGGTCGCCCAACCCTCACGTCCTCACAGGGGCCATTGTTGGTGGGCCGGACCGGTACGATAACTTCGAGGATTTAAGGTGGAACTCGGCCATGCTCGAACCATGCACCTACATCAACTCCCAAGCTGTGGGCCTGCTCGCCAAGCTAGCCGGGAGAAGTGTACGATCTGCATGAGACATGGGATCCATCGTATGGAGATTGTATGGCAGCTCTCTTATAGTTGGAGTATAGTTAGTTAGCCCAAGTAAGTGCCGTGCTCAGCGCTCGGAGGAAGGCTAGACCCTCAAGCAACGTCTCGAGGCGGACCTTCAGTCTCTATGCTTTTTAGCATCCATCCAGCACTTAGATATCTGCTCACAACGTCGTTATTTATGACGGTGAGATGAAACACATACGGCACAGAAGATGACGAATGCTACTGATCTAGTATAAATTTCTCTTTTTTTTTTTGAACCGGAGATCTTTTGGACCCTGATTGGGTCATCACTCAATCCTTCACTCAATAATAAGAAGGTTCTTCCTCAGTCAATTTATCAGAGTTCTGGACAAAAAATTCATTGAATTCAAAAAAGTGTGCACGCTTCATGATTCATCATCTTCCTATCAACAACTAAGCAAAGGCCTATTAACAATAGGTACAAAGGATCATACCCCAAACCAAACACCTCATAAAAAATTCTTAAGAAAAAAGAATTGCAATACGCTTCCTTGACCAGCAGAAGATGCCACAGTATGACGAAACCCGAAACCATAAAAAAACATTCCCTGCGGCTTTCACCATCTGTAAAATGAGTTTGCAGCAACAGCCATGCTCAATTTTCCACAGCAACACTGATCAGTGGACTCCCAGGTGTATATATTCTATCCTGTAGGGCCAACTGATAAGTAAGTTTCAAAACTGTTTTCTTCCTCCGATTCCTCCTCTTAAACATTCTCATGTTTGGTCTTCGTGTGAAGTATCTGAAGAGCTATAAGGGAGACCCAAACGCTCGTTAATAAATCGGTGCATTCATTGATGAGCAGCTACTCACACTCTGCAGATCCGACAACGAGAATGATCTTGAAGATGAATGCCCCTGGCATTTGGCTGAAGCATTTTTAGAAAGATGTTTCCCCTGTGAGTGCACAGGTGGAAGGCACCGTAACTGACTCTCTCCACTTGTATTGCTTTCAGAACTGCTTATGGCATCAGAAAGAAATAATGTAGTACGGCTTGAATTTGTAAGCTTCTTTGGCATGCTACCAGTTGAGCTTCTCATAATATGATTCTCATTCCAATCAGGAAATTTATTGTAAGGCAGCAGGTTCTTGCGCTTCCTGTTATAAGGATTTTTTGGTCTTGCTATATCCTTGGAAGAGGATGAGACATCAGCTAGGCTGGTAAATGACTTCGATTTACCATTGTAAAATTTGGAGATGCCGTGCCTGCAATGTACATAACATAACATCAAGTTGCAGTGCATTTGTTTCAAACGTGGAACTAATCTTTAGTTTATTTACAAAAAATTGCGGAATCCAGAATATAAATCACAGCGACAATACAATTTAACCGAAGTTGCATACAAATTGCATTATACTTTGATCCAATTAATAAAGCAACAAAGTATAAAACAAAGGGCCAAAAACACGTTACATAATTACAACACTGTACAAAAGCATCAAGCATCAAATAGAGAATTTTTTCACTTTTCCAAAAGTTTATCAATAGCATATGAAGGCCACCTAAATCTTTTACTAAAACATCATGTAAGCCACTTAGCATAGAATGAGAACAAACAAGATGGTGTCACGTTAAAAAAAATCACAGGCAACACTATTACAAAATCAGCACATTCATGATTTGTATCACCACATTTTTCAAATCCTCCCTCTATTTCTGAACGGAGGGAGTATAAAAAAAGGGTATCAAAGGCATCCTCTAAAAATGGTAATTCAGGAAAGCAATTAAAAAAATAATTCTAGATCTAAGTACAGAACCTACACATTAACCACCTAATCGTATGCAGCAACACCAATGCAGACATATTAAAAAGAATCACGAGGTCAAACTAATCACAGAAGTAGATAATTTAAAATCTCCAACATCAATTATTAGGACAACTACAAATCCATGGTAGCTCAATGTCTTTGTAAACCCCAACAGCATAATAGCCAATCTTTTAACAAAGAGACATCTTCCACAAGAAAGCAAGAACACAATGCCATTCTACTGCCGGCAACGGTACCACAAAAATCCCAAAATTGTATTTTTTCTGAAGGCGCAAGAATGTGCAATGTACCTGAACGGCAAAGCCTCCTGCAAGTCATTAATCGTATCCAGTGGCCCCTTATAAGAACTCTGGACCTCCCCTTCGTCGTCCCCATCATCGTCATATCTCCCTAACGAATCGCTGTTCCTGCCGATCGAAGAAGAACTGCATGAAGAAGCCGAGTCCCGCCCCTCTTTCCGAGCCAAACTCACCGCCACTTCGCCCAACCGCAGCTCGCCAGAGATGGCTCCGGTGACCTCTCTTCTGGGCCCAGGGAAATCGAAGGGGGAAATTGGAGAGGGGATTTTTCCGTGCAAGACCGGCCGGGCAACCCCGCCGGTGCAGCTGCTACCTTGGCCTTGGACAATCGGCATTGGCTTTGGCACACTTGAAAACCCCCAACTTCACTGGAAATGGTATCTCAGAAGATGGTGTTAGAAGAGGAAAGAGAGAACGAATCTTGGGATTTTAACAGGTCGTGCGCGCATGCAGTGGCATTGACGAATGGAATGGAATGGAAAAATTCCGCCATGGCGCCCGAGAGTTGTGCCGCTCTTTCTGCACCTGTAGTTGCTCATTCTTGTTCTGAAACTGACATAGATATAAAGTATTAGAGCTTTTTACATTTTATTCGGCGCAACTTTCGTTTTCCATATTATCGGTAATCGTTTTCTTTCTTCCACGTGACCTATAAACTATCGAAAATACCGTTCTTTCCAAAATGTAACCCAAAATGCTTCATTCTTTACAAAATTAATGATTTACGGGAGCATACAATTAGGGAAAAAGACATTTCGGCAAAGGTCCATCCATCATCGTTGTTCAAATTACCGCCAGCGCCGTCCAACCTAAAAAAAATAAAATTTCATGCCGAAAAACTACAAAATCAGCGGAAAAGACGAAAAAAAATCTATGATGAAGGGATCCGCGTACTTAATAATTTCTCCTATGGGCATAATGTGCTTTGCACATCCAACAAAAAATGGCCACTTCACTTGGTGTATGGTTTAGTGTACAAATTCAGTATTAGTCTATTAGATTTATCATTTCACATTCACACTCCTTTTTGGTTTTAGTAGTAAGATTTTCCATTCACACTCGTGAGTCGTGTGAGTATTATTGAACTAAAAAGAAAGTAATGATAAGTTTGTTCAATGTTAAAGAAAGAAAAAGGGTAAAAAAGGTACTTAGGTGCTGTTTGGATGCACCCAGAAAAACACTTTTAAGTGGCAGAAAAGCTATTTCTACAAAAAAATTGTTTGTTTACATTTTTTCTCATAGAAAGGTGGAAGAAATTGACTTTACTTTTTTCAAAATACCCATTTTCAAAAAAGCCCCCAAAAGTTCTATAATGGAGATGAGATGGTTGGGGGTATGATAGATATTTCCATAGGAAACCTTTTAAGAGAAAAAAAAAGTAAGAGATGGGAAAGATGACTTACCAAACATAAGCTTCATTTCCCTCCTTTTAGCAAAAGGAAAATGAGGGAAAGGGACTTTCCTTTCAAGTCGTGTCTTCGACAACACGATTTTATTGCATTATTCAAAATGTCATAACTCGTTCATTTTTTATCCGTTTTGCGCTTCCTTATTTTTCCTCATCTTCCATTTTATTAGGATCACATAAAGATATATAAAATCATGTTGTCAAAGACACGACTTGAATTTGAGTCGTGTCTTCAACAACACGATTTTACTGCATTTTTCAAAATGTCATAACTCGCTCATTTTTATTCGTTTTTGCCCTTTTTTGCGTTCTTTATTTTTCCTCTTCTTCCATTTCATTGAGATCACAAAAAGATATATAAATTGAACTTGTCGCTTGCTAAAGAATATTTCACGCTTTTGCCTATTTTTATCCTCTTATTTGATGTCCATAAGCGGTCGAGCACTAATGGGTGTCCTTTATATGTGTTTCTTTACATGTAGATCTTAATTTTTGTAGTTAGGAGGGCTTCCCCACTGCTCTTACATAATTGGTGAATGGTTGTGCATAAGTGCACGCTCGTCTCGCCATCATCGTCAAAGTCATCGCATCACTGAACAAGAGTCATCCCTACTCGGGTCACTCGCTTTTGAAGTAGCTGGTCGTGGTACTACGAGTATTACATGAGCAGTCCAAACAATGATATGAAATCATAGACCCACTGAAGATATATTTGATAAACTAGTCGTGACCATTGACTCCCTTTTACTGTTTATGATCAATTGTGGTAAAGACTTCCAATTATATCTTCTTTTGATGGAAGTTTGATGGAAGCTAGGAATCACGTTCCATATCCGATACATATTCGACACGGGTACCGCACCAACATTGTTGCCTACGTATCCTGCATATATCCAAAATAATTTAAAAAATTAGATACGTTTCTATCACGGATAGATACGTGTCAAATACAGGTGGGTAGAGGCAGCTGGGGGAGGGAGGAGGAGGCGGCCGGAGGAGGGAAGGGCTGTTATTAAAATTACTTATTGCTACTGTCTTAAGGATGAGATATGTGTACCTTTGCAAAGACGAAAAATCATTAGAAGAAATTAATGATCGAATCAAGCGAAACACTTTGTCCTGCTCATCACCAATGGGTGATGGACACGATTTCCAATTTGTGGGTCCCTTGTGGTCATCATGACAAGCAGGGGAGTCGTGTCCATCACCCACTGGTGATGAGGATGACTGTTCCCCTACGCGCCGCGTACCTAATAATTTCTCATGCCCATGGTGGAAATTCGGCAACGGGTCCATTCGGTCCGATGGGGGGAATTTCGGCCACTATTATCAAAATGACTTTATTGGGATAATACTTAATAGTTTAATATTTAACACTTTATTCATATTTTGCATAGTATCTAGGTTTTAAGTAAACATAAATCTTACTTATCTTTTTTTTTGCCATCCTAAAAATAATACTTCCTCCGTTCCAAACTACTATGTACATTTAGAAATTTCATTATTTCAAAATACTGTATATATTTTGCCAAATCATGTGACTTTCTCTTTCTAAAATTTAAGAAAACTGGAAGGATTGACTTGAAATTGGTTTGTGAATGAGCATACGAGTTGGACAGGAAATAAGGGATAATGAGTCATGTGACTTCCTTGTAGGCTTCATGGTCCAATAAAAATGAGAATTTTCTCAAATGTACGTAATATTTTGGAAAGGATGGAGTACTTTTCTTGAAAAAATTAAAATTATATATACTTTTATTTATGTGAGAAATAATTTTGGCAAAAAAAAAGGCACAAAAAAAAATGAAAGGCATCGACCAATGTGAGCTTTTAAAGTCAGCACTGGTGATGTTGCTCCTAGTGCCTGTAAGCACAAGAATAGACAGCTGACTCAGTCTTTCTTAGGAAGCCCGCTCATACCCGACGAAACCCCCTTTTGGAATTTGAAAAAAAAATAGCTAAACCATAGCTAAACTGGCGAATTTTGCATAATTAGGCGGATTCACTGAATTTCGGGTAAATTGTTGAATTTTGGAGGAATTTGCCCAATTTCGGAGAAATGGGGCGATTTTTATCACTATGATTATGCCCACTCCCCTACAGTAAACTCCTACACATACCCAAATGTATGTGTTTTTTTTTTACAATGTATGCATTTGATATACATTGTAAATAAATATATTACAATATGATTGTCCCTTATATTTGAGAAAAGTTTAACATTAATGTTAGGCTAAGAAGACTAACATTGAACAAAACTAGTAAATAAACTATTCAATTGATCTTTGATTATGGATTAGGGAAGACCCCTTTACATATTTATAGAACTCTAAGCTATAATCCTAATTGACATAGGATAGACTATAAACTATAATCCTAATTGACATAGGAGTCTAGTCCTAATAATACTATTAATCCTAACCTAACTAAAATAAGGTCATAACATTCCACCCACGCTTCCGCATCACCTCGTCCTCGAGGTGCTCATCTTGTTGCATCAAATGCGAGAATGCGAAAGGCTCAACTTCAGTAAAATACGTTAGACCCCCAAAGGCTCTTGGAGACAAATTGTGTGCTGAACTTGGATTCATAAAGGAGTGGAACTTGTTTGGTGTAGAGTATGAGGACGAGAAAGTTGTGAACCTATCACGCCCCAAAATTCCTGACCTCGATCGGAGTGCAGAAGTCTTCTTCAATACCATCTTTGGTGAGGTAGGAACCCTAGGATGCGACTTCGGATAATCGAACCGACTGGCCAGACAATTACATCTTCTCAAAAGGATGTGTAATCGACATCACCAGGAACACTCAAGAACGTGAGAACTCATCATCAAAACTCAAAATAAAACATTGTATATGTATTAAATGAATCCTACGTAGTCTTTATTACAGCAATTCTCATAAATTATTAATCAAAATAAAATATCAAAGTTATGGCACACAATGGCCAGAAATATCAAACTAAGTAAATAACTAAAAATTCTTTATTCATCTTCAAGTCTTCTACGTCTCCTTCTTGTTCTGCAAACGTCCTGAATCACTGATCTTTTACGCCTACATCAGAGGATGCATGAGTATTCCGCAGAAATACCCAGTATGATGCAAAAACCCACCAGAGATACAATAATAACGTGAAGAAAGGTTTACTCAATATAAACAGGAATATATAATATCTGAAGAACTGATCACAAGGTTTACAACACTTGAACAGAAAGGTTAGCCAACAACAACAATCCCAACTCACAAGTATAGGAAAAACATCAATAAGACTCCGACCAATCACATGTGTAAGGAGAGAATAACAAGTTTACCAGTGGCTCATAAGCATCTATAGTGCAAGGAGTTATAATTTCTGCTCGTTGAACTTATCACTCGCAAGTGACTAAAACATATCAGAACCACCCTAGGGGTTCTCTCTTTTAAACCCTGCCATGCGTCTAGGATGCTGGCCCCACCAGTGCTTACAGACACGATGGGCGGAGGCTGAGGACCTTCCTTAATGTCAATAGTCTAATGTACGTATAGTGCCTCCCTTCGGGCATAAATAATCGGAGACCTCGCAAGATCTAGCAATGGCTTTATTGAGCATACAATGAATCTACTTCAGAGAGAGCCTTGCAAGGTCTCTAGTGGATAAAATAATTATGTAACAATATGAGCAATATTTCAAAGGAATAAGGTCGCAACACTCTAAGATCATATGGTATCATTTACCGGAATAGACGCACTCTTTGGAGAATAATTAAATCATCAATAGTAATAAACTCACTCTCTAGAGTATAATTAAATCATCAATATCTCAACAGAATAGGGTTTATCGCAAGAACACAACTGAGACTCCAATGTCTCGATCAATAGGTAAGACGCCAAAAGAGTAATAATAGATCTCAATCATAATTCAAACAACATACTTCATGTTTAGCCTTAGATAGAAACATCTCTGGAATTTATATTCTACTATTTATGGTACTGAATTCAAGATAAAATAATGATTGGAATGGTTTGCTCTCCAACTGGAACTCAAACCGACACAAAGTTATAAGTAGATAATAAGATTATAGGTTATAATAACTTATCAATAATATTAATCCTTTATACCAAGTAGTCTTACAGTAGTAGTCATATCATGTTTTTACAACATATATTAGTCATACTTAGTAGATCAGATTAAATTATATCATTAAGTATTAGTATGTACTAGTGACTTATACCTTAATTACATTAAACTATTTTGTTGATAATAACCCAATTCCGACTGTCCCCTCAGTAAGCACAGTAGGAATCTAGGTCTAAAATTTTAACAGTAGATAGTCCTATGTGTATAGTTTCCAACCCAACAAATGACATATTTTTCTGATTTTTTTGTGATTAGTTATGAATTTTATACTGTAGGTCATCAGTGCAGGAAACAGTTTTGGCCGAGACTATAAGTCTTAATCATACATACTAATTACATATTAGTGACCCTTAATCATGATAATAGAATATTATTAACGTTGAATATTCCCTTCCTAGGACTATTATAGGTACTTATATGTTCTGGGATTACTTATTACAAGCTCTTATACATCTTTTATTACATAAACCAATTTAAGATACCCTATTTGTATAATAAAGACTTTAACACAAAAATCACAACTCATAATCATATGGTACAATTAAACCAGAACGTTTATATAATCAAAATAAAAATTTCTGACATCCAAACGATCAAGAGATGAATAATGTTCTCATCTAAAACTATCATGCAAGTATTAGAAGATATGTCACTCAAGGATATCAATAATCATACTCATAATCATAATTAATATAGAATATATCAATAAGTCAATCATTCATATAATCTCTACTAGTGGGATAAAATCAAAATAGCTCATCATAGAATAGATGGAAAGAGTTTAGAAGCAATTTAGTAGGAAAAACTATCCTACCCCATTTGTAGAACGAAAACTGCACGTCCAACATAACTCTTCTTCTTCTCTACGCAAGAGACCTTCGCTCATTCGTATATGACGAGGTTTGAATGAAGAAGAAGGATGAAAGGGTTACTGGAACAAGGGAGAAGGAAGGAGAAATAAGGCTGGGGCATTCACAAACTCTCTAATGCGTTAAAACACAAGTTAGCCCCCTTATGGGTGTTTATATAAACCTTATGCCTATACCAACTAGGATATTTTTCCTTTAGGATTTCTTCCCAATCTAATCTCTAACTCCTCTTATTAGAAGCTTCCCATAGGTAGAAGGGTCGTCCTAAACTTAATCCTCCTTGATTAGTTAGGATTTGATATCTACTTTAACTAGGTTTCCTAAAAATAACACTTTCTTGATTCAATTGCGTACCACGGCAATTCGATCGCGTACCCCGGCGATCGATTGCATACCCCGATCGCATACCAAAATTTAAACTAGCATAACTTTTTGCTCCGAATTATGCACCGTCGATGGCGTTGGAAAACTCTCTTTGTTCCCTTCAATACCACAATGCAAGACATAATAAATCATAATCTAAGTAAGCATCAAAGCTTCTTATTTTAGATCATTCAGTTTTAGTAAACATACCGATTTTTTCGGGTATTACGGAACCAATAATAGACCACTCAAGACCTGCTGCAATTTTTTTTAAATAATTGTTGAACCCAACAGGTTGAACCAGCCACTAGTGAACCATCCCAGTCCGGCCCACGTTGGACCAAACTAACAAAAAGGCTTGTTCTTTCTTCTTCCACAAACCAGTCCTCAAACCAGACGAAGTAGCCATGAGGGAAGAGGCAATGTGGCGGCGGCAAAAGGCGGAGGAGATGATGAGATGGTGGCGTGAACGATTGCGGTAGGAAAGTGGGGCAGAAACTGTAGCGACCGTAATTTTTTCTATATTATTAAGGTAATTTTTTACTTGCTAAATGAGAGTAAATTTGAATTCTGGAAATTTCATTAAAAATCAAAAATTTGAAGTTTTCCGTCAGACCGATCGATCGCCTTCAAACGGCTTCGATCGGCAGACGATCGATCGGCTTCGTAAGGCATCGATCGCGAGACGATCGATCGCGTTATACGGACCGATCGATCGCCAGTGGTTTTGCGATTCCCGAGGCAATTCCGTTGGGAAACGCTTTGGGCTGATTTTGGGGGATTTCTTTGGGGCATATCTTGCCTGTTTTACCTGTTTAAGGGGTTCTAACCGTGGTAATTGGAATTAGTTTCAAAACCCTAATTGATATCTTTTTGGAAATCATTTTAATGGAAGATTTAAATTGCCTAAAATTATAGTAATTATGGGCTGAACGTGGAAACCCTTTAGGGAGGTGTGAAGTGGCCTTTCCTTGTTGGTTTTTGGCGCCATGTGTAGTCTCAAAGATCTCTTTTTACTTGGTAGTTACATTAGTAAATTGGTAAGATTTTGAGAGGAGATAAAATCCTACCTAATTGCAATCAAATCAGAATATTTTGTGGTTAGTGGAGATCTCAATCTGGAGATTAGGATGGGCTGGGTTTGATCTTGGCCCTTGGATGAAGTGGAGACGGACGGTGGAGATTTGGGAGAAAAATCTATATAAACCCTAGGAAAAAGGGGCGCCCATCCCTTTGGGAACCGGCAGCCCTCTTTTCCTTTTTCTTTGGTGATTTCCTCTCCCCCTTCTCTCCTAACCCTCAGTAAGCCTCTTCAAGTAGAGTGTGCTTTGGTGGTGGTTCGGTTCGTGTGGAGATCGCAAAGAAGTGGGTTTGGTTTCGAATCGGTTGACGTGCAATTTGGTACCGGTTCGAAGGTAAGATGCTCTTTTTCTCACAGCCTATTTACATGAAGGTTTTGATCCTTATGAGGAGTACCACGTGCTGATGTTGTGTGACAAGATTGACTCATTTTCGTTATGAATTAATTGTCCTATTTAATGAGATTTATTCAATTGTCAATGTATCGATCTTGTAACACCCGAAAAATCGGTACGTTTTTGGAAAGTGCTATTTTAGGAAACTGGTCTAAAATAGGAAAGTCTCCGTAACTGTCGTGTCTTTTGATCTGGTATTTCGTTTTGACCTTGTGAAACCATATCTTGTTGATTTTTGGTCAATAAAAATTTTATAACCAGATTAGGCAGGTTTTCCCGAGCGCGAGGACTGGGCCTGGCGCCGTGACCTATCTGGCGCCAGCGCCTGGTACACCTGACGCCAGCGCCTGGTACACCTGACGCCAGGGCCAGTCGAGTGACAGGGCTAGGGCTAGTCACGTGTGCGAGTACACATGTGACGGGGTCTAGTGGATGTGTCACCAGGGCAGGACTCGTGCACGGTGGAACTGCCCAGCACGCGTATAAGTTATCTTAACCGTTCATCTGCGATCGGTGTTATAAGGCGTGCGTGTTTCAGTAGAGGGCCACGTGGACCCTGAGGAGTCACGCCACCTCATGGGTGACGTGGACACCTTGGACCCACGATTTGGAAGTCCAAATCGTGGGGAGTCATTTTGGTTTGAATTTCATTAATTTTAATTAATGGTTTACACAAAGTTGCAATTGAGTGGATTAGGGCAAATTAGGAAAATCCTTAGGGAAGGATCTGGTCGTCTTGAAGGGATTGACTTGGCCTTCCATAGAGATGGATGGCGCCAAGATTTCTTCTTGAATCAAAACCCTTTGTGTAGTATTAAAATGGTAAGTTACATAGGCAATTATGGCATTAATTTACTAGAGATAAATTCATACCTTTAATGAAATCAAAACTGAAATCAGTTTTGAGAAGATCACGCCCTGACTGTTTTGGAAGGGCTGAAGGTGATCTAGGCCATTGGATGAGATGGAGGTGGATGGTGGGGATCATCATGGAAAAATCTATTTAAACCACACAAGAGGAGGTCGGCCATTTTCCTTGAACCGGCAGCCATTCACTCTTGTGTGGTAAGTTCTCCTCCCTCATCTCACTCCATTCTTCTTCTCCTCTTCCAATCAGTAAGCCTTTTCTTTATTTGAAGAAGTTTTAGTGTGGGGGAATCGGTGGTACAAAGAGGAACTCGAATCACTTGCGAATTGTCGGTTGTATTCCCAAGAGGTAGGTTATTTTTTCTTCCCACTTCTTCATACCATATCTTCTGTTGTGATGTGTAATCCTTCATACTCTTGTTGGTTATATCATGTATATATATGATAAAGATGCTTGTGAGTAAGGAAAGCACATGTTGTATTTATATTTCATACGTGTACAATTCAATGGAATGAGCAAAGCATTGTTCGATGTGCATGGCTTAGATATGTGTTCTATAATTCATATATCTTCAGGTAATTGGCTTATTCGATTCATTTAGACATGATGACTTGCTGTCCAGAAATTCGTGTCTTATTACCCAATCTTTAATTGCTGTCCTACTTGTAACATTCACTCAATCGGGTAATGTGATGTGCTGAAATCGTTGAATATCATGAGTAAATGTGTCTTAGATAGGAAATTCGAGTCGATGACTCTCTGTCCAGAGAAAAAGGTCTCTGCTTTTTAGCGTAGAAGGTGTCTTTTCGTGTCCCATATAAATGGTCATAATGATGGAATGGATTATACCTGTGTTTTAGGTCCCAAATCAGTTCGTGGAAGTATTAAAGCCCAGACTGATCAGTAAAAACAACTACTGACAGAATACTTATTATTTGTATCATGCTTAGAGGGATGGTCAGATGATTAGTATTATCATGAGTGATTAGTAGATATGATTAATTAAGTAATTAAGGGCGAATTGGAGACATAATTAAGCCTCGGCCAGGAACTTTCCTGCGCAGACAGTCAACAATGAAAAATACGTAACTAAGTCCATAAAATTCAGAAAAATACATTCTTGGATAGGTTGAAAAATAGACTCATCAGGGAATCTACTGTAAAAATGACAGACTTAGATTTATTCAGCAAAAGTTGTAATGATCCTGCGTGTTCCCTGATATTAAAAAGGGTTAAGGGAGGTCTTGAGTATTCGGTCCGTCCCAAGTTTCCTACCCTTGACCTTCATTGGAAAGTCGCTTCCGCGTAAATAGGGTCTTGGGAATTTGGGGCGTGACAGCTTGGTATCAGAGCATCCATGACGACTTAAATAATGAGTTACTGTACAAAGAGTTGGGTAACTTGAGTGTGAAAGTAAAACCTTAGAATGGGAGTAAAGACTAATAAACCTTTTTCTTTTCTTTAGGAAATGGTGACAACGCGTAGTGGTCGAATTTACGAGAGGGACCAGCAGGAAGCTACACGTCTTTGGCTCGACGAGTGGAATCTTCAGAACATAGGGAATGGAACTGAGGAAGAGCCTTATCTGATCGACATAGAAGAAGAGCCAGATCTGATGAACTTCGAAGAAGACCCGGAAGAAGATCCGGAGGAAGATCCGGAAGAAGACCCGGAGGAGGATCCCGAGGAAGATCCCGAAGAAGACCCGGAAGAGGACCCTGTAGAGGAGCATGTGGTTGTGATCAACCAAGAGTTTCTGACGGTCTTAAATCACCCAGTCTACATCCGGGCGAGGAACGATCCAGATCTCTTTTATACCCTTTATCTTAGGTTTAAATCCTTAGGGTATAGATGGCCCCACATGACGGAGTGGGAAATCGATTGGTATATGGACCATCTAGTGTTCGCACCAATGCACGTGTCTCTTGCTATTCTAGACGAGTACCTCTGAGATGCGGTGTTCAGGGACTCGATTAGGAAGTTTCTAATTTGAGTAGGATTTTGAATAACCCTGCTTTTTATCAGGGATTTAGGTGTAATTGCTTTTTCAAAATTGAATAAAAGACTTCGTTTGATTTCAGTTTTTGTATGTTCCTTGTGTGTTTGTGTTCTTTGTTTGTGTTAACGTGGCGGTGTGAGTGTCACGCTAGGAGTCTTGGATTGGAGGAAGAATTAAAATGAAGCATAGTGTCAAATTCTAATTCTCCTTCTTTCCTTGACTGTAGATTTTCTGAGATGGCAACAGCGGGAGCTCGCGGCAGACGTTCTGGAACTGGACCCAATTCCCAGCAGGAGGAGGCATCAAGCCACAACCTGTCTGATGTAGTACGCGAATTAGCAAGGGAGTTGAGGAATGACCGGGGAGCTGGCAACACCCCAAACGTGAAACCGCCAACACTGGAACGATTCAAGAGAGCCGGACCGGCATTCTCGGGAGACGACAACCCCGAGAAGGCTGAGCGCTGGATTGTAGAAGTGGAACGCCTCTTTAAGGGGATGAAAGTTCCGTCTGATGAAAGAGTAGTGTTCGCGACCTATTTATTTGTGGGTGAAGCTGTCTTCTGGTGGGAGTCAGCAGAGCGAAATAACTTTGAGGCTGGACAAGATATTTCATGGGAAGAGTTCAAGGAAGTATTCAACAGGAAATACTTTCCTCCGCATGTGCAACGCAGGAAGGAGAAAGAATTTCTGGAGCTGGTTCAGGGATCAATGTCCGTACTCCAGTACGAGACAAAATTCGAGCAACTACAACGATTTGCGACGAATGCTTGCCCTACGGATCTGGTGAAGGCTAGAAGGTTTGTGGATGGTTTACGTGACGGCTTAAGGGCAAAGGTACTAGTTTCTCAACCGGCAACCGTGGCAAAGGCGGTTGAACTTGCTTCAATTTTGGAAGATGACTACAAGAGGACCCAAGAGCGAAAAGGGAACGCCAGTAAGGGTCAGGTTGGTACTGTCAAGCAATCCGGATTTAAGAGGTTCGGGAACAGCGGACGTTTTAATAACCGGCCAGCCAAGCAGCAGAGACAGCAACAACCTCCGCAAAACCGCGGAAATGGGCAGAATCGGGCGATGGTTCCTTACCATCCGCCTCAGCGTGGGAATGGTCCGGAAGCAGGAGGCAAATGCAGATTTTGTGGGCAGCAGTCTCATGCGGGGAAGCCGTGTCCAAAAGATACCCGGAGATGCTACAGCTGCAATGAAGTCGGGCACATTTCTCCTCATTGCCCCAACCGCAACACGAAGACTGGAGGGGAGACTAGCAAGAAGGGCCAAGCAAGAGTCTTCGCCTTGACCTCTGCCGAGCAGGCTCACGCTTCTGATGACGTGATTGAAGGTACTCTCCTTGTTTTGGATAGTTTGGCTAGGGTTTTGATTGACCCTGGATCTTCGAGATCCTTTATTTCTGTGATGTTTGCTGAGAGTCTAGAACGGCAACCTTCTAGACTGGAGTATGATCTTTCTATTTCTACTCCTGTCGGAGACTCAGTCGTGGCTACTGAGTATCTGAAGGAATCCTCTGTTATGATTGATGGTGTGATATTGCCTGCTGATTTGGTAGTGCTTGCAATGATTGATTTTGATGTTATCCTTGGTATGGACTGGTTAGCTAAGTTTGGTGCTACGGTTGACTGTAGTAAGAAGAAAGTTCATTTTAGAATTCCGGGGAAGAGGGAGCTTTTGTTCCAAGGTATTCGAGTGAGAAAGGATAATCGTATCATTTCAGCTATAAAAGTTCAGAAACTAGTAGCTAAAGGTTGTAAAGCCTTTTTAGCGACTGTGCTATCAGTCAAGAAACTTACCCCTAATATAGAGGAAATTGAGGTAGTAAACGAGTTTACCGATGTTTTTCCGGAGGAGTTGCCTGGTTTGCCACCAAAGCGGGATGTTGACTTCACGATAGACCTGATACCGGGAACTGCACCGATATCAAAGGCACCGTATCGGATGGCACCTGCCGAGTTGAAAGAATTGAAGGAGCAACTTCAGGAGTTACTGGATAAACGGTTGATTCGTCCGAGTGTGTCTCCTTGGGGAGCACCAGTTATGTTTGTAAAGAAGAAGGATGGATCCATGCGATTATGCATTGATTACAGAATGCTGAACCAAGTGACCATAAAGAACAAGTACCCGCTACCGAGGATCGATGACTTATTTGATCAGCTGCAGTCAGCGAAAGTTTTCTCGAGAATCGATTTGAGGTCGGGATATCATCAGTTGAGGATCAAAGAAGACGATATTTCTAAGACAGCATTCAGAACCAGATACGGGCACTATGAGTTTCTAGTGATGCCGTTTGGTCTGACTAATGCCCCAGCAGCATTTATGGATATGATGAATCGAATCTTCAAGGCATTGTTAGATCAGTTTGTGATCGTGTTTGTGGACGACATTTTGGTCTACTCTGCGAGTCAGGAAGAACACAGAGAGCACTTGGGTCAAGTGTTACAAATTCTGCGAGAGAACCAATTATATGCTAAGTTTAGCAAGTGTGAATTCTGGTTGGATAAGGTTAACTTCTTGGGTCATGTCATATCGAGGGACGGAGTCTCGATAGATCCAACGAAGGTGGAAGCGGTTCTTCATTGGGAGCAGCCGAAGAGCGTGACCGAGATCAGAAGCTTTTTGGGATTGGCAGGTTATTATAGGAGATTTATCGAAGGATTCTCCAGCTTAGCCTTGCCAATGACCAAGTTAACAAGGAAGGGAGTGAAGTTCAACTGGAATGCTGACTGTGAAAAGAGCTTCCAGGAGTTGAAGAAAAGATTGACATCTGCACCGATTCTGAAACTTCCATCAGGAACCGGTGGGTTTGTCATCTATAGCGACGCATCGAAATGCGGTCTGGGTTGTGTATTAATGCAGAACGGACATGTAGTGGCGTATGCGTCAAGACAATTGAAGATCCATGAACAGAATTATCCAACTCATGACTTAGAGCTGGCGGCGGTCGTGTTTGCTCTGAAGATTTGGAGGCATTATCTCTATGGTGAGACGTTCGAGGTATTCACAGATCACAAGAGTCTGAAGTATATTTTCTCTCAGAAAGACTTGAATATGAGACAAAGGCGGTGGTTAGAGTATTTGAAGGATTATGATTTTTCCATTCATTATCACCCAGGGAAGGCGAATGTAGTCGCAGATGCACTAAGCAGAAAAACAGGAATCATGGCACATTTAATGGTGCGCGAGTGGAGAATGATGGAGGATTTGGGAAAGTATAATCTGGAATGGCCAACTACCCAGAGAATTTCCTTCCTAGGAAATATATCAGTGAGATCAGTGATTTACGAGAAGGTGTTGGAAGCACAGAAGAGTAAACCTCAGTTGCAGAAGCTGCTAGAGAAACCAAATTTCACGAAAGGAACTGATGAGAGTATCTTATTTCAAGGAAGATTGGTCGTGCCGAAGGATACAGAATTGAGACAAGAACTTCTTAGAGAGGCGCATAACTCACAATATGCGATTCATCCAGGAAGTACCAAGTTATATCAGGATCTGAAGAGGAATTTTTGGTGGAATGGAATGAAGCGAGACATTGGAAAGTTTGTATCCAAATGTTTGACCTGTCAGCAAGTAAAGGCGGAACATCAGAGACCGGCAGGATTGCTGCAGCCATTGGAGATTCCACAGTGGAAATGGGATCACCTCACAATGGACTTTGTGGTGGCCTTACCAAAGACCCAGAGACAGAAGGATGCAATATGGGTGATCGTGGATCGATTATCAAAGACGGCTCATTTTCTACCAATCAGATGGAAGCAGAATCCGGAGAGTCTAGCTGAGTTGTACATCAAGGAAATAGTGAGATTGCATGGTACGCCAATATCAATAGTATCAGATCGAGATCCAAGATTTACGTCCAGGACATGGAAAGGAATTCAGGAAGCACTTGGCACTAAACTCAGTTTTAGCACAGCATTTCATCCACAGAGCGATGGGCAGTCAGAAAGAACCATTCAGACTTTAGAAGACATGCTCCGAGCGTGTGCTATTGACTGGAAGGGCAATTGGGATGATCATCTACCATTGATCGAATTCGCCTACAACAACAGCTATCACTCTAGCATTGGAATGGTACCGTTTGAAGCTCTATATGGAAGACCATGCAGATCACCTACGTGCTGGACGGAGGTCGGAGAAAATCAAGTAATGAAGTCGGAACTAGTACAGTATGTGCAGAAAAGGTGAAACAGATTCGACAGAAGCTACAGACGGCGCAGAGCAGACAGAAGAGCTACGCCGATAACCGAAGACGGGATTTAGAGTTTCAGGAAGGAGACAACGTGTTTCTGAAGGTTTCTCCGTCAAAAGGAGTCATGAGGTTTGGCAAGAAAGGGAAACTTAGCCCGAGGTTTGTTGGACCATTTGAGATCTTAGAACGGGTCGGGCCAGTTGCCTACAGATTGGCCTTACCCCCACAACTGGCGGAAGTACACAATACATTTCATGTATCGATGCTGAGGAAATATGTGCCGGATGAGTCCCACGTATTGGACTATACAACAATGGAGTTAGAGGCAGACTTGTCTTTTCCGATGAGACCAATCAAGATTTTGGACAAGAAAGATCAGGTGTTACGAAGGAAGACTATCCCGTTGGTAAAGGTTCTGTGGCAAAACCAGCACTCCGAAGAAATGACATGGGAAGCAGAAGACGAGATGAAGAAATCTTACCCTCAACTTTTTGAAGTTTGATTATCGGCATTTCGAGGACGAAATGTTCTTTTTAGGAGGGGAGGATGTAACACCCGAAAAATCGGTACGTTTTTGGAAAGTGCTATTTTAGGAAACTGGTCTAAAATAGGAAAGTCTCCGTAACTGTCGTGTCTTTTGATCTGGTATTTCGTTTTGACCTTGTGAAACCATATCTTGTTGATTTTTGGTCAATAAAAATTTTATAACCAGATTAGGCAGGTTTTCCCGAGCGCGAGGACGGGGCCTGGCGCCGTGACCTATCTGGCGCCAGCGCCTGGTACACCTGACGCCAGGGCCAGTCGAGTGACAGGGCTAGGGCTAGTCACGTGTGCGAGTACACATGTGACGGGGTCTAGTGGATGTGTCACCAGGGCAGGACTCGTGCACGGTGGAACTGCCCAGCACGCGTATAAGTTATCTTAACCGTTCATCTGCGATCGGTGTTATAAGGCGTGCGTGTTTCAGTAGAGGGCCACGTGGACCCTGAGGAGTCACGCCACCTCATGGGTGACGTGGACACCTTGGACCCACGATTTGGAAGTCCAAATCGTGGGGAGTCATTTTGGTTTGAATTTCATTAATTTTAATTAATGGTTTACACAAAGTTGCAATTGAGTGGATTAGGGCAAATTAGGAAAATCCTTAGGGAAGGATCTGGTCGTCTTGAAGGGATTGACTTGGCCTTCCATAGAGATGGATGGCGCCAAGATTTCTTCTTGAATCAAAACCCTTTGTGTAGTATTAAAATGGTAAGTTACATAGGCAATTATGGCATTAATTTACTAGAGATAAATTCATACCTTTAATGAAATCAAAACTGAAATCAGTTTTGAGAAGATCACGCCCTGACTGTTTTGGAAGGGCTGAAGGTGATCTAGGCCATTGGATGAGATGGAGGTGGATGGTGGGGATCATCATGGAAAAATCTATTTAAACCACACAAGAGGAGGTCGGCCATTTTCCTTGAACCGGCAGCCATTCACTCTTGTGTGGTAAGTTCTCCTCCCTCATCTCACTCCATTCTTCTTCTCCTCTTCCAATCAGTAAGCCTTTTCTTTATTTGAAGAAGTTTTAGTGTGGGGGAATCGGTGGTACAAAGAGGAACTCGAATCACTTGCGAATTGTCGGTTGTATTCCCAAGAGGTAGGTTATTTTTTCTTCCCACTTCTTCATACCATATCTTCTGTTGTGATGTGTAATCCTTCATACTCTTGTTGGTTATATCATGTATATATATGATAAAGATGCTTGTGAGTAAGGAAAGCACATGTTGTATTTATATTTCATACGTGTACAATTCAATGGAATGAGCAAAGCATTGTTCGATGTGCATGGCTTAGATATGTGTTCTATAATTCATATATCTTCAGGTAATTGGCTTATTCGATTCATTTAGACATGATGACTTGCTGTCCAGAAATTCGTGTCTTATTACCCAATCTTTAATTGCTGTCCTACTTGTAACATTCACTCAATCGGGTAATGTGATGTGCTGAAATCGTTGAATATCATGAGTAAATGTGTCTTAGATAGGAAATTCGAGTCGATGACTCTCTGTCCAGAGAAAAAGGTCTCTGCTTTTTAGCATAGAAGGTATCTTTTCGTGTCCCATATAAATGGTCATAATGATGGAATGGATTATACCTGTGTTTTAGGTCCCAAATCAGTTCGTGGAAGTATTAAAGCCCAGACTGATCAGTAAAAACAACTACTGACAGAATACTTATTATTTGTATCATGCTTAGAGGGATGGTCAGATGATTAGTATTATCATGAGTGATTAGTAGATATGATTAATTAAGTAATTAAGGGCGAATTGGAGACATAATTAAGCCTCGGCCAGGAACTTTTCTGCGCAGACAGTCAACAATGAAAAATACGTAACTAAGTCCATAAAATTCAGAAAAATACATTCTTGGATAGGTTGAAAAATAGACTCATCAGGGAATCTACTGTAAAAATGACAGACTTAGATTTATTCAGCAAAAGTCGTAATGATCCTGCGTGTTCCCTGATATTAAAAAGGGTTAAGGGAGGTCTTGAGTATTCGGTCCGTCCCAAGTTTCCTACCCTTGACCTTCATTGGAAAGTCGCTTCCGCGTAAATAGGGTCTTGGGAATTTGGGGCGTGACAGATCTATTCATTGTTGTGATTCTCTCTTGCACTATTCGATCAAGACATCCCTGATGTATACCATGCTTTTGCTACACTTTGGATCATGTGTTTGCTGTCTATTCCTACTGATTATATTCTGTATCGAGTGGTTTAAGTTTTGGTCATGAAAAGTTGTCATCTTTCTTGAAATACATCAACCGATGTCATGTTCTTGCATGCTTTGACCTAATCAATCTAACTTGTGTCTAATCCATGTGTTTCTCATCCAAAAGCAGCAATCTTTCAGATTTGAATCCTCTGGTTTGTGGCGTCCTTTTGTGTCAAAAGTTGTACTTTGTGTTGTGGTTCTATGTCCGAATAAAGTTGTCCACTTTAGGTAGTATATGCCTTAATTGATATGATATATGAGTAATATGATTATCTAGAAGAGACTAAAGGATGTATTGATAAGAGAAAGTGTAAATCCTTGATGGAGCATTGCCCGTGGACCTTAAGACCTCTCTAATGGATCTGACCAGGAGCCGAGGTGTCCTGGAATAGTTGTCCAATTTGCGGGTTAATGAGCCATTAAGACTAATTGGTAAAACAGTTTTAAAAGAGACTTGTAGGCTGATTAATATACATTTAATGGTCTGACCAGAAGCTAATAAAAGCCTATTATGATGTGGTTTTGAGTCTAAAAGACTTGGGTTAAGGTTAGGATTAGTGAAAACAAGTGAAAATTGAGTGATTACTAAATATAGTGCTCTCGGCCAGGATGTATCCTGCACCGACAGTCTGCATTCTAAAATCCATAACTAATTGTAAAAAATTCGGAAAATTATTCCGTAAATTGGGTAATGATGTGCGGACATAGGACTGTCTGCCATAAAAATTTCAGAGACTTTTGAGTTCTGTGTGAGTCGGGATAAATCCGGGAATGGGGCTGTTGTGTCTATAACAGTATCCTTTCTCGGTTATAAATAAAACGCTACGCTAAGACCATGTATATCTATGATATAACATAAGGTGGGTACTGTAGTATAAGAATTCCATAGGGTACTTATGATAGTATCATAAATGCAGTATTGTCCTTATACCAATCGTTGTGTTCATCAATGTTCTCCTCGCGATGCCTCACATCGCGTATCTTCTAACCTTGAAACCCTAATGACAGGTTAGAGTTATTCTTTTCTATTCTACCAGCAAAAAGCTTTGAGATACCTTGTTTCATAATCTTGAGGACCAGGGATGGCTTTGATTGAAATAGTGTATGGTGATGACATTGGAAGAGTCTATACCGAAGAGTTCAGTTTCGAGTCAACTCGTGCGTAAGCACATACCTACTGTTGGTTAACTTCATGAGAGCCTGTCATTATTAAATGCTGATAATTTCATTGAACTCCTCTGAGAGTCCTATTGTTGAAGATTATTAATTCATGAGAATATCATGTTGAGTTAGACAGATCCAGTTCCATGTAAACTGCTTCTCCGCCAAGAGTTTTGTTGATACTCTTAGGTTGGATCATAGTATGCTCACGAGCCATAGCTAGACCCAGAGTGGTCTCCGATGATTATGAACCTCCGTAGTTCAGCCGATGACGGCAACGCGTGCGCTTTAGATTGTTAGACATTACAGAAGGTCTGCAATCTCCGCCCATTGTGCCCGTAAGCACTGATGGGGCCAGCATCCCTAGACGCTTGGCCGGGTTCCTACGTAGAACCTCTAGGATGTTTTGGTATTGAAGTCCATAGAGGAAGTGGACTGATCAAAGAGCAGAAATTGACATTTTCGACACATTGGTTGTCCCGATCAGATATTTTGCTTATCTCCTCACTCTTTGAAAGTCTGGAGTTGTATTGATTACATTAATTCATTTTACCCTGATCAGTGAGGGTTGTCAAGTGTTGTAATTTTCCAGGTAAGTAAATCCTGTGTTCATTTTGTCCTGAGTCATTGGACCTGATTATCATTAAGTTACCTTATTGCCTTTATTTTCTGTGAGTTTTTCTGGTATCCTACTGAGTATTTCCTCTGGAATACTCACGCATCTTCTGATGCAGGGCGTAGAGGTGAAGAGGCGTGATCAGCATCCTTTTGGACGTGGAGGTTGGTGCTCGCAGGAGTATTGAAGGCTTGTTTGCGTAGAATTTATTTTGCTATTTGTTGGATGTTTATCTTTTTCTGGATAGTTGTGGCCCGCGTGTCACTCAGTTATTAATTTGCTTTCGTAAAAAAATATTTGATACTTAGTAAGTCAGTAATATTGTTTAGTTATTTCAATTCTATTGAACGGTTGTTTACGTCATCATGATCCTGTTTTTCCCTTTTATGTTTATGGGATTTGTGGTGATGAATCGAGTATTCGGTCCGTCCCAGGTTTCCTACCCGTGTAACCCTCATTGGATTATCGCTTCCGCGCATACCAGGGTTTTGGAAATTTGGGGCGTGACAGAAACCACTCGGCGGTAGCAATGGAAACTGAAGCAACATGATGGGCGGCAGCAATGGAAGTTGAAGCTCGCCGTCGGAGACAAGCTGGGCAACTAAAAGGCGGGGGCTTTGGTGGTGGTGGAGGCAGATTCGGCCGGACGGAGGGTCGATGGGTCGAAAAGGCACCACCTTGGCGATCTTGGCAATGTCGGTGATGTGGTGGCAAATCTGGTAGTGTGAATGGAGGCACAGACGGTGACTGTGGCAGCAAGACTGCAAGCAGTCGAAGGTTCGCACCATGTATGAGGGTGGGTGAGCGGTCGTCAAAACGACGGTATGATTCTTCCCGGAACCTTCATTTTGTTGTTTCTTCCCGGAACCTTCATCTGTGTCTGGCGGCACTGCTGCCTCGGCCTTGAAGGCATTGGGTGGCGTCAAAGACATGAGCTTGGGTTCTTGCTTCACCTATTCAGACGCCATCTTGCACGAGGGGTCACTGTCGAGCGAGGGAGGCGGCGTGGGTGAGTTGAAGTGCTCCAATTGACAGAAAGGCGACGACTTTAGTGGTGGTGGAGGCACAGTGGCAGCCGACGACGAAGAGACTGGCCAAACGGCTGCGAGTGCATGCCGAAGGGGAAATACGGAAGCAGAAATAGGGTCGGATAGGCGCTGAAGGTCAGAGGAGTAGCGGACACAGACAGACGATGGAAGGACAACAGGAGCTCCTCAAATCGACGATCGTTCGCCTGTTGGCTCGCATCGATCACATGCATCGGTAAATTTTCTATCGATTATTACTTCCAATTGGGGTAATGCAGGTAATGTCCTATGTAGGCTTGTAGCGAGGGTGTGAGTTGAAGGTCGACTGCTCTGATACCAATGATGTAGACCGTGATCTAAATGAGAATTCATCATAAGAGAAAGGGGAGAAAGAGTAAGATTAGGGCCAAGAAAGACTAAAATTAAACTAAACTAGTAAATAAACTATTCAATTGATCTTTGATTATGGATCAGGGAAAACCCCTTTACATATTTATAGAACTTTAAACCATAATCCTAATTGACATAGGATAGACTATAAACTATAGTCCTAATTGACATAGAAGTCTAGTTATAGTAATACTAATAATCATAACCTAACTAGAATAGGGTCATAATAATCTCTCTGTATCTTTTTTTAAATTTTAACAAAAGGACACAACCTACATGCAGCCTCTGTTAAACTAAAATAGAGAAATTAAGGAATCATTAGAGTGCAGAGAGATAATTAAAAAAGTAGTAGCTACCTAATTGGCAATTTTATTTTTTTACGATATTCCTACAACAACGTCAAGTTGATTATTGGTAACACAGAATTATGATACTACACTACCTAAATGTTAACATATTAGAGACCCGTTTGTATGAGACCGGTCTTTTCAGCAGTTAGATTCCGATTCGCTGGTACACCTTAATATAAGGGGCAAACACATGCTTCTCCATAGTGCCATCGGATCATAATCCAACTATGACTTAAAATGGGCCCACATGAGCCAAATGAGACCGAGCTCAATTAAAATTTTTCCAATATATTTTGTATAATATAATATATTTCAGGCGAAGTCCTAGAACAAATAAATGCAAAGGAGCCCAACAACCAAAAACAACAGAACGGAGCGTGGACAATAGACCATGGGCCGGTTGCGTCAATCTGGCCCAGTTGTAACCCTGGACTGTATTCCCACCAAAACAAACCTGGGCTTCGCACGATTGGATGAGGCCGATTCTGGAGACGAGACAGACACTGCTTCTTCCCCAAGTCACCGGAGGGAGGGAGGGAGAGGTAGCAGGAGCAGGAAGAGCTGAGCATAAAAAAGTCGGAGGCTTTTTGTATCAAAGAGAAAAGCATAGTGGCGTACGGCCATGTCCTTTGATCAAACGATTTCGGCCACCTTGTTTCAGCTTTTTCAAGCCTACGATGGAGCCTTCTTCGGCGCCGGCCTCGCAGTATTTGCCGTCAAAGCTCTCTTCGACTTCCGCTCCCACTCCGCCGCTCTCTCCAAAATCCGAGAGGCGCCGTCCGTCCCAGTCTCCGATCTCCGCGCTCTCCTCTCCAATGACGACGGCGGCGAGAGCGACCATAAGAGTTCTTCGATTGTCTTCGTCCGCGGCCAGGTCCAGCCCAAGTCCCATGTTGACTCCACTTGGATCGGCCGGAAAGCTAACACGCTTCTGTCCCGCGACTCAGGCTTCGAAGCCGTCGTCATCGAGAGAACCCAAACGGTACTCCCTTTCTCTTTTTTCTTAATCCGGTTTTCAATAATTGAACTTTTTTTTTCATAGTTTTTTCTGTTTCAATAACCTTGTATTTGTGAGTATGTGATGACATACTGATGTTCTTCGTTTTGCTGTTGTGGTGGCAGTGTTTGTATAATGACTGGAGGGGAGTCCTGGACTGGGTGTTTGGTTTGCCAAGCCGCTTTACAAAATCCAGGAAGCAGTATCAGTCTAGTTCAATAAGAACTGTATGTTTCAAATCAATTTCTGACTTGTTTATTTGAACGCCTTACAATTCCCATTACGTGGCATGGCAATTATATTCCATACTGAATCTGGCTAATGCCAGGTTATGTTGTTGATTAGCCTCAAGCAACCGAATCTGTATGCTATGTTGTAAGTAGGAAACCAACTTTTGTTTCATACAAAATTTGGTTCCCTTTTTTTTTGTATTGTATAGGCTAATTGATGAGTCTATCTGTGATTCTGTATGCTAGCTGAGGAATGTCATTTCATGATGTAGCTACCGACATTTTTAGTCGTTCATTTTATAAGCGGTGGTACCGTTTCTATATCTTAGGTTGGGTTTTACCTCTGATGTCTAGCTAGAAGTCCTCCAGGTATTTTTAGTGTACAATTCCTGAATGATGCAGGGAGCCAGCTCATGCCTTAAGGTGTCTTCATTAGAGATATTATTTTGTTTGCCTCCTCTGCTGTTTAGAATTGAAAATGTTTTAAGCGTTTTATTCTTGGTGATTAGAGTGTGATGTCAGTAAATAGATTGTCTTGTTTAAGCGTTTTATTGAAAATGTTTTAAGGTTTTTATTTCTAAATAGTAAGTTGCTTGTCTTGGATGGGAAGACGGATTCAAAGAAGTAGGGGGTATTCTGTTACCCAATTTGGACCATATAATGGTAAGAGGAGAAAGCTTTTAACTTTATGGGGATAGTAATTAGAGTAGAACTTTGTCATCAAGTAAGTACTATGCTTTTTTAAGGTAGATACATCACTGTTTCTTGGATTTTGAATATAGATATATTGTGTCAAAATTCAAGTTTCTTTCGTTTGGCACTTCATTTATTGTTTTATTTGTAGTGGGAGTAGTTTCTGTCATGCTCCCATGTAAAAGCAGACTGGTTTTCATTGCTACTAGCTTTGTGATGGAAGATGGCTATATTAATATTTCATGTGCAACTGTCATGTCATGAAGCCAATCCACATATTTGGAAAGGTGTATGATGAATATGATGACGTTGAATCTTCTTATCATCGTCCCCTCTTCAGAGGGTTGCATCACGAAGGGCATCCGGTGTAAAAACTTGCCACTATGTTTCTTTGTATGGATTTTGTACCATTTTGATTTTCATAAGAGTCAAACGCGGTATATAATCCATGCTGCCGACCCCATATAGTTGGGATAAGGCATACGATGATGATGATAATTTCAAAAGAATTTATGTTCTTTCTTTTCAGTGTATCTGGGTGGTTTCATTTTAGGTGATTGGATCAGGTATAATTATTAGAAGCTATATTTGTCATTTGTGCAAGATTTTGAGCTTCCAAGGCCTATTGATATAATTTCTTAACATTTGCAGCCAATAAAAATTTCAGAAGGTATCCTCAGAAGAAGGGTGTCATAAGAGGTTACATAGATATCATAAAGGATATGTATGAAGGGGTTGTGACTAGTGTGCAGACTATTGGGGGGGGAAACTAAGGAGTTTCCGGTTACGGTAGGTCTTCATCAAGGGTCAGCCTTAAGTCCGTATCTTTTCGCTTTAGTTATGGATGAGCTTACTAGTCATTTGCAAGATAATGTACCTTGGTGTATGCTTTTTGCAGATGATGTAGTTTTAATTGATGAGAGTAAAATAGGTTTAAATGCGAAATTAGAATTGTGGAGGGATGCTCTAGAATCAAAAGGTTTTAAAATAAGTAGGACTAATACAGAGTGCATGAAATTTAATTTTAAGGTAGAACTATAGATAGAGCCCTAGTTGAAATAGATGGGCAAGAAGTGCCAAGGTGTGATTAATTCCGTTACTTAGGATCCATTATCCATAAAAAAGGGGATATTGATAATGATGTGGTGCATAGGATAAATGCGGGGTGGGTAAAGTGGAGGGCAGCCTCGGGAGTGTTGTGTGATAGGCGGGTTCCAAAAAGACTTAAAGGCAAGTTCTATAGGACGGCCATTAGGCCTGCAATACTCTATGGAGCGGAGTGCTGGGCACCAAAGAGGAGTCATATAGATAAGTTGAATGTAGCTGAAATGAGAATGTTAAGGTGGATGAGTGGGATAACTAGGAGAGATAGGATTAGAAATGAATATATTCGTGAGAGCCTAGGAGTAGCGCCTTTAGGGGAGACGCTGAGGGAATGTAGGTTGCGTTGGTATGGGCATATGCAAAGAAGACCTTTAGATGCCCCTGTGAGAAAATCAGAAGGGATACATGTAAACGATGCTAAAAGAGGGATAGGGAGACCTAAGAGAACTTGGATGGAGTTAATAAGAAAGGATTTGACTTTACTATCTCTTACAAAAGAGGTAGCCCAAAATAGGCTGGAATGGAGGAGTAAGATCCGTGTTGCCGACCCCAAATAGTTGGGAAAAGGCGTTACTTGATTATGATTATGATATGATGATCCTCAGACTGGATCTGTCCCAATAAATTGTCTTTGTACTGATTTTATATGCTTTAAAGGCTTCCTGGAATCTCAATGGGTCTGAAGAACATTCAATTTTGTTCTATTAGACAGACCATTACTGTACTAAAGTTCTTTTAACATTTCTTACACACACCTACAGTAGCATATAGACAGAGTATTTCCTTCTTCAAAAATTGGTACTATTTCTTTAAATTCAATATGTGTCTTTGAAATTGTTCT
This sequence comes from Houttuynia cordata, assembly GCA_039654745.1. Lineage (NCBI taxonomy): Eukaryota > Viridiplantae > Streptophyta > Magnoliopsida > Piperales > Saururaceae > Houttuynia > Houttuynia cordata. The sequence continues at coordinate 35,517,626 of CM077504.1, forward strand.
TTTATGAATTGTTCTCTTTCAGGTTCCATTTGTTCTTACGGAAGGTGGTAATTGGCCTAGTCAGGCTTTTGTTGTGGTAAACATGGATGGCTCAAAGCATGTTTTACCACTCTCTACAGTTTATCATCATCTGCAGCCAGTTCAGCCAACTCCTTTTACACTTCTGCAGGCGCTTTTTGGTCACGGATGTCCAGTAAGTTCGTTATATATATATATACACGTGTGTGTGTGTGTTGGACTAACATGTGGACATAAGCATTGTTAGAACTATTATCTAATAACATCCATGTAGTTAAATAACATGTCCAGAAGTTTATACACACACACACACACACACACACACACATATATATATATATATATATATATATATATATATATATATATATGAGAAGAGTTTACATGAGATCGTTCTCATATAAGGAGCATGAGGCCAATCTTTATTGCCGTTGGATTTTGATCAGAGGGTGGATATCAAATCAGTGGGTAGGTGAGTGTGTCACATCAAGGAGTGGGTGAGATCATTATAGATATTTATAGCCGTCAGATCAAGATCCAACGGCTACGATTCAAAGTGGCCTCATATAAGCTATATGAGAGCGATCTCATTTAAACTTCCCTCTCTCTCTCTCTCTCTCTCTCTCTCTCTCTATATATATATATATATATATATATATCTGTGTGTGTGTGCTGGACATAAACATTGTTAGAACTATTATTTAATAACATCCATATTGTTAAATAAAATGTCCAAAATTTTACCATATATGTGTCCAAACCAGTTTTTTTATTCTTTCGTGTGATGGAGGGACATGAAGCGTCCATATGTTTATGAGTCACTGGGCTTGTTCATGCTACTTCGAATTGTATCTTCTATTTTCCTCCCTCCACCAGACGAAAGATGAGATGCTATTTTTTTTTGTTGTAAAGCACTAGGTTTGCAAATAAGTAATAAGTAATGTAAACAACATTGTGGTTTATGCTGGTCTATGTAGTCGTTGTTATTGTTACTTTGGGTCCAAACAAATTAACTTTTTTACTTATTTTTTATCTCTACTTCTGGCACTCATATATTCAGTATTTATTTAATAACTTTGATTTGGTTTTGAAAGGTTGGCGTTTTGGATGAAGAGAAAATTCTTCCAGTTGGTAAGGTAATCACTGCAATAGGCATTTGCAGCATGCAAGATGGAGTTCCAGAGATAAGATCATCTAAGAAGATTCCTTATTTCTTGTATGACATTTTGTTGGATTTATTCTCCTCTTTTGCTGTTTTTTGGTGCTCTATGTTGAGAAAAGGTGCTACTGAGATTTTGAGTTGTCTCAAGTCTCAACCGTATATGGGATGGGAATGTTAGTTGACATATTGTGATAGAACCTAGCACTAATACATGTGGTCCGAACTATTAGCAATTAGAATTTTGTGCATGAATGCACTTCATCCTTTGGTGTCATGTTGAGATATTTTGGGCCTTGGACGACTCAAGATTAGTGGCCCTGAATATCTTAGTATTGTTTTTATGTGTGTTTTTGTCAGATACTTATACTTCCAAATTGCACTTTATTTTATTGTATTTACATTCATTGTCATCTCTTTTGGCTACTTCTTCACATTTGTTTCAAAAAAGAGTTAATACGTTATTCTACATCAAAAGCAACTTAGTATTTCCTTTCTGATTCAGGTCTGAAATGTCAAAAGACCAAATAGAGGATGATCTGGCTTTCAAGTCTAAAATTCTATTATGGTGTGGAATCATTATTGGGATGTCATCTCTTGGGATACTGGGATATTCCATATCAAGGTAGTTAATGTGTTTTTCTTATAGATTGTACAATCCATATATATTATGTGTTCTCGAGTTAAAATCACCCGTGTCTACTTGCGAAAATTGTGGCCGAAATGCAGGAACTGGGCTAGATGGAAGGCTTGGAGAAGCCACAGGCAACAACAAGCGGCTTGGATTCGAGAAGAGGAGGCTGTAAGAGAAGAAGAACCCGAGTCTCAAGAAATTGGTGATGGTCAAGAAATTGGTGATGGCCAATTATGTGTTGTATGCCTAAGGAGGCAAAGGATGTCTGCCTTCATCCCCTGCGGGCATCTTGTATGCTGCACAAGATGCGCTTTCATGGTTGAGCGGGACACAAATCCTCTTTGTCCTATATGTAGGCAGGCAATTCGTTCGTCTGTTAGGGTTTATGCTACCTGAAGTATGCTGGAGATTTCTTCTCAACGATGGAGGTTGTCTAATTTTGTTGGAGACTTCTTCCCAATGATGGATTTCTACCCTTGTGTCCGGTCTAAAGACAAATGGGCAAATGCATGCTGGGCGTAATGTTGTAAATGAAATGGTCACATACCTTTTGGTTGGTGGCTTATAACTTAAATGTCGTGCCTCCGGTTTCCCAAAATTCTCGTGCAGACAATATGGTTTACTAACCACGAAGAAAATATCTTGTTCACGTTTAAAGCAGCTTTGTAAAGTAGTATAGTTCAAATGTTATCTGCAAATTATGTATACCGTACTCTGATTGGTTAATATTATACAGAAGAAAGCTATAGATTAGCGGGAAGATACACAATGAGGGAAGAGCGATCACATTGTGTGGCATCTCTCCCTGTAATCTTTTTGTGTCGTCTTGGACTGTCATACACAAGGGAAAGGTTGGATGTTGGTTGCTCTTCGAGTTTTACGTAGTTGGCGAAAAAGTTGTTAAATTCGATGAAAGGTAAATGGGACAATCTCAGTGGTGGCGAACAGACTGTAATTGCAAAAATGAGCTGAATCATCTTTTTCCCTGTATTCTTTTTGTGTCGTCTTGGACTCTGATATACTGGCAAAGGTAGGATGTTTCTCATCAAATTTCTACATATTTGGCTACAAAGTTGTTAAATGTGATGAAAGGTAAAAGGGATAATTTGAGTGATGGCTGGCAGTCTGTGATTGAGAAGATGAGCTGAATCGTTTGTCTACTAAATACGAATTTCTACTCAATGGTGGCTCAATAAAAGCCATTAGATAAATCCTATGGAAATCACAAGAAAAGGGGCTTCGCACATTTCCGTTAAAATACAGAGCGTAAGATACTTTTCTCACATATCCTAGGAAATTTTAATTTCTAATGGCCGAAGCTAATATACACAAAAGCGGTTGCTTTCAAGTTGGCTTGATGGGCCTAAGTGGCTTCCAAAGGGAACTGAACAAAATGGGCTGGCCTTTCCAGCAGAGGGAAATGGGCCCGCTCCCGCCCTCCTCCACCCTCATCTCCCAGTTGCAGTCGTGCTTCCTCAGCAGCGCCCGCCCCCCGTCTATGGCCTCCTCCCCAAACACCACTCCGGCGAACCCCGCCCTCCTCATCCGTTCGCACCACCTCTCTCTCCCCTCTCTCATCTCCCCCGACGCCCCCAACGCCGTCGCCGCCTCCCCCTCCACCACCCTCCTCTCCTCGCATTCCCTCCCTTTGAACGCCGCGCTCGTCGTGTCCAGAAACCTGCGCAGGAACTCCACCCGCCGGGAGAACCCCGCTGCGTAGTCTCCACACCGAGGACACGCGCACTCGCCTTCGAACTCGCTCAGTACCATCAAGTCGGGCCCCACCTCCTCCGCCAGCCTCCGGAGGAACTCCGCCCGGCCGTCCTCCTTATTCTCCTCCCCGCCGTCACTTCCTTTGTGGTGGTGGGCCAGCTGGTGGAGCCGAAATTGAGCGCACACCACCACTGTCTCGTCCTTATCCTCTCGGAGGCTCCGGCCCTGTAGCGCATCTGCGTCGGCGTGGCGCTCGATCTGTAGGTTCAGGTGGATGTTCTTGGCGAAACGCAGGAGCCGGTTGAGGAAGTCGTCCCCCGGTGGACCTACGGAGAAGGGGACGGGGGCTTCTGAAATGGTCGGCGGGACGACGGTAAGGCGGACGAGGCCCGGCTTGCCGGTCGGGCGGTGGGTGAGCGCCTCAAGCAGCGTCGGCCACTGGACGCCGTGGGAGACGCCGATGTCGATGATGTGGAGGTTGGATCGGTGCTTGAACGGGTCGGAATTGAGGGCGTGGAGGATGGAAGCGTTGGCGAGGGAATTGGGGAAGGAGAACCAGGGGCTCTTCTCGTTGAACAGCATTAGAGAGTCGTGGAACAGCTTCGGATCCGCGGCCGCGAATGTTGGCGCTGGCGTGACGGAGCAGCCCACGGGGGCGGTGACGGAGAGCGGGAGATGGTGAAGGAGAGCTTGGAGCCCGTGGGCAGCGAGGCGGTGGTTGGCGTCACCCGAGAGCGAGGCCAGCTCGTTGAGGACGCAGAGCTTATGCTGCACGCGGTAGACGTGGCCGGCAACGAACGCCGACGCGCAGGGGATCAGCAGCTCCTCCGCCCACCTGGTCTCCTTGCTACCGGCCCCTCCGCCACCACCTCCATGAGGATTACTGCCATTCCTAGACGGACCTCTTTTAGATCCATTGCACTTCTTGCTTTGCCGTTCCTCGTCTACGACCCGGTCTCCGGCGCTGCCCTCTGCGGCTTGGTTTCTCCGCCTTTGGTTGTTGGGCATGGAGACGACAGTGGATTGTTTCCTTTTCTTCGACGGTTCGGACTGAAGGACGTCAGCAGAAGTGGTGGCGCTAGTGGCAGGGAGAGGAGGCGGCGGGGCGGAGGTTGGTGTGGGAAGGGGGCTCTCAGGCGGCCGGAACTGCTCGAGGTTGGGCTCCAGCCACTGGTAACCGTGGAAGTGCTCGTAAGGGTCATCGAGGTCGGCGGGGAGCGAGGAGAAGGATCCATGCATCCAGTCCATGATGTGGTCGCTGGCCGCCGGGTTGGAGTCTGGCTCATCCATGGACACGGTGGTGGCTGGAGCTGCACCGGCAAATCTAGGACCAGGAGGAGGGAATGACTGATGGCTTTCTTTTGAATGCTTACCGTCGCTTACGTGGTGGACGGCTGAAATTAGATTATTGAGACAAAACGACAGAGATCCAAAGGACGGCGAAGGAGCATATATTCGGTGGTTTGGCTGCTCTTGTTTCCTCTAGTATGGAAGTTGCTGTATTGTTAATTTGTTATTAGGAGGGACAAACAAGATGTGCTGGCTGTTTATGGCTTGTGTTTAACATATAATTTTATGTTGTGATGGATATGTTTAATGTGTAATTGAGTATGATTGAGGCGGAAATGACAACTGAGCGAGCAGGCGTGAAGAGCTGGGAAAGTGATTGATGTCAAATAAATTGAGGTTGTTTGTTAAATTCGAGACTTGGAAGTCATTTTTTTGTTAATTAATTTGCCCAACTTTGTCTTAACCTACATCACCGTGTCAAATGGATCAAGCCGATTAATTAACTTCATGTCAACACCTACGAAAAGAGGCTAATCTTTGTTTTATCAGTCTAGCATATGGTCGATTGTTAATTTTAAATTAGTTATAAGTCTAGCATAAAGTGAAGAGATGAGTTTACATGAGATCGTTCTCATATAAGGAGCATGAGGCCAATCTTTATTGCCGTTAGATTCCGATCGGAGGGTGGATATCAAATCAGTGGGTAGGTGAGTGTGTCACATCAAAGAGTGGGTGAGATCATTATGGATATTTGTAGCCATCAGATCAAGATCTAACGGCTACTATTCAAAGTGGCCTCATACAAGCAATATGAGAGCGATCTCATTTAAACTTTTCCCTAAAGTGAAATGCCGAAGTTCGACCATGACTTATTATCAAGGAATTCTATATCGGCGAAATTTCGATATATCGATTTCGGGCCCCACCCGAGAAATCGAAATGGTAAAATATCGTTTTTTAAAAAATTTATAATATCGGCGAAATTTCGGTTTCGGACCGAAATTTCGCTATTTCAAAAAAAAAACATTTTCAAAAAAAAAAATTTGGAATTTTTTTTTTTTTTAAAAAAAAGGGAAAAAATAACAACTTTTCCCTTGTTTCTAATCCTAATATGCATTTTTATGCATATTTTGAAATCTATGCTTTATCTAAATTAATATAACTCATTTTTTGTGAAAATATATGATAAAAATTAATTTTTAACTACCGAAATTTTTTTACAAATATCTCCGAAATTTTATCTCTTAGGCCGACCGATATTTTACCGAAATCCGATACGGAATTCCTTGCTTATTATTCAGCTCCAGGCCGTGTACCAGCTTCATTACGGACCAAGTGGCTTCCCAAAACATCTGTATGTCTGCATGAACATTTTCGTTTTGCCCCTGCACCTCACTCCTCCTTTTGCTGAACCTTGCACCTTGCTTCACCATTTCTTTTGAACACCTCAGACAAGCATATGTTTAATTACGTATACAAATTATATTGGACTTAGACCTCTTTGAAAAGCTAGGTAACATTTTTAGGCTGATGGGAAAGATAGTGGCTGCGAGGATCCCTGGAGGAATTTCCCAAATCGAGAAGCGTAGGATTACCTGTGACATAGAGATATACATTTTCTAACAGCCAACAGAACCCAAATAGAAAATGAACTTCGAACTGTCAACACTTTAGTCCAGCTGGGGCAGCTGAAGCCCAAAAGGCTGACATACTAGTCATAGTGGGCTGGGCTAAATCTCGTCCACGTTAATACGTCCGTAGGACAGTCATGTTATTGAAGAGGCCCATGATCGTGTCCATATCAACGTTGTGATCCACTTGTCCCATGATTACGAACTTACGATTCATGAGAAATCAATGAAAATTAAGCACATTATTTTGAACGGAGAAAATTCTCGGACGAATATCGGACACTAATCGCAATCCGAACTCTTCTTAACCATCCGTAGTCACTGGTGCAGTTTCTGCTCATTCAGAGATTCCAGTTGATCTTTTCTAGTTGATAAGTTCCTTATTTATTTTTGGCTTTACATTTCTAGGTAGATGGGATTGTGTGATCATTTCGAGTGATTTCCGAACACTGGTTTCAGATTCCCGGCAAACCATGGCGTCGTCCCCGACTGCTAATTCGGTGGACGAAGAACCGGATTCCCTTCTCGATCACTACACCATAAATCCAGTGCCCTCTGAGTTGTTTCTCAAGTTCCGAAAAGAGATTGAAGGCTTACGCGTCGGTGTTAATTTGGAGGTACTTTTCCAAAATTCTTTCTTCTCTTCTTCCCCTTCAAAACGGAAAAAAGATGCCTGCTTTGCGTACACTGAGCAAATATTAGTTCGTCGGTATAACCATTTCAATGTAGTTCACTGGCCTCCCTCTGTTCGACCTTAATAGATACATTTGGTTTTCCAAAATGAACCATGTTGGAAAACCAAATATAACTATTAAGGGAGACGGAGGGAGTAGCAAATAAAACGTCAATCCAGTTACTTCATTACTTATAATCTTTGTGTTGACACATTACCATAGACTGACTACATTACACGTTGATATGTTTGTGTCCATAATACTCCCTCCGTTCCAATATACTGTGTACATTTGAGAAAATTCTCATTTTTATTGGACCATGAAGCCCATAAAGAAGTCACATGACTCCTTCTCCTTGATATCCCGTCAACTCGTATTCTCATTCACGAACCAAATTCAAGTCAATCCTTCCAAGTCTCGATGTCGGGATTTGGTAAAATATACACAGTATTTTAGAACAGTAAATATTTCTAAATATACACAGTATTTTAGAACGGAGGGAGTAATAATTTTGGACGGAGGGAGTATTCTACTGCAGTTTGCGCTAAGTTTTCATTAGGTTCAATGTCATACATTCTTATGCAATTCGATGGGAGTTTCTCTACTTTCTGCTAATAAAACTGTCAGGAGGAGTTATAATTTGTTATCAGGAATTTATATTTCTCCGCAACCTGTTATTTGGATGGTCAGATGTGGTCTTTTTACAACGTCGATCATCAATCATCAACCTAAGACATTTTGAGCTGATTAGATGGATTTGTTAGATCTCTTGTAGGGATGAAACCAAGCAAAAACAGATTTTCTCTCTTGTATGACTTCTACTACTTTTAAGTTCTTTTTGTTGCTACATATGGACCGTTCTTTTTGCAGTAATTTAGCTCATTGCTAATTATTGTCTTTCAGTTTTATAATGCTCAGGGAAACAATGATTACCGAGCAAAGCTGGTTCTAAAGCCCTCGTCACTTGATCGAAAATGGAGGTTTATGTATGAGCCTTTGCATGGGGAAATACGGCTTCTTTCAAAGAAAATTCCAATTACAAAGTTCCTCAATCTTCAGGTTTAGATTTCATCGACTTGTATGTTTGAAAAGTCTAATTTGTTTCCTTTTTTTTTGCTTTAGTATGCCGTTGTTATGTCTTCCTATGGATTTTGCTTTCCCAAATTGCTCATCAATCATTTTGAGCTGATTAATCTAAGACATTTTGAGCTCATTGCTCTTATATCCCTTTTTTATAGAACAATATCCCGTTTTTCACTTTAAGTACCTATCACCAACATATGGTGTAGTGGTTTTGGAACTCTTTCTGAAGAGAAACAATTCTCCTTGTGTTTGTCGTCTCCTCTGCGCTGCATTCCTGATTAACTAAAAGTTGGCACCTTTTCCATAGTAACAGCCTCAGTACCTGGATTCAGGTTAAGTCGGTTGTTCAATTCCTTTTAAAGATTTCCTTTTCATGTTATCCCTGTCAACAAGTATACCCTTTAAAGGGCCATTTGGGGCGTGAAAAATCAGCACCATCCAGCTGACACACCTCATGAGGTGTTTCAGCTGGTTAGTGGATTATCCACTAACCAGGTGGATTTTTGGGAGTGGATGAAACTGATTTTTCACGCCCCAAACGGCCCCTAAGTAATAACTTGAATGAAGAATAAGTTTGGCTGATACAGTGTTGTAAAAAATTAGTTTCCTTGTACAGTGTGAAATTTATTCTTCCAAGATGTAAGTGTGTTTGTAGTTAATATGGTCACCATTCGGTTCTCTTAAGTAACATGTGACCGAGAAAGGAATCGGAAGCCATCTGGTCACCATTAAGTTATTCTTTCCCATGGCTACTTTTTAATGCGTTGAACAGTGACACTGAACTTATGTAAAGATATGGCATGCATTTAAGAAAAGTAAACTATCTTTTTAAAATAAAGGCTTTTAATCAGACAACTGAAAGACTTAACATACTGCCTGCGTTCAATGAAGCTTATCTGTATTTGATAATGAGTTAAATTATTGGACTCTAAGGCCCGTACAAAAAAGCGGAGTTTTCCCCTCTTCTGTGTTTTTGGTCGTGATGGGGCAAAGTCAGCCATGTAATAATGGACCCATATTTTTCCAAATCCAGACAGTCTTCATTTGATGGAGGGTTTATTTGTTATTCTTTTTTATATCCTTTTTTTTTTTGAAACAAACATGAAACAGAATCACCTTCCAAGATTTGGATAAATCTCATTCCTGATAAATAGCTTGCAGTCGGGGACTTGTCTGTTATTTATATTTAAAGCTCCTTTGTCGGCAAAATAATGATGGGAGCAATGTCAATATGACTTACTTGCGAATTTCTTTACTCGAATGGAAGACATGTATGCCCTAAAAAGTAATCTGCATTGCTCAATATTCGGCTTAGAGTTGTTCATTTCTGATTTTTTAAGTTAACTTGATTTTGCTTATGGAAGTTGGGCTTAGGTCATAATTTCCAATGTAATATGACTGGCTGGAACTGGAAAGTTTCTTCATGTTTGGGAGGGGATGGTATCTCTCAGATACGGAACAAAACCTCTTTAGGGTTGTTTCCTGGATTCGACTTACGATTTGGTTGGAAAGCGGAATATATCCTTCCTGAGATCCATGGGTGCGTTTGTATGTGGCTTTGTTTTAAATGTCCCGTATTTTCATCATTATGTTTTTTTTCTCCTATTAAATGAAAATTGATGGCTGGAAATGGGGGTCTGATCAGAGCAATGGGTACTGGGGAACCAATGTTTGACATGAATTATGGACGCTTGACGGCATCTTTGGACCGAGTGGAAGCTATTCTATCCCATACAGTATGATGTTTCAGTTCCAGGTAGGATCAGGCTTGCCTTTTAACTTGATCTTCGCAATGGAAAATCAATTGTTAATTTTTTTTTGGAGACAAACAATTGGTAGTCGGTATCGCTAATCTGATATCTCTGTCAATGCATCCATACAGGCATTAATTGCAAAGTGGAAATGACAGCATGAAGCTTGATCGGCTCAAATGTCGCTTCAGTAAAGTTCCTTTTTTTGTTACTCAGGGCGATGCAAAGGGAGCTTACAATTTCCAAATTAAAGTTAATTGTGAATATTTTTGAACGGCCAATGTACAGATTTTTCCATCCCCGCTTGCGTATCGATTCTGTGTTTGTACAGCTTGTCAGCTACGACCTACGACTTTCTAAATCGAGAGCCCGACCCCGTTCACCTGCCATGTTGTGTTCCAAATTTTTGTGCCAATTAGTTTTTCAGCCGTGGAGTTGTGAGTTGGGAAGCCTACGTAGCTTTGCCCTTATAGTACTGGCATCTCAAAGGTATACAACGTTAAAAATAGAGTCCACTTAGGATGCAGCTGGCTCACGTATGTCATTGTTTGTCTACTTAGGGTGTGTTTGGATGCTGATAGGTAAAAGGTTGAAAATTTATATCAGCCTGAAAATAATAAAAGAAATTTTTCCGATTGATGACAACTTGTTTGAGAACATGAAAGTAATCAGGCATCAGGGTGAAAATTTCTAAGCTTAATTTATGAAAGGTGGAATATGTTTAGGAATTGAAAATAGATCATGCTGATGTGTGTTTGGAAATGAATATTCGTTATCTTCGGGTATCGTGTAATCGATTATACGATAGAAAGAGCTATCGTGTAATCGATTACACGATAGCTTTTTAATGGGACAAAATTTAACAATGCATTTTTTACTCATTTTTTATCCGTTTTGATTTTTTTTCATTCTTCATCATTTTTAATGTTCTTTCTTATAATGATGATATCATAAAGATGTTGAGTCATCACGTACTATTTATTGTAGATTTTATGAGAATTTTTTAATAAAATATCAAGGTTATTAGGATATCATGATGATCAGAAAGACAGTAAAAATAAGGAAGAAAAAAAGAGACATAAAACGGACTAAAAATAAGGGAAATATGAACTCTTGAAGTTTTTTCCATTTTAATGGGGAATTACAGGATCTAGTGTGCTATTGTGTAATCAATTATACGATAGCACATTGTATCGTGTAATCCAACGCACGATAGCCTAGTTATCGTGTGTTGGATTATATGATAGCTTACCTATCGTGTAATCGATTATATGATAGCACTGGTTATCGTGTCATCGATTGCACGATAACTTTTTTTAATGAGACAAACTTCAACGATGCGTGTATTACTCATTTCTAATCTGTTTTGGCTTTTTTTTTCATTCTCCTCATTTTTAGTGCTCTTTCTTATAATGATGAAAAAAATATCTAAAAACAAACTAAAAATGAAAGAAATATAACAGGAGAAGGCTCCCTAAGCTCAATGGTGGGCGACAGAAGCGTAAGGGTGTAGGCAAACACCAAAGTGACCGACTTTGAACAACCCGAGCAGTTGCCTAGGTGGGGGGCATGGGCTCCCTCGGTTCAATGGTAGCATCGAGGCGGAGGGCTCAACGAGGCAATGGCTGCCGCCGCCTCATCACCACTGGAGAGAAAGAGGGCAACAAGGAGTGAGCCCGACAATGGGCGAAGTGGCGGTGAGTAATTTTTTCCGTTAGTTCTCTCTCGTCTGCCTGATCAGACTTTCAAGGTAAATGGTGAAAAATTGCCACATTTCACCTTTCAGGGTCACTTTTCAGCCTGTCAGCAACCAAACACAACCACAAGCCTAAAAGGTAAAAAAAAAAATTCACCAATCACCATCACTTACCACTTTTCACCCTTTCAGCTTCCAAACACTTATCACCTTTCAAGGCCGAAAGATTTAGTTTTTTCAGCTTCCAAATGCACCCTTAGTATCATCATTTATTGACTTTTACTAGAGTGGCTAAAACCTTAGTCAAGCAATTAAAACCGTTTTCCCACGTTAATTTTAAAAGTAATTCTACAACTAGTTCGTTGTCTCTGAATTTACATATGCTTCTGACATTGCCCTTCATGGCCTTTATTGTGGCTCAGATACCAATCAAACGAGAAAGAGTGATAATTAATAAGAACAATTCTTTGGGCTTGGCCACATTCGAACAATCGAAATGCTTCAGCCGCATCTAACAGTTTGGCATAAAAACTAAAATGGTAATGATTTCGCATCTGATTCACGACCATCCTACTTATCAGTCTGGCAGTACATGACTGGAAAATAGCTCCTCAACAAGATCTCATCATACAGCATCCACCACCCCACCACTCGCCTTGTGCAGTAAACGGCATTTCTTTTGTTTTTTTATACAAGTAATCAACAATTCTAGTGGACCAGTCGTGAACGAAAGACGGCAACAACCATTCACATGAGATCAACAGCATTTCTATATGAAAAAAATGGGCGAACAGCTGAAATATCAGAAGCGCTATACTGAGCCATCAGTGAAGATCTCATAAACTTGAACCGAAAAAAGACAGTTCAAGATTGAGATCAATGCAGTACCAAAAATTTGATTAAAATCAATAAGGTGATAAGTATTCTGCCATATCCAAAACTTCAGTTATGGGAGATAGCTTCGTTCCAATGATTTTCACATGAAAGTTTGAGTGGCCATCCAAGAACACATTTGTTACCTACATAATTTTTAACCTCATTAGATTTTACAATTCTTAAAGAAGGATTTGATTGAAATAATGACGAAATTTTTCTAAACAAAGAAATCTACCACTATTCATCGGAATTCCTTATATACTCACATGCACGTGAGAAATAATTAAAATACCCCTCACAAGTGAAACTGCATCACAATTCACAGTTAACGGACAATTATAACATATAACTGGAAGTTATCACATGTAACTGACAGATAACACAATTTAGTGACAGGTAACTTCATCACAGTTATCATAGATAACCTGTGAACGGTGAATGGTTAACTGTGAACTGTTAACGGTTACCTGTGAACTGTTAACTGTGAATGTTTGACTGTGAACTGTGATAAGTTCATTTATGAGGCGTATTTGGGATATTTTATGGCAGAAGTGTGCCAAATCTCACGTGTGTATGAGTATTTCAGAAATTTCGACAAACAATGGTAGATTTCGGTGTTATAGAAGAACTTCATGAGCATTTTAGTCAAATCCTCTGCTCATCAACATAACAATCAAAATGCTAAAATCTAACACCTAAAAGTGTAAAAAGTTGTATTTACCTGACTGCATCCAAACACTTTGAGTAACCTGAGGGAGACACACTTATCAACAATAAATCCAAGTGCCTCGTCATTTAGTTTATGACACCAAGATAGATCCAACTCCTTTAATGAACTTGAACAATAACTAGCAATAGCTAATGCAGTGTTATTGGCAACCTGCATTGCAGTAACAAAGACTTAATTGCTAACTCAACCATGGTAAAGTGCCCAAAACAAGAGAATTCAAGTAAAGAAGTACGGCTTTAGGCTTAAGAAACATAAAAGAAAAGAATCTACAAAGGCAAGAAAAAAAAAACAGTCTGGAATCATAATTTAAATATTTCTCTTTGTTCATGTTTTTGTGTTGGTGAGATGTTGAAGTGGCTTGTCATCAGCATGGCTTTAGAAAGATACTCCATTTGTTCCAATCTCATAGGTTCAGAACTCCACCTTAAAGATAAATCACATTACCTGTTTTACGCCATTAAGTGAAAATTCTCTTAAATTTCGTCCACTAACTTCCACAAAAGCTGCAACTGCTTCATCACTGACAAGTAAAGTAATTAATAAGTTTGACGTAAATATCAAAATACTATAGACATTAAATTTACAACCAGTGTTTTCAACAATTATAGAAGTGTCGTATGTTTATAGAAAAAAATGATCCCTGCAAACAAAATGCATATCGTCTCTTTACAAAATAAGAGAAATCACTAAAAAAATATTGGGTATTTCACAGTTTCAGTTAATCATATATAAATGCATAAAATTACTGTTCATACCTTAAACCACAAAATATGTCAGCATAGAATAATATCAACTCGATGTTTATATCCAATGCATCAATGAAGGTAAAAGTTAATTGCAAATTGAGATCACCTGAATGAATTTTGACGAAGCTTAAGCACTTGTAGATCGCAACAACCATTACCAATATAAAGCAAAGAAGCATCAGTCAGCTTTTGCAAGGAAGCTAGATTCAGAGAAAGAAGCCCTTTACATTTATCTGCTATGGTGGCCAAAGACGTATCAGTCAAATTCCTGTATGCAACAGAAAATTTTAGAAATAGCATTAACCCCAACAATAATACCATCTGCAACAAAAAAATTCCCAAAAAAAGAAACTATTCTAAACCTACGATACAACTACATGCTTATACAAAAGGTTACTTTTGTACTAATACCTTAATTATGTATCAGGAAACAACACAAACAAGAAAATGGTAGAGCTGAAGATCGATTGCTATGAAGATAGAAACTAAACAATCAAAATTGAAAACAAAATTTAAATTTGAGAAAGAAGAATAGAATTTTTTTTATTGGATTTCGCTTTGAATCCACAAAGCTGAAACTGTCATGCACCGGTAAATAATTACAGGATCTAAGTGTCTGACTTTCATCCCTAAATATTCCATGCAGATCGTAAGAAAGACAAAAGAGAAGCACCTCTCACTAATCACAGACGAGTTTTTATACTCTCAAACAAAAAAAACCAACAAAGGAATTTATCACTGAACTCACTTGACAACTCATTTTGCTAAACCGACTTGAAAGTTGACTGATACAGATTTGCCCTAATCCACAGAAACATGCATGAAGATGACTGATATAGTGCCACAACCAAGCTGTACTTTTATTAGCCACACTTGGCAGCATCAACAATCCAGCATCTTATTGAAATTGTTGCTTTTAGTTGCATAAAATTATAATGGTCGAGAATTAGCTAATGAAACAGTGACAACACATAAACAAATCTATGAGTTGAAACTTCTCTAAATCTAATAAAATCTTTTCTAAAAATACAAACGGGAAACAAACAAGTTAAATTTTGAAAATCACTGTTTCTCATTGCATGTCATTTTTCAGTTTTCCATATAGCATATATTCCACTTAAATTGGAAAGCACATGAAGCATCCAAGATTTTTTATAAATATAAACCTGAAGCAAGCAAATACACATACCTGCAACCAGCAAAATCAAGCTTCTTCATATGAGAACCCCAAGAGGAGAGCAATTCGTGAACAAAGTCATCAGAAACAGTTTGAATTCTAGCTACTGAAAGCACTTCCAAACATTTAAGCTTCTTCAATGTAGGAAGAACTGACATTGCATCAATCCCCTGACAATCATCTAAATACATTTCCTTCAACACAGATCCTAGATTAATGGCCACTGCAGCGATTCCAGCAGAAGTAATAAGAGAACATCCAGCAAAATTTATAGATCTCAATGATGGTGCTGCAGTTACCAAAGCTCTAATTCCACTATCTGTAAGCCGATATGCACACTTCAGGGATATTGAAATTAGCGACGGTAATTTATTTGGCGTGCCTGCCAGAGTATCGCGAAGGAGATAATCTGATATACAGCGGCCTGAGAGATCAAGGTGCAGGACCTGATTTTGCAGCAAATACACACCCGCACTAAATTTATTTTTGTTGTAACAAGATAGATACTAGCCAAGGACAAGTAGTAATCAATATATATGCAAAGTTATAAAGAAACGCAGAGGCGTGACAAAATATGCTACGAAATCCAAATATTAATTTGACAATAAGCTCAGAGTGCCAAGAAATTACAAGAAGAATTCCAACAATGAAAAATTTGCACGTATTAAAACATATGCAATATGCTTTTTTCCCAGTAAGCAAACAATGGTTGCAGGACGCCCTCTTTGAGCAACAATAACCTATAAAAGCAAAAGCCAATGATATGCAAAACTAATTATATAGCAAACAGGGCTGTATGAGATCATATCTGTCATATCAAGGGGTCTAATAGTATGTTTATGATCCAACAGTCAGCTTTGTTATTTTCCCTGACGAGCGCAGTCCTTTAAGAGGGCAGGAGCCACATAAAGAATGCCACCTATGTTATTGATATATTATTGATCAGACATATGCGCAATTCACCAGTTAAACCTCATTTCACCTATTAGGGGTCCGTAATGGCAGCCCATCCTTTATACACAGAACACAAGAGTCTTCACACTATCAAGGTTGATGCTATGCAAAGTTGTGGTGTCCAGTATAACACATTGGTCCACAAGCACATACCTTAGGTTTTATTGCTATGCATACATGAATGTGGTGAAGGTCATGGAAGAGACTTAGCTAAATGCACAAGGGTGGTCAAGCAACATATAAGATTGTAAGGCACACCAATGCATTAAAATATGCCAGTATGAGTATTGGACACTGTAGAAGCTCCATGAAAAGAACAAAGTGGCAGCTCTAGAAATGATGATACCTCCAATTTGTTGAAATTACATATTCCGATGATTTCTTTTAGCTCTTCCTCTGTTATGGCTGAGCAGTTCTTCACGCACACTTCAGAAGGGCAGCCACTAACAAAAAGACGCAGGAGATGAGAATTCATCATTCCTGAATCGCAAAGCATCTGACTTAATTTGGTCCTGAATACCTCAGGGACACAATCAAGTGAAGAGATATGTTCGGCAAATTTGCAAAGTGCAGTAATGCATAAATGTACTAATGAAGGAGCAGACTTCCCTGAAGGTACAGAGTCAGATTTGTTTCTCGGAGTCCACTCAACTGTAGGCCCAAGTTTGCACCTACTACTGGCTGAATTCGCTTGTCTAGAATTCAGCTTTTCTTGTCGGTCTTTGATAATCTTCATGGCAGTAGAGAAAGGGCCGGGCCAATCTTCTATTGCTTGATCTGCTTTTGTTATAGCAGGTGAAAGGCCCTGTCCTTCTTCAGAGTGATTAAAACGAGCATGTTTTGAAGCAAAATATTTTGCTGATTTGAGGAATCTCTCTTTGTTTTCTACCGCATAATATCGTTGCAGCGGCTCTATGAATTCATCACCTGCAAAGTCCATATCAGGCGAAGCTGGCCCAGGAGGCTCCCCTTGTTCCCATTTTTCACCAATTAACATCAACTGCTCTGCAACGAACAGTACCTCATCTTCCTCCTCCAAATCTTCAATTAAAATCGGCCTTGCCTGTAGGCCTTCACCATTTGCTTCATGCCTATCACCCATCTTCAGCATTCTATTTCGTTTTTCTTCTTCAATTTGCCCTTCATTTACAGAAAGCGAATTAATTAGATCCATCGTTTGATGTTCTTCTGATACCCACACTGCTTTACCCTTCTCTATCTGGCTATATCTTCGCCGTTTCTCACCACTGCTACTACTTTTGTCAATCAGTTTGCCCTTCGAATTATCCAAATCAACTTCCTCATTCGTTTCTTCATCTTCACCTTCATCCGTACTTCCACTCACGTCGATAACTTCAATTCCTCTTTTCAAAACTCTTCTCCCTGACCACGAATTCAACGAAGATCCCTCCCTCCCAGCTTCACCTACACCAGGCTCCAAAGGCACCGCATGGGCAACATTTGAGGGATCTTCATCCCTCGGAGAACCTTCCGAGCTCCCCGACTCAACAGGCTTCTCGTTCAAATCCAACACAAATTTCATCTTCTCTCCAGACTTGCGAGTCTCGGTGGATTTCCTCACCCGGCCATTGGGCAGAGAATCAATCGAGAGAGCCCCGGGGAGTCCAGACTGGGCTGCAAGGCGGGAACTGCGGCGCCGACCAGACGAAGCAGGGGCGCTGGAGCCGGAACCGGACGGGAAGTCGAGCGGGGTGGTGGGGGAGGAAGAAAATGCCGCACAACGGTCTCGACTCTGGGCGGGAGTCGGAGGTGCTGCAGGTGGTATTAGGGCTTTAGGAGGAGGAGGGGAGGGTCTGTGAGGGGAAGGAACCTTGCGGGATCGTAGGACCTTCATGGGAAAATGGTCTCTCCCTTTCTTTATTTAAACCCCACGTAGACGGTGGACTGTGATGGGACGTTGGTACCGAAGGCGTCGGATGGTGGCGTACAGGCGAAGTTTCGGCGGATTTTGGAGCACCACCAGACCACTCGTTCTGCAGCTTCGCCGCCGGTGGGTGAAGTGGGCGGGGGGTTGCTGGGTTCCCGCGTAAAAGTGGGAGACGAGGGTTTTTCGTTTCGCCGCCCTCCTCCTTCCTCCAATCGGTGCCTCCAACCTCTCTGGCCAAATCGACGGTCGGGATCCGCCGCTGCATACTTCGATGCAATTGAGGGGCGTGTTTGTCATTCTACAGAGACAAAGCACGTCGCTTTCCCTCCCGTCCTCCCCTGTTCTCAGCAAGGTGCGTGACTCCTCCGGGCATGGGCACGGGCATGGCTGGAGCGAGAAGAGGCTCACCTCACATTACATACATTCAATCAAATTCTCGCTTTTTTTATCAACAAGATATCTGAGATATACGCCCAATTATATGGAAGTTACTTTCTCTGAATGATTGAACAAATTCAATGCCCAAAAGAAATTGATTCAATAAATTTCGTCCATGTGCTGTGAGGTCACAAAACAATCAACAAGTGTGAATTTAGACGCCGGAAGGAAGCAATTGTACGTAATACACAATCTCAGGTCACAATTTGAAAAAAAATATGCTCACAAGCCAAGGGCATAAGCCAGTGTAATTATGAATGATCCGATAAGTGACGGCCAAAGAAGGCGGCTTTGGGATCCATCACCACCATTGCAATCGTCATTGGCACCACTGAAGCAACCGGGCCGTTGTACCTTTGCCTGTCCGCCATCTGGTACAAAGGTGCGGTTCGGCTGACCACCGGCAAATAGCAAGCACCAGAAGTATGGGGATCCGCCATCGGAGCCACTAACAGCAGCCCCCACCTGAGTATGGTTCTTGTTGTATAAAATGTCCAAGCTCTTGCTGTTCTTGATTAGAATACCAGAGAATGCGGCTGATGGGTCAACATAACGTGTTTCGCATCCCAGTAATCGTCCAGTAATGGGTCCAAGAGTACTGGCCTGGACACCACAGTTTGTCGAAAAAGTCTCTGCAAACTCAGAATCCGCTGGTTTCTTACCCTTGACCACTTCATCACATTGTCCTTGGTATGCTTTTATATATTGCAAGGCAATGCAGCCTAGTCCAGGATTATCAACCAGGGAGGACGACTTGTGTGCTGTACGGTTATCGTTCAGGACGTTCACAAGCTCATCTGCTGGATTGTCTGAAATGTTTTCCTATAAAGTTAGTGACTGCAATTTCCACTAATGAACTCTACCAAACAAACCAAACTATTTTTAAACAGCCATTTCATTGTCATCAGCATCACCACATGCCAATTTTTTGGGGGTTGGCATCTTGGCGACATGGATCATATCCACCCATGCCACTTGGTCCTGAGCCACAAATTCTTTGTGCCAAAACAGCGGGTATCACCATTTCATTCTTATGGATGTTATATATAAATTCCTGCTTTCTTTGCTTTAAATATAAAATCCAGAAAGATGGCCAAATAGATTGGAAGAACACAATTGAAAATCAGAATTCTCATGTCTTTAGCTTCTCAATTGTCAGTTACAGTAACTTTGAACACTAAGCACGTAGAGCAATGACCTTTTTCCTATTGTTTCCCTTTAATTTCTTTTCTTACGTGTCGTATGTGACAAAAAGTTTTATGATGTTAGTCATCATGTACTGACAGTTTATGGCCTTGGCCATTGAATCTTATATAATCATCTATAGCACCCACCCAAAATCTACAACAGATACAGTTGATATTAAGGGAACTAAATCCCAATCTGAGATTCTATGTAATATTCTCTCATGATCTACAGGGATTCACCCCGGATTTGTCTCCATGGGTCTTCCCTATAAATACTGTACACAACACAGATCTTTACATCATTGAAAATTCTTCTTCTTCTCATGGTATCAGGAGCCAGACCAGGCTAACGCCTAACACAACGTGCGCCATTCGTTTTTTTCCCGTTTCTCACCCACTCTCTGTCCCATCACCCTCGAGCCTCGAGCCCATCACCTTCCTCGAGACCACCCTTCCCTTCCCATTCCTCTCCCTCATCTCCCTCACTCCTGTGTTTTCACTATTCCTCACCGCCGGCTACTCTCCTCCAGCCATTGCTAACCCCGTCGCCGGCTACTTCCCCAGCCCGCTCGCCGTCGCCCACAGCCCCTTCTCCCCTCGCCCTGCTCCGTGTCTTCCTCCCCAGTCCACTCGCCGTCGCCCACAGCCCCTCCCCCCTCGCCCTGCTCCGTATCTTCCTCCCCTGCTCCGTCGCCCCGTCGCCCCCTCCCTCTCCGCCTCACTTCTTTCCGATCACCCTCCCCGACCCGCCACTTCCTCCGGCCACATCCACACACAACAAAAAAAAAAACCTACCTTTCTTCCTACAGTCGCCTCGCCGGCTCGTCCTCCTCCTTCCCATGGATCACCCTCCCACCGCGGCCGATTTCCTCATATCAGTTCCCACCTCGATAAAATTCATCGTCTCCAACCTGTCCAGCCTGATCACCGTCCGCCTCGACGACTCCAACTTCCTGGTCTGGCGCACGACCACCGCCTCCGTCTTGGCCGCCTACCATCTCCTCCCCTATGTCGACGGCTCTCTGCCATGCCCCTCGTCGGCCGACTCATCTGCTCGCCCCTCTTACTCAGAATGGCTCGCCACCGATCATCACCTTCTGGTCTTTCTCCGTGCCACCATCGAGCCGCAGCTCGTTCGTCACTTCCTCACTCACAAAACCGCCGCTGCACTGTGGAACGCCGTCGCTACTCGGTACCTGTCAGCTTCTCCGGCAGCGGTCATCCGTCTCATGGGTGAGCTCCGCCAGTGTCGCTTTGACTCCACCGGGATGGCGGCCTATCTTGACCAGCTCCGGCAGCTGGTTGACCAACTGGCTGCCGTTGGAGTTCTGATCAACGATGCTGACTTGCTCCACCAGACGCTCGCCGGCCTTCCTCCAGACTACGCAGCCTTCGCCGCCGGAATTCGTGCCCGTGGCGCCCTCGTCCCCGTTGCCGAACTGTGGAACCTCCTCCTCGCCGAGGAAGCCGCTCTCAAACTCCAACAAACTGCCCCCGCCGGACCGCCGCTCGCACATCCTACGGCACTTCACGTCGCCACTGTCAACTCCACTTCCGTCCCCAGCCCACATGCCCTCCTGGGTCCTCTCACAACGGCCCTAAGTCAACTCCTCCTCGGCCCTCACTCGGGTGCCCCTCCGGCCACCACGGCCCCCTCACCAGCTACTGCCTATGCAGCTCAGGGACTCCTCCCCACTCCCCCCTGTAACACCCTCTCGCCCTCCCCGCCCCAATCTTCGCCGCGGGGGTGGTGGTTACCCACGACACGGCCGTGGACGTGGTGGATTCCGTCCCCCTCGCCACTCCTGCCAAATATGTGGGTCATTTGACCATAGTTCCCCAAAATGTGGTGCCCGCTACAACGCTTCCTACATAGGTCCAAACGGGAACCGTGCCGTTGCCATGACCGCGCAAGCAAATGGTGGGGCTCAATGCCCCTCAAACTGGCTACTCGATTCCGGTGCAAGCGAACACATTACCCCGGATGCGACCCAACTCACTTCCCCCTCTCCCTACCCTGGCCCTCCTTATGTCAACATAGGTAACGGTAAATCCCTCCCCGTCTCCTCTACCGGAAGCTCCTCCCTAACTCTCCCCCACTCTAAACTCCACCTTTCTACCGTCCTCCATACTCCCTCCATTGCTCACAACCTTCTCTCTGTCCACAAACTTGCACGTGACAATGATTGCTCTCTAACCTTCTCTGCCTCTGATGTGTCTATCCAGGATAACAAGACTGGTCACCTCCTCTATCGCGGTCCAAGTCAGAATGGCGTCTATCCCCTCTCTATTACAATCCCAAGTGTCTTCACTGCTACTACCTCCTCCTCCACCATCTGGCATCAACGACTCGGACACCCAGCCTCCACCACTTTTCAGACCATTGTTTCCTCATTTCCTTTCCATGTTTCCAAAATAAAACACTTAGAGTGTAATAGTTGTCATGTTAGCAAATCACATAAATTGCCCTTTTCAAAGTCTCATCGCTCCACCACTCGTCCTCTCCAACTCATCCACTCCGATCTCTGGGGACCATCTCCTGTCACCTCTTTTCTTGGCTATCGATACTACATCATCTTTATAGATGACTTCACACGCTATACTTGGCTTTACCCCCTCAAACTCAAGTCTGATGCCTTTGCCACCTTCCTTAACTTCCAATCCATGGCTGAAAATGCTTTCCCCCATCGTATCACCACCTTTCGTTCTGACAACGGCCGTGAATTTGTCAATTCCCATTTCACCTCTCACTTCCACACCCACGGGATCACTCATCAATTCTCTTGCCCTCATACACCTGAACAAAATGGGGTCGCTGAATGCAAACATCGCCACATTATTGAAACCACCCTTACCCTACTCACTTCCGCCCACTTGCCTCCCACCTATTGGGTCGACGCCGTCTGTACCGCCACCTACCTCATTAATATGCTTCCCTCCCCCATCCTCCATCATGCCTCCCCCTACCAACTACTTCATAATACCCCACCCGACTACTCTCACCTCCGCGTCTTTGGTTGTCGATGCTACCCATGGACTCGCCCCTACTCCCAACACAAATTAGAAGTCCGGTCCGTCCCTTGTGTCTTCATCGGCTACTGTCCCACTACCAAAGGCTATAGGTGCCTCGACCCTTCTACTCACCGCGTTTACATCTCTCGTCATGTCCGCTTCATTGAACATGACTTCCCCTTCCGCTCTCACTCCCCACTATCACCACCCCCCTCCTCCCCCCTTCTTTCCCCCCATCCTCTACCACCGGTACCTCCCTCTCACCCCTCATCATCTTCCTCATCCTCCCATCACATCCCATACCCTCCCCCTCACCCTCCCCTTGACTCCTCACCTCTACCCCCTGTCTCCCCTACCCCCCATCAATCCTTCCCCTGTCCCTACTCACCACATGATTACTCGCAGCAAAGCCGGCATCGTCTGTCCTCGCATCCCTCTTTCTCTCACCACCCAAACCCCCCCTGAAACAGAACCTACCTCCTACCGCCTTGCTGCTCAGTTCCCAGAATGGTGTGTTGCCATGCGCTCCGAGTATAATGCCCTCATCAACCAAGGCACCTGGAGCCTCGTCCCACCACCACCCAACTCCAACATCATTGGATGTCGATGGATCTATAAGATCAAGCGTGGCCCTGATGGTACCATTTCCAGATACAAGGCTCGCCTGGTTACCAAAGGCTTTACTCAGGAAGAAGGCCATGACTATCATGAGACTTTTAGCCCAGTGGTCAAACCTTATACCATCCGCATTGTCCTCAGCCTTGCTCTTTCCCATGCTTGGGCCATCAAACAACTTGATGTCTCTAATGCTTTTCTTCATGGCACCATTTCTGAGGAACTCTACATGGCCCAACCCCCCGGCTTCATTGACCCCTCCCACCCTCACCACGTCTGTCACCTTCACAAAGCCCTCTATGGTCTCAAACAAGCCCCTCGCCAATGGTATGCCAAACTTTCCTCCTACTTAACCCATCTTGGCTTTCGGTCATGCCACGCCGACACATCCCTCTTCCTTCACCAACAAGGCTCCCAAGTCACTATCCTTGTCGTTTATGTCGATGATATTCTAATAACTGGCTCTCATGCTCCCTTCCTGGACCACATTATCTCTCTTCTTGGTCGTGCCTTTGCTGTCAAAGACCTGGGTCCCCTTCACCACTTTCTCGGTATTGAATTCACCACCACCCCAAATGGCCTCTTCCTCTCTCAAGCACACTATGCTCGCGACATTCTCCATCGTGCCCAAATGGATCACTGCAAACCAACACCCACCCCTACCGGCCACAAACGACCCCCCACCTCCCCCACCGACCCCCTATTTCCTGACCCATCCCACTACAAAAGTATTGTCGGTGCCCTCCAATACCTTACAAACACCCGCCCCGACATTGCCTATGCCGTGAACTATGTCTGCCAACATATGCATAACCCCACCATTACACACTACATGGCTGTTAAGCGGATCCTCAGGTATCTTCAAGGCACTCTGTCCCGTGGTCTTCTCTTCCAACCCGGAGCCTCTACTCTTACTGCCTACTCCGACTCTGACTGGGCCGGCGACCCCCTTGATCGAAGGTCCGTCACCGGATACTGCGTCTTCATGGGCCCCAACCTTATCATTTGGAAATCTAAAAAGCAAGCCACAGTTTCCCGCTCCTCCACTGAAGCAGAGTATCGTGCGCTCTCCTCCACAGCCACCGAAATTGTCTGGGCCTCTATGGTTCTCAACTTTCTCGGTATCTCGCCTCCTCGCACGCCAACACTATTGTGTGACAATCAGTCCGCCATTGCCCTCACCGCCAACCCAGTCTTCCACGCTCGCACCAAACACATTGAGATTGATCATCACTATATTCGGGAACAAGTTCTCGCTGGCCACATGGAGGTTCGCCATGTCTCATCTAAAGATCAACTTGCAGACATACTTACCAAGCCGCTGCCCATCACTCAATTTCAGTCTCTCACTACCAAACTCACGGCTACTCACCCGCCCTGAGTTTGCAGGGGTGTATTAAGGGAACTAAATCCCAATCTGAGATTCTCTGTAATATTCTCTCATGATCTACTCCCAATCTGGGATCCTAAATCCCAATCTGAGATTCTCTGTAATATTCTCTCATGATCTACTCCCAATCTGGGATCCTCTGTAATATTCTCTCATGATTTACTCCCAATCTGGGATCCTCTGTAATATTCTCTCATGATCTACAGGGATTCACCCCGGATTTGTCTCCATGGGTCTTCCCTATAAATACTGTACACAACACAGGTCTTTACATCATTGAAAATTCTTCTTCTTCTCAGTTGATATAGAGATATACATTGCATTCCTTAGCTTAAAGAACTTCTCTGGCTTTGAGGATGCAAAAAAGAGATTTCTAAGATAACTAAAATCCAAAATCAATAATAAAATGTATGAGCATTCTTGGCTGCTCTACTGTATGGAAAACAAAAAGAACACATTATGATATTTTAGCTCAAAAGTAAATGTAGAGAGATAGGGCATAACAATAGTAGACAACAAAAATTGGTGAAGAACTATACAATAATTCAATTACAAATTGAAAGCAGAAAGGTGTCAACTGAAGCCATTGAGCTGAATCAATACAAGTAAAGACCTTATCTCCAGAGAATAGTTACTTTTTTGTCACCAGAGAAGCAGCATAAGGAGCAAATGCAGTCAGAGGTCCCAACATCCTTAATTATATTCTTTAGTACTGAAAAATCAATAATGCAATAGATGTATGACCGGTGGCAGCACTTGGAGTCCATGTTCAGGGGAGAGGGGGGGGGGGGGGGGGGGGGGGGGGCACGAGTTAAGATATTTACCGCAGAAAGGAATGTACAGCAAACAAAGCAGTCTAACAGAGACAAATGCTTAGAGATAGAAAGCAGCTACAGAAGAGAGAAAAATCACAGATAGAAGGAGGGCGAGAAGAATAGTGGAGTTTGTGTGTAACGATAGAGTCACAGAAGCACATAGTGAAGGGAAAAGATAGAAGTATCCCATGGAGAGAAAGAAGCCGCATAGATGGGAAGACGACAGAGAAGTCAGTAGGATCAAAAAAATTATCCCGAGTCCAACGTGGGTCTGCCAATGGAAGTGTTTACGAGATTTGGTGACAGAATGCCCAGGCCTAGTAGCAATTTGAAGCCATCACACGACTCTCAAGTAAACTTCTAAAGGCATCCCACAATTCTCAACTAAACTTCGAATTATTTGCCAAGCAAATGAACTGTAGATATTTCATTCTGTTATAGATGATCAAAATAACTCGGAACTTTCCCCAGCAGTCAACAGTAGCATAAACCTAGGCGAACAGGGAAGACCTTAAACTGAAAAGTCAACAACTTAAAATGAGCAATTAATCTATCTCCTCCTTCCAGTATGAAGTGGCAATACCATGTTCATTGAAATACTCCACATCTTTTAACAATGACAAGGTCCTGATCAGTTTAATAGCAGTTCTATTACAAAAAGCATGGAAAAATTAGTGCAACAAACGCCTTAGGATTGAGATCCAAGATGTGGGGTGAAGGGGGGGTGGGTGTAATGAGTTTGTTTAGTCTGGTCATCAAAGTTACAGATTCTATTTTAGACTGCATTGTCCACAAAACATCATTAGCACCGACATTAAGTATTTACTGAAAACACTGAAAATGATTTTCCACCAAAGATCAATTTCTCCAAATATGAAAACACCCTATGGTAACATTTCAAGCTGCATTGAAGTATATTGCGAAACAAAAAAAAGCTGCATTGAAGTATTTCAGACGGAAGTATAAAAGAAAACCAGATATTTCCTCTTG
The DNA here is from genome assembly GCA_039654745.1 of Houttuynia cordata. Lineage (NCBI taxonomy): Eukaryota > Viridiplantae > Streptophyta > Magnoliopsida > Piperales > Saururaceae > Houttuynia > Houttuynia cordata. The sequence goes on from CM077504.1 coordinate 35,544,093, forward strand.
TTCAACGCAGAATCCAGGCTGCTTGTTCAAGTAGAAAAGAAGATCTCAGTAGATCATCTTTTAACTCTACAAATGTTATGAACGATACAGGAAAATTACCTGCACCAGCAACCACATCTGAGAGTAGAATGAGCGAAGCCACCAGAAACCAAACGGGAACGGCCATGGCTGCTTCTGTTGCTCAAGGCAGTCGGGAAGCCGATCTGGATCTAACAGTTGGTAGGCAATTTGCATATATGTTTTAAAAGCTCCTGCAAAGCCCGTGGCTTTGGAGACAATTACGAGAACACCTCAACGAAAATGTGGTCATTTTGACTTGAAAGTTGAAACAGTTTAAAGCGTTTCTATCTATATGCCTATGAGTTCTTTTTTTCTTGTTTCACACTGAGTGTCTGAGACTCAGGTGGGAATAGTTAACGAATTGATACATATTTCAGGCAAGAGCCATGGCCCATGGGCTTAACGGGCGATATTCTGCATCAGCAGCAATGTTGAATATTTGCCATTAAAGTGACAAGGCAATGGATCAGGTCATTTTGCATTTAATGTGTTAGGATTCTTATATCAACCACCTTCTAACCGAAAAAAAGGGTCATATCAACCACCTCAATAATACATTTGAATGTACCTCTCAACTGCCGTAAAGGCCCAAGTAGTTCAGGACTGAAGACTCCAGAGATAGGAAACAGGCAAGTGATTTTGAAGAATGCTTCTCCTACATTAGCATTCCCACAATTTCACCCACAAGGTTGATGTGGCAAGCCTAAAGGAGCAATGTGACGTCGTGGGTCTGGGTGAACTTGTGGGTGACCTAAGGTCCTAACGTATGGTAGCATTATTCGGTGGGAAATGATATTTGTACATCAGATTTTCTACACATTTCTGTACACAGCTAATGTGTATGAAAATGTGTAGAAATCTGATATAGGGGTTATCACTGCCCTTATTCGGTGACTTCAATTCAAAGGAAAAGCTCATATGAGATAATGAGGGACAGCTCACGCGAGTACGTGCGGCCCTGCGGCACCGCAAGATGTCGGATCTCGAAAGGAGAATTTCAGATGCCCACAGACACAACAATACACCAACGTGTGCACTATGTGGGCGTCCAATAGGACCCCCTCGGCTATCAAGGAATCAAGCTTCACAAGCCACATTACAAATTAACCTCCCATCTTCTTCCCATCCCGTCCTACGAGGCTCCGTTTCTCACCATTCCCTCTATGCGGCCCTGGTCCACGATTTCAGCCCCTTGTCCCCGGGAGTATTGACTAATCCACATCCTCGCAGTGTATGTAATCAGTCTACTATGAAGAGGTGAATGCACAAAATCACCTAAATAAAATTGCATTTAATACATCATGTTCTTCATCCCACCAAATGCCTTTGGTCTAATGATAAATCTCTTTAAAAATGAACACTCAATTTTCAGAGGTAGAAACTTCCTTCGACTCTTTTGGGTGTAGGGAACTTTCAGAACAGGCTCATAGAATATTGTTTAATTCAGATACCTCTAAAACATCTGAATCGACGAGAGGGAGGAGACTGAAAAAAGATCATGCCAAAGTATTGCACAGGCAATCGTATGAGAAAGAGGACAAAGCCCTGTAAGGTAATAGCATACAGCTGTAAGTGATAGCAGGCCCACATTTCCGTGAGTGGATCGGCTGCACGTACGTCCAGAGAATTTCCTGGACATGAGCTCATTTACCGCCACGTACCCCTATAAACGGCTTAAACCGGCACTCTGTTCCTGATTTTCAAAACCAAACCGGTAGGAGCTGTTTATGAGGACACGTGGCGGCAAATGAGTTACCGTCCAGAGAAATGACGTACGCCGCTTTCCACGTTTCCGTGGCCCGAGGATCACTCTGCCACCGGAACGATATATCTTCTTAGCAAGACGTGCATGAATTGATTGGCTGAATTCAACTTTCTTGGCTGCTTCCCAGTACTTGAACCAATTGCCATCAGTCTGAGGGCAAATAAGATAATCGTATCTGTAGCTTAGTTTATCAACATGAGAGATTGCCCTAGATGCGCCTCTAAGAATAAAAGGACGATGATGTTTAAGACTCGGATCATGTCCTCATCTTAGCCAGTGTGGAGAAGGACCAGATCAAAACGTAAACCATTCAAACCTAGTACTGCTGTACGTCAGCTCAAGGCAATGTAGTTGTTCCAATTGCAGATTATTTTACTAGCAAAGAAAAAGTTGATGCAAATTTTTTTTAAAAAAAAACACACCATCTAGTGCTCGCAGAATGGAGATTAAGTGATCTAATACACAACAAGCTAGAAGCGAAACATAAACTTTGACTCATATATAGATTTGGTCCACAATAACAATACTGGAAATTTATCTCGTTATGAGACTCAGGACACCAAGCCAATCATCTTCGAAGAAACTAAGTTAACACAGAGCACAAGCGGGTACAACTAGCTAGATGAACGAAAAGCAAAGGGAACACGCGTGCTTGTAGGGCATATTTTAGTTGGTCCCGCCAAGAACAGCCTTGAGCTTCTTCACCTGAGCAACGTCGAGGAAGGTGGTCTTTGCCACAGTCACTGTGGGAAGACTGTTCCCAAACAAGGCAAATGACAGTAATCTGGAGCCCCGGACTTGGGCTGCTGAAGCTGACATAACCCACGGAAGGGGTCGTATCGGCGTTGATTTGGAAATGCAGCAGGCCCTGAGGGAAGACCATGATGTCCCCCCTTCTTGAGGGTTTTATAATAAACAGCATTGGCGGAGGAGATGAATCCAGCGCAGATAGAGCCCTCCACGACGACCAGGACCTCGGACGCGCCAGGGTGGGTGTGCAGAGGGATGACGCCGTCGACGGCGAGGTCAAGCCGTGCCATAGAAATGCCGAGACCGTTGACACCGGGGAACTGGCCGGCGAAGGCCGGGGTTACAGCTGCCTTGATGATGTTGGAGGTGTTCCCGGCCACGCCCAGCCCGGAGAAGACGAAGTCATCTACAGTGACGGACGAGGGACTCTTGCATGAGTAGCCGGCCGGCCCCTCTGGGCCTTTGAGGTCTCCTACGCAGAAGTCCTGTACGGCGCCCATGACAATTGAAAGAGAATGACAGGAGGGTAAGGAACAAGAAGAAGAAGCGGATTCCCTTCATCTTGGGCGCGGTGGGTCGGAAACTCCGGATGTGAATGCCGATAGCGAGCTCAATACTGGTATTTATGGAGAGACAAGTTGAGCGAAGATTGGAGACTAAAGGTCTAGGTTGTTTACTTAGCCATGCAAGCCTTCACGTGCATGGTTAAATCGGAGGCAAGTGTGAAGCATGGCGACAATCCCATGAGCTGTGAATTTCGTCGATATCTAGAACAAGACGAGAGTGGCGGATTGTCTTCCTTGGAGAGGGTATGACAATTTGCATAACAAAATCGTTGGAGTTGAATGACCTCCACAATTGTAAGGGCCTTCTGTTAGATATTTCGTCATGGCATCGGACCAAAAGAACCTTTTTAGGCCTTATCAAAATGATATTTCCCTCATAAGTTGACATCAAAATCTAGTCTGATCAATTAGTTTAAACTAGAGTGATGTAATTCATGACAGCCGTCCTGAAAGCAGCAAAGGAAGGATGACCCAACAGGTTCATCAATCGCTGCTCGTGATGTTCAACGGCAACTGAAATAAGCAAGTTTTTTAAAGTAGAAATTAGAGGTTTGGGGTCACATAAGGGAAGAAGATTTGTGTGTAGGTTTGCTTAGTGGCAAACAATTGGAAATGACATTCGGTAGAAAATAGAGAGACTACAGATAAAAGATGTGGTCCATTGTGCCTCTGTGAGAGCTCATAAGCGTAGGAAGAAGACACCACTTGACAGCTAAGCCCTAAAAGTTGCTTGTGTAGTCTTACTCACTTGAAATGTGAACGATGAATTCTTCATTACCTCAAAAAATTAGAAAAAAAAAAAAGAAACACCGAGTATTTGTGTGGTTTGTGGCAATTACCGTTGTTCAAGGGATATATGGAATCCAATAATTCATGATGGTTGTTCGCTAGTGGTGGATCCAGAATTTTTAACCACGGTGGTAAAAAATATACTGATCACATATTTTCCTTAGAAGAAACAGGTTTATCTTTTCTTTTTAGCAAAACGAAGCAAAACATTGTTAAAACGTAGTGTTCTCTTCCTCGAGTCCATGTGCTCTTTATCAAATTAAGTACTCCATATATGCTCGAACTGCCAGGGTAAGCCCAGAGCTCACTTTGCTAAGATGTTTATGTGATGCCTAGACATATAGAACGCTGATATGTTTATGTGATGCCCAGACATATAGAACGCTGGCATGCATATAGTTTCATTTTTTAGAGCACTAAAAAAATGTAGCAGTTAAATACTTAGTGTTTTAGAGATTGTAGATTTAAACCAATGGCTATTTCTGAACATAGTATGAGGTGGATTCCTCAAGATAATGGATGCGAAAAAATGAATGTCGATGGTGCAGCTTTTGCAAGCTCATCTGGCATTGGACTGTGTGAGAAATGCTAAGTCAGAAGTGGTTTTTTGTCAATCAGTAGAAAAGAGGTGGTATACGTAGCTGAAGACATTGAAACTCAAGCAATGATTCAAGGTATCATCATGGCTAAATAGTTAATTTCAAAAGAATTATTATCGAGAGTGGAGTTTTTTCATATTAACTGCCCAATGAGCTACGAATTCCATATTACTCGGGTTTCCAGCGGAATGCCATATGACCTGGAAAATGCACATATTCTTCCCAAAATGCCATTCTAACACCATTAACGGTTTTACACTCCACCTACTACAAAAGTTGATAAATAAACACTTGTAAGTCACCCATTGGTTCTTAAATCGCCCGTGGCCATTGAATGAAAGGATAAAAATGAGCGGAACCGCTAAATTCTCGTTAATTTGTTGATCCAAATAGAAGTTATGTAATTAAAATTAAGATATTCTCGTAAAGAGAAAGATGAAGAAAAATAAATAATAACGCAAAAAAAGAATAAAAGGATAAGAAAAGAGGGAGATATGACTAATTGAATTTTGTCATGATAGCGTGTACTTATGCACACGACCTCACTACAAAGAGTGTCATCGTGCACACGATAGCACTGCCTGTAGGGTATTTTATAGCTTGAAACTTAAGGAGCCACACCTCCTTTATTTCTTATCCGTTTTCGCTCATTATTTTTGTATTATTTTTTATTTTTTCTTTTTTTTTCTCCTTATGAAGATCATATCCTAAATTTATTTACATAACTTCTATTGAAGACAATGAAATTACAAAGAGAGAGTGTGTGGTGAAGCTGCTATTTATTTCGCTTCAATTCCTCTTCTATTTTCCTCATATTTGATCATTGTTTTTAGAAAAAAAAAAATTTGTTAGAGAAGATCCATAGCAGAGTGGGCTTCTTTTCTTTTGAAATTGGTCATTCTTACTAGATGGTGCCTTAAGGTATTTAATATATCCTTATGGGAAAAAGATGAGTAAAAAATAGAGAAAAAATAAAAAAAATGGCCGAAAATGGATAAGAATGAGAGATATGTGACTCGTTGAATTTTGTCATGATATCGTGTACTTATGTACACGACCTCACTGCAAAGCGTGTCATCGTCCACACGCTAGCATTGCTTGTAAGGTATTTTGCAATGATATCGTGTACATAAGTACCCGACTTATGGAAAAAAATTAAACGAGTCATATCTTCCTCATTTCTCATTCGTTTTTGCCCATTTTTTTGGGTTTTTCTTTCTCCCCGTGAGGATATCCTACGTTTTTTCATACAAATTCTGTAAGAACCCTCATCTTGAACCGGTTTATTTTAGTGTTCTTTATCGGTTATCGTGTGGTTTAAGCGTTTTCGAGTTAAATTTAGTAATTTTTGAAAATAAATGGGTTTATAAAGGTTTTAATCAAAAACCAACTTCACAATCAAGAATTTGAAGCGATTTTGGATCAAACCTGAATTTTTGGGATTTTTGAATATTTTCACCAAATGTTCCAAAAATAAGGGTTTGGCGGGACCTCAGTGGGCCCCACCGACAAAATTAAGTTTTTGTGACCAAAATGCCCCAGACATCATTTATAATTTTTATGGACCTAATTTCGAATTAAATTTCCAAATTTTCCAATTTAAGCAAAAAATATTATTTCTACCCCACATTTTACTTAGGTTTACCCCAACTTTTTCTATAAAAGGAAAGTGTTGTGCAATTTTCCAAATTGGGAATAGGCTTATTCCCTATTTGGCTTGAAGAGGAAATGATTAGAGGTAATTAGCTTAATCTCTTCTTATTCTTTAGGTTTTTCTTAAAACCTTTCTTAATCTTAACTTTCTTCATTGTTTCAATCCATTTTGAAAGCATAAAAATCACTGTTTTATATCTCTTCTCCAAGCCCTAATCATCAAATTTTTTTTTTACGCTTCAAAAGCTTTAGATCTAAGGTTTCTTTTGGTTTTCAAAGCTAAATCGAGATTACTAGTGTATTAACATAAAATCGTATTTTTGGAAAGTATTGGAGGTGATTAAAGGTTCATTATCAACAAATCAAGGTAATGAGTTCTTCAATCTCAGCTTTGGGTGGTAAAAATCTCGTTTTAATGGTTTTTACTTGAATGAGTTTTTCTTATTTGAAGCTCTAATGGTAAGTTTAACAGATGTTAATCTTTTGCTTCTATTTTATGGGGTTTTATCTTAGAATAATCAAGATTAGTATTCTAGAAGGTTTGATGGGGTTTTAATGAAGGTAGAGTTATGGGTGTAGGAAGTGCCGGGAAAGAGATATAGGGCTTTGTGTGCAAGCCGCATAGCCCGTACAGAGAATAGAATAAATAGAGAATAGTTTAATCTAATTTTAGGTACACATATTGTGCTAATTATCTCAATTAAAAGTGATCAGATTATTTATTTAAGCTGAGATTTGGGGAAGTGTAACAATTTAGACTTTGGCCAGGATCGTCCAAGGCGAGCAGCTTTAGGGGCCGACACCCAAACCTTCTTACATTTCCTATGTAGAAATCGAACCATGATACACCTTCGTGGCCTTGACTGTGTCCCGCCTTTGTGGCAATACTTGTGTTGCTCTTTGATGAAGGCATTCACCATTGTATTGATACATGCTTATTATGACTGTTATGCATGAGTGTACCATGTGTTGGATACATCTATCGTGCTGGGTAACTTATTGAGATATTATTATGCAGGATTATGAGTTATGAATGCATGACCGAAAAGTATGTGATTGAGATATTATTATACAAGATTATGTTTTATGAATGCATGTAATTGAGATATTATTATGCAGGATTATGTGTTATGAATGCATGACCGAAAAGTATGAGATTGAGATATTATTTTGCAGGATTATGTATTATGAATACATGTGATTGAGATATTATTTTGCAGGATTATGTGTTATGAATGCATGACCAGAAAATGGTGTAATCATGTCGATCATGGATCTACATTGCTATATTGTGATGCCATATGATTTCTGATTATTGTCGATTGTATTAAAACTATTACTGAGTTTTATACTCACCCCCTCTTTCCTTGTTTTGTTTTGGGACTACGTGGTGTGACACGCAGATGGACAGGATCCTCTATATGAGGAACGATCAGAGAGAGCATGGAATTAGGCGTGGAGGCCTTTGGACATTACTTTGTCTACCTGTCTGTTTCGCCATGTTTATGTATGAACATTGTGTATGTTGAGATGTATGATTAGACCTATTTTAGACTTTTGTATTTCGAGCCCTGTGTGTTGGCTCAGGATTTAGTATGTGGGTTTAAGACTTGTGGACTGAATTATGAGTTGAACTCGACCTTTGTCTACTTATTTACTCTTGCTCAAAGTAGTTGCGTAACTCTGTTAGATAGACCGCCCATTTTGTGGGGCATAAGTCTTCCGCTATATCTCTTTAAACGTCGCCCCTATGCACCGGTTCGGCTCTTGGACCGGGTTCAGTTCAGATCACGCGGTGCCCTGGGCATGACAAATTCTATTGAAGACAATGAATTAGCAAAGAGGGAGTATGTATTCCCCATTATTTCTTCTTCTATTTTCCTCATATTTGATCACTGTTTTGAACAAAAATTTGTTAGAGAAGAGCAATGGTAGAGTGGGCTTATCTTCGTTAGAAATCGATCATCCCCGGCCACTAGATGGTTCCTTGAGGGATTTAATATGTCCTCACAGGGAGAAAAGGGAGGGGGGGGGGATAAAGAAGAATAAAAAAATGGGAGAAAATGTAAAAAATGAGGGAGATATGACTCTTTGAATTTTGCTATGATATTGAGTACTTATATATACAACTTCACTTCAAAATACACTACATTCAATGTTGTCATGTGTACAATGACACACTTTGTAGTAAGGTCATAGGAATGAGTACATAGTGTCATCACAAAATTTAATGGGTCATATATCTCTTATTTCTTTATCATTTTTGCCCAATTTTTTGCATTCTTCTTCATTTTCCCCTCTTTCTCCCAATAAAAATATATTAAATACCTTAAGAAACCATCTAGTGGGAATGATTAATTTCAAAAGAAGTGCAACCCACGATTCCATTGATCTTCTCTAATAAATCTTTCTCAAAATGGTAATCAAATATGAAGAAAATAGAAAAAAATTGAAGGAGAATAATAACAGCTTCACAACACACTTCTTTTTTGTAATTTCATCATCTCTATTAGAAGTTGTGTAAAGAAATTTATGGACTTCATAGGGAGAAAAATAAAATAAAATAAAGAAGAACACGAAAAATAAAGCGAAAATAAATAAAAAATGAGGGAGATATGACTTATTAAATTTTATACAACTCACTGCAAAATACACTATAGGCAATGCTGTCAAATGACACGCCTTGCAATTAAGCCATGTACAAAATAAGTACACGATATTTTGACAAAATTCAGTGAATTATATCTCCCTTATTTCTTATCTGTTTTTGTCAATCTTTTTTGCATTCTTCTTTATTTTTTATCTTTTTTTCTCTTTATTATTAGATCTTAAAATTTTTTAAATAACTTATATTTGGGTTGACTAATATGCAAATAGTATTCGGCGGTTCGAACACCAATGGGTGGGAATTACAAGTGTTTCTTTACCGATAGGTCTCAACTTTTGTAGTAGGGCGTGTGTCTGGTTGTGTAAAACAGTTAACAATGTCAATAGGGTATTTTTGGAAGAACATGTGTCTTTTCCATATTCAATGGTATTCGGCGGAAACTTGGGCAGGTAATATGGAAAAAATTCTCAAGAGTGACTACTTCCAAGTTATTGAAAAGTTCAAAATCATCAAGTAGATTTTTCTTGGTTAAGCAAGTGTGAACAGGGCATTGGAAGATCACTTGTTTTTTAGTTTGGAATAATTTTCTTATGTTCCTAGATTAGTTAATGGGGTGGCCCATTGCCATGCAAGGCAGGCTCAACATATAGTGTCATGCCCCGAAATCCCATACCTCAATCGGAGTGCCGAAGCCAATAAAAGAGAAACAATTCGAGGTAGAGATCCCGGGCACATGACCGAAGAGTCGATTTTCCAACCAATTACAATCATCTCAAAAGGACGTGTAACCGATTATGCCTGCAAATCAGTGTAATACAATAATAGACATCAAAGAATACTATGAAATGAACTTACTTAATAATAATCCATTTTCGAAAGTCAAATAAAATAAACCTATAAGTCTATAGCACACAATTGCCAATAATGTCATAAGCATCAATAAAAGCAAAAATAAATAACTAAATAATCTTTAAACTCTTCTCGGCGCCTTCAATCCGCCATTCCACTACTGCACTTCTTGATCTCACTTTTCAATTGCGCCTGCATCAGAGGATGCATGAGTATTTTATAAAAAAACTCAGTAGGATGTAAAAACCCACTGAATTAAAACAAGCAATATGAAGAGAATAAGAATAACAAAGGTTATAGACATTCCACAACATCTAAACTTAACCGAGGTCTATACACCTGCAAGGTTAGTCAACAACAATTCCAACTCGCAAGTATAGGAAAACATCAAAAGGGCTCCGAACAAACATAAGTGTAAGGAGAGAATAACAATCATATCCAAGGCTCCAGACATCTAAAGTGAAAGGAGTTACAATTTCTGCTCGCTAACCTGGTCGCTCTTAAGTGACTAAAATAATATACCAAAACCACCCTAGGGGTCCTCTCTTTGGAACCCTGCCATGCGTCTAGGATGCTGGCCCCACCAATGCTTACGGACACGATGGGCGGAGACTGAGGACCTTCCGTAATGTCCACAATCTAACATACGTATAGTGCCTCCCTTCGGGCAGTATGGAATAGCAATTTCATAAATATAAATGACCTCGCAAGATCTAACAATGGCTTAATTGAGCATACTATACATCCACCATGGGGAGAGTCTCGCGAGGTCTCCAGTGGAAGAAAACAATCATGTAATCAATATGAGCAATATTTCAAAGGAATAGAAGTCACAACACTCTAAGATCATAAGGTATATCTTACCAGAATAAACTCTCTTATGGAGTATGGATAGAAGTATCAAAGTCTTTGGTCAACACATAACTCACTTATTGGAGTAACATAGAATAACAAGATAACCCAAACACTTCGAATAATAACAACTCACCCAAGGAGTAGCATATAATCAATACATATCTTTCATGCTCAGCCCTAGATAGGAATTCCTTATACGCATTAGAGTTTTATAATACAAATATCAGAGATAAGAAATCAAAGAATCTTAAATGATTTGAATTCCAAGTAGAATATCAAACCGACATCAACGCTTTTAAAATAGATAGTTATGAATCACTTGCTCAAAGGATTATCCCTCCTAATTAGATTACTTCTAACCCAATTCTTACTGTGATATTCCATAAGTATATAGTTCGATTATTGGTATTGACATATTAATCATTATCATATCATATTACATGATATTATTTGTATACTTAGTATTTTCTCTCAGATTCAGCTCACTGCCTCCTGCACAATAGTCCTCTTCCGACGACTAATGTGCTCTGTACAGTAAGACTTAACCTCTTAAATTTTTACTGATAATACCCTCGTGAGTCTAGTTTCTAACCCCACTGATTTTATATTTTTCCAATTTTATTTGAATTAGTTATGAATTATTTACCACCTACTGTCAGCACAGAAATAGTTCTGGCCGAGATTATGACTCTTTATTAAACTTGATTATCTTACTTAGTGACACATTATAAATAATAATACATTAATAACAGACCATATACTACCCTCCTAGACTAATTAAAGAACCAAGAATTATCTGGAATTACTAAAGTTCACTCATTCCTTGTGTTCTTATATATATAACATAGTTTGTAATCACTAATACACCCCAAATAAGACAATTAATGTAAGACACACCTTAAAGGCACAAATTCAACTTGGATCATGATCAACTAAATAATATCAGAACTTCTAGTCTCTGAAAATGAATAAAGCATTAGACTTTAGATGCGAATTCCCGTCTAGAAGTGAAACATGAATGCACATATGATTTGTGATGCACTACGCATAGCAATATTGACACAATTTGTTCATCTCGCAAGAATCCAAACAATAACTAGGGTGTTGAATCAAAACACTTGTCAAAAACATATATAATCAAAAGAGAGAGGAGGGGAAAAACTATCCTACTTAATCCTCCAAAGATTTCGCCTTTCTGTGCGTTACTCGTCTCTTCCGCTTCTTCCAAAGCTCCCGCTCCAAGCTCTCGCAAACTCCCACAAGAACAAGCCTCCAAGGAGATGGGTGAACGTGGGAAGGAAAAGGGAAAAGTCTTTGGACGTTCTAGGGTTAGCACAAGCCAATTCTCTAGTGTTTATATAGAGTTGGGGGAGAATCCAATCTTAAACTAATCTTCCAAATCATGGACACTTTCAACAAATGGGAAGGCTTCACAATCCTCCTAGAGACGTGCAAAACAAGTCCAATTGGGATTTGGTATCTTTCCTAAGCAAATCCACCCCAAAAATATGCTAGAAATCACAAAACCGCAACCGGCGATCGATCGGCTCTACGGCGATTGATCGTCATATGCGCTGTTTTACACTACCGCGTTTCAGCCGATCGATCACCATTATTGCCGACCGATCGCTTTACGTGAAACAAAATATTCAAAAATCACAGTAACTACGATCGATCGTTTTGATAAAGCATCGATCGATTCAGCTTGCCGATCGATCGGTTCTTATGGCGATCGATCGCAGTCACGCTCAATCAAATTCAAATTCTCGTATCTTTTTACTCCGAACTCCAAATCGCGCATAATAGGTGGCGTTGGAAAGCTCTTCTCACCAACTTTAATTTCCATAAGGAAAAACATGACCAAATAAAACATTAAGAGGGTCAAATTTGGGTTTTAAAATACTTACTAATTTTTCGGGTGTTACATATAGCTAGTTCCATGGCATGGGGCGATAGTGTGCCAATTTTTTTTAAATATATAACTAGTAGGATACATCTCCTAGAGGGAGTAGTTAAAATAAATGGTTTTCATAAAAAATAATTCTATATATAGAAGGCGTGGAGTATGATCAGTGTTTTTTAAATCAACCCAGCCAGCCACGGGTTCAACCGTGAGTAAGTTCGGTTTAAACATCGTGACCTAAACTTTGTCACAAATTCGTAGTTCAGTGGGGATCCAGTTCAGTTTAGTTTGGTCATTCAGGGGAGAATTCAGCAAACATATATGATTAATTTGCATAAGTTCTAAGTCACATACAAATGTGATCCAAAAAGGATAGAATCCAAAATTTTAAATCGTAAGGGTCTGTTTGGTAGAAGATTTTAGGAGTGAGAAATCTGAATTGTAAGAAAGAAGTTAGATTGGATAATCATGGTGTTTGGTTGGGAAGAAGTAACTTTTGGGGAAGAATTTAGGGTATGATGGCATGCTTTATAAATAAATATGAAAGGCAGAGGTAAATAATAAAAAAATACATTTTCAATCATGAAAATATATTTTTTTATTATTTACCCATATTTTTTTACAAAATTACAAAAAATATCATTGAGAAAAGTCAATGAAATGAAAGTTGGATTCTTTTAAAATCCAACTATGTAGCTGCAGCTAAATATGCCCTAAAAGAAATAAAAGCTGTAGTTTTAATAAAGGCCACACCACCCAGTGCTAGCTAGTTTTCTCGACCTAAGTGAAACACAAGCCCCTCTCGTTTGTATTTGCTTTCATGAGCCTACATGCAAGCTCATCTCCTGTTGTCATCGCATCTTCTTCTTCTACGAAAAAAAATCGTGGCCGCCAGCAAAGTAACCCATGCTTGAGAGGTGGAACTGCGTCATGGGTGGACAGTCGCCGGATGGTTGAAGAGGCGGAGCCAGCGAGGCGATCACGAGAGGATTGAAGAGGCCTTTGCCAAAGGTCACCATAATCCCGAGGGTGAAGTCCAACGGTCAGGTGAAACCGTTGCTAGAGGGCGAGAGCAGAGAGGAGTCTTGTAGGCTGCCGCCAGACTCAGAGGGCGACTTGTTCGGATGTTTCGAGAATATCTGAACAATTCGCTCGTATGCCGAGTCGGACGTAACTCCGGCAAATAGTTATCCGAGACGGAAAGTCACCGAATATCCGAATAAGTCGCAAATGTTTCGGCGACTTTGTGACAGAGGGCCTAAATTCGATTTGGTGGCTGTTTACGTTTCTATTTTGGCATTCCGGGTAGTTGGCCATCCGACGGTCCAAGAGGCCATGAAACATAAATTGTGCAGGCTATGGCGTGCTTCTGGTAAGTGTAATTCGACAATACCCAAGACATATCGCATGTTTACTCGCACCGTAGACACGTTTGTCTAATGACACAAGAAACCTTCGACATCGTCCAGGTGGTGTCACTCAAAAAGTTTTAGATAAAAATAATGTCACCCAAAAGTTTCAAAATTGTCACTTGTGACGCTTTCGTGGAATAAGTGACAAGAGAAGATTACGCGAAAAAGTACATCAAATGTCTGACTCCGTTATTAATTGCTAGGTAGGCTCCTTTTCCATTACCAAACGCCTCTCTAACTTTGCCAAAAGAGAACCGATGGCATTAAACATTTGACTTAGTTCTGTGTTCCGATAAGTGAATGATCACTCCCCTTGAGCGGGGTCAGTGTCAATTGATCCATCAAGACCAATTGACCAGTATCCTATTATTTAATGAGTCCGGTTAAAATGAGACTTGTCTCATGCACTTTACCAGAGTCAAGTCATCTCGAGTCGTCGATTTTTAATCTGACGGTGAATATTAAATTAGTAGATAGGTAAGTGTGAATCCTCCTCCGCCTTTGTAAACGTCAGATTAAGATCTAACAGTTCAAGATTAATTAAACTCGTACAAGCTTAAACTTTACCCTTTTTTAATACAGCAAGGTTTTCATAACGATCAACGGGGCTCGTGAATGCATAAACAAAACATATAATATGGCACGGCCACGGCGTGACCTGCCCCACATCCTTCTCGAACTTCCCACCCAAAGGCCAAGTCTGCAACCACGCCGGCCTAGTTCCTTTCAATTCAAGATAACTATACAAAAAAGACCCTCCAATTTCCTTGTCCATCAGGATATTTTAAGTCGATTATAAGTATATAACCAAGCATCGGCGGCTTATACATGTGTAACTGTGCATTTGTGATGGATAACGGATATGCCCGCAGAAGGAGAAGCGGATTGTGCAAGGAGAAAATAATGTATATATGATATTTTTGAAGGTGAGTATTCTAAAATAGGAGGCACTTCCTTTCCCATGCTTCTCTAGCCCCTCTGCTTCTCCCTCATTACCGTCCGAGATGCAATGGAATGGGGTAAATAATTTAAAGTTCGATGCGGGTACCAACGGGTGCCGAACTTGTTATTCTTTAAAGACTGAAAAACTGTTTTGTTTGCGTTAAAATATTTCATGCAAGGCATCATTGTATATCAAAAGAGGCCTGGTAGCCTCCGGGCTCCCGTAGAGGACCTTCTCTCCGGGTGCCCTCATCTCAACCTTCGAATGTTGGATGAGATATGACGGTTGAGATCTCTTCCCTCTCCCCCTCTAGCTCCCTCCATCTCCCTCTGGCTCGATGGGGCGCCCCGCCACCCCAGCGACCCCCTTCCCTCTCCCTCTCCCTCTCCCTCTGGCCTTGATGACCCCCTTTCCTCTCGCCCCGCAACCACGGTGACCCCCTCCCTTCGTCTCCTCTGACTCGACGGGGTGCCCTCGCCATGGCGGTAGGGCAGCAAAAGGTGGAAAGCAGCCACCTTTTGCCTTTCTACAGCCACGGCGAGGGCACCCATCGAGCCAGAGGAGACGGCGGGAGGGGGGTCGCCGGGGTGGGAGAGTGAGGGGGGAGAAAGGAAGGGGGTCATCGAGGCGGGCTGGCGTCGAGCCAAAGGGGGAGTGAGAGGGGGTCACTGGGGTGGTGGGCGCCCCATGGAACCGGAGGGAGAGAGGGGGAGGGGAGAGATCTCAACCATTAGATTTCATCCGATGGTTGAGATGAGGGCACCCAGAGATGAGCTTATCTTCGGGCGCCTAGAGACTACTTTTTATCGTATAAAAAATACATCACATACCTTGAAAAATGGGAACCTTATTTTTTAATTTTTTAAGTAGGCAAGACCACATTGAAGAATTATGCGAACTAATAATAATTAATAAAAAAGTTAATATAGGTTTACACGTGTCATAATTTGAGCCATCGGGTTGAGATCTGACCGCGTGCAGGGCAGGCGAAGATGCAAACATAGTATTGGCTCGTATAAACGAGATCATCACCATAGTAACATGTTAAAGCCGGAACTTGCAAGTGTTAAATAAAAGAAGGGCCAGCCTTAGGGAAGTGCGAACAATTGGTAGCCTGCCGAAACGAGGTCCGGCATCTTAAATGGTAATCCCCCGAGTGCGGGTCCCGCATCGGCACCAAGAGGAAACTGGCGCGAGCATGGTCCCCGAGCGAGAGGGTCTCCACAAGGAACGAGGACTACCGGGCTTCCCCTTTTTACTCCTGCCTTCAAGCGTAAAAAGAAACTCCCTTTCCTTCGAGAAATTATTGGGTGTAGATACGACACCGCGCTGGCATGTTAGCGTGGTGTCGATCACCAATGGGAGGAGGACATATAGGAAAGCTGTGGGCCCCAGCTAAATACAGAGACGGCGTTAACAGTCAAGTCATGCCGTCTGAAAATTTCGTCTTCCCGCTCACCACGCTGAACACCTTTCCCCTCGGCCAATTTCCCCATTTCAAAACCGCCTCAGTTTCCCCTCAGCCCCTTCCCCCTTACGACCTCTGCCTCCTTCGGTCTTCCCCTTCCGCCGCCCAGTCCTGCCGGACAACCCCTTTCCCCCGTCGCATAAGCCCTTTCCCCTAGCTGCGAACACCTTTCTCCCTCCTTTGTCCAAATCGAGCGCAGGCGGCAGGCCACAGCCACACCTCCTCACTTTCTTTTTTCATTTTCGCCTTTTGCTTCTCTCCCTTACTTCCAGAGGAATAATAGATGAAATGAGAGAATGGAGGAGGAATCAAGCAGTGTTCCTTTCCTACATCGATTACCTTCCATTCCGGCAGCAGCCCTCTCTGCTGCCTTTCCCCCCTCGTCAACTCATGCTTTTCCTAATCCTACAATGCGCTTCTGCGGTTGGGCGTCTGCATGCGGCATCTGGTTTAGGGCCTTCCTTCCTAATTATGACACTCCTCAGGCCGCTGCCGTCTTCCTTCTCTGCATCCAGGTACCGCCACTAGTTTTCCCACTTTTTTACAAAAAAAAAATACTCCACAAGATTATATTTTTTTTTGGGGGGAGGGGGGAAGGAACATCCCCATGATGATTCTTCATCTTTAGCGTTCGTAATTGCATGTACAATTTCATATATTATCTGTTTTACCCGTTTCCCAATTCCCCTCACAATTATATTTCATTCTGTTTTCTTTGTAATACATGATGATTCAGATTGGATGCACTATGGTTGGATCTCTTGGGGCAATGTACAATGGTGTTTTGGTGATGGATTTGGTGGTGGCCCTTTTTGCACCTGTTGCAATCGAGAGCAGCAGTCAGAGCCTCGGCAGAACCTATGTTGTGCTTCTCCTCTGCGTCATCGTGCTTGATGTGCTCAGGTTCATCCTTTTCTCCCACGACGTCTGGTCCGTTTTACCAGAATTCTTTATTCTTCTGTTTCTTTTGTGCTTTGATGAAAGAGATTAGTCATGGACTTACCTTTCAATGGTTGACTCAGTAACTCGAAGATTGTTATCTTTGCCCAAATTGTTATCAGTGTTTTCATCTTAAACATGTAAACTTGAATAGTTTTAGTAGCCTGGGGACCAAAAACATCAGTATCAACTGCAGGAAGCTTTAATTTCTCATTTTCCTGAGTGATGTGGGGGTATGGAGATGCAATTTTTCTTCTAGAGTGGAGTTCTTCAGCTCTGACCGTTGATTACAAAATATTTAGCTTTTTAAGCCGAATAGCTTTTAGTTGATTACAAAATATTCTACATATTGCACTCACTATCTTCGATTCAACGAATATTATTACAGATTGTTACGAGTTTATGGTTGACTCGTAGACAGAGCAGAAGTTTAGAATGGAATGGGTCTTTTTAGCCACTCTCGCTTTGGTTCCCCTTCTTCTATGGATCATACATGTCCTGATTTTGAATCACTTATTTCGGTGCTTGATTTTGCAGGAGCAAGTCTTCCTCTCAGTATGGCACTTCTGTTGTTTTCTCCGTGAGGTTGGCTTTATCAATGGAGATTGTTGGCTTTTCAGCAAGACTGTTGTCCTCATTTTTTATGGATTCAGATGTATAGATTGGGGGCTTCTGTTGTTGACAGTACTGCAGATATGGACTTAAGAAACAGTTAGAGAAAACTTTCGTTCTGGTGGAATATTATCTGTATGATGCATCTGACTACTCAAATATTTTCCAAGATGCGGTAGACAATGAATATGCTTACAGGGTATGCATGTTTTTCGTTTCAATGCAAGTTCAGTTCTAGCCATTTTATTATATGAATTAGTTTTATGCTATAGGAAAAGCATCTCTCGTCTGGGATGCATGGTTTTTGGATTAAATTAATGGTCTATCCTGTAGTCACGTAACACATGTGTTAAAGTAATTTGTTTAAGATATCTGAAATATGATGCTGCGTACAACATATATATATATATATATATATATATATATAGAGAGAGAGAGAGAGAGAGAGAGAGAGAGAGAGAGAGAGACTTAGTATTTTCTTTTAATATCCAAATTCTGCAAATGACTTAGTATTTTACTGTCCTTCTTATTGGCTCTTATTTCCTTGTTTATGTGTGTTAGCCATGAAGATTGCTAAACATATAGCTATTCCAGTATGTTGCATTTAAATATGAGATTGTGTTATTCTAATACAAAAAGAATGGCATTTATTAAGTTTTAATGTATGAATTTTATGCAAAACAATTATTCATGCATACTATATTTTATCTTTTTATACTTTTAGGGTGTAGTTGTTCTAGAAATTGTCCACGATGTTTGCTTTATATGCACTAGCAATCTAACTGCTGATACTTACAAGAACTTTCACGCAAAATTTGTGCAGGCCATATAATGGATGTTCAAGTTGTTGATGCTGTTCCTTTCAAAAGCAAAGTGGTGGCTACTCTTCTGCTTGGCTCAGAAGTCCATTTCATTAGTAAAGCCAAGGGCAGTCTTTCTAAACAATTGGTTTTGAGAGTACGAGGGTTCTCAAGGATTTTATCACCAAGTATAATGTCCCTAATGATGTTCCTGCTGAGCTGCTTGAAGGCTCTTCCGAAGATGAAACTGAGGAATCTGAAAAGCTCCCTGGAAGACCCAAGAAGAGGAAATAAATATTTGTCTTAGATATTGCCAGATACGGGTGGTGATTACCTTTAAATTGAATTCAGATGGAGTATCAGTTATGCTACCCCTCTAGTGTGCATTGGTTGCATTGGCAAGAAAATCCATTTGGTTTTAGTCAATTTGTAGTGCCTAAGATCTTTTTATGTGCTCTTGCTGTTGGAATCGAATGGATATTATATCTTATGAGGGAGTAAATTTCCTGTGCATGAGCTCCATCGCCCTCAGATCATGATCTGATGCAAAAAAGGAGCTTGTGCTACCTTTTATGTTCTTATCCATTGACAAATCAGTTTACCTTTCTCTAAGACGTGGAATGAAAATTGAAATTGGTATAAAAAAAAAGGAAAATTGAAATTACTTCTCATGAAAGCTAGCTCTTTTTGCCCTTGATAATTTATTTGCAAGTCTATGTTCATTTCTTGCTTTTCTTTTCTTTTTTAATTTGTGAAAAAGCAGTGTTTCTTTATGTTCTGTTTATGCTATGCTTATTGCAAGCAAAAGCATGTAATGAGAGTAATTGAGTCCTGGTACTGCAAGGAAAAGCAAGTAATGAGAGTAATTGTTTCATCCCATGGTATTACATTTCTTACTTTTATATACAACATTGTAGTACATTTTTGGATTTCAATAAGGCTGAGCCAATTCTGTACACATTGATAAGGTGAGGTATGCTTCCTCCTTTCCAACAAGAAAGAAAATGAAAAAAAAACAGGTAGACAAAAGACATTCCAGCAAAAAAGAAAGATTTGTGTCCAACTTTGGCCATGGTATTTAAGTCTAAGATATGTGTTCCTTAATAGTGGAGTTGTATCATGTTGCAAAAACGTAGGACTTGTTGGAGATGAGCTCTTGTTCACTGACTTGGTTCATCTCTTCACGTTACTCAATCCCTTCCCAAAACATTAATAGAAAAGGACTGGTTAGATAATGCAAAAGCTAAAACTAACTCAAGCATTTACATATGCACAATTGTAAAGTTCGGATCAATCATTATGTGGTACAATAATAAGAAAGCTAGGAGTATGAAATCAATAACATGAGAACTATAGCAAAATTATATCCACCTCCTACCAAAAACATGTTGGGATGTCTTTAAAAATCATTTGTTCTGCGAATGAAGTCATATGTTAAAGTGGTCTCCAACAGATCCTAAGATTCAGACCCTTGATTTAACCATAAATAGGTGAAACCTGATGCAGCTCCAATAATTCAATAATTCACTTCTAATTCTAGTTTAGATATCACACCCGATGCAGCTCTTCTTTCTTTTCATCTAGCATATTTTTTCCAGAGCAACTAGATCTGCTTCTTTTCATCTGAAACAAGTAATGAACTGCCTCGTTAGCAATTTGATCCAAAAGATGATATGGGATAGGTTTCCCCAAAATAGGTACCGGTATTTATTTCTGCTTTTGTTCTGCTCAGTAGTTATGATAGTGGCCCTCCATACAATAGTAGAAAATCCTAAGCTACCTTGGTTTCAAGCCCCACATAATTGTCCTTTCTGTTTAAGAGGAATAAAAAAGCAGTTTGTTCTTTCAAGGATTCATTATCCATTGTAAGCACAGCATTCTGCATTGTTTACTATAGAAGTTCCAGGCAAAACAAATTGCTCATTACTTGTTTCAATCAGTTGAATTTTTCAGAAAACTGGTACTTCCTCGTAAATATGGTTTAAAAGAACACATGATATAACATAAGAACTTTAGAAAAATAAGACTACATCACTAAAATAAAAGTAGGCAGTTGTCAACTTTTGGGGGAAATTGCTTGATATCATTTTCGAAAGTAAATGCCAATGAATCTAGTTTATAGCTATTAAAATTTTCATTGCTATATTTCCTAAAGTACAAAATAGAACATTCGAGAATATGGTAGAGACAATTAGCTGATACAGAATTGCAATTTAATTCAGCAACTTTAAATATACGGTATTGCAAATACGGAATTGGCCTAGAGACAATTAGCTGATAGATGTAAGTAACACAGTGAAGAAGTAACAATTTTTACATTAAATGAAGCTGAATTCGTGTCAGCATATTAGCTTTCTTCCCAAACTTCATCAGCTGATCAACAAAGTTTACTACTGCATACTATCCGAGCTAAATATCGTTTATAAAACACACTACCGTGCCGCAGGCACTCCCTTACCACACATTTTTCTCACATTTAAGAAAAATGTGAGAAAAATTATACATCATGAGCAATGTCCAAATTATACATCTCTATGCAGGAAACATTTAAGAAAAGCAGAAGCCCTGGACTCCCCCACAATGGACAATGCATTATCAAGAGCAAATAGAACATAATGTAGAGAAAGCACCAACCTTTCGCTTGATCTCGTGAATCGGGCTCTCTGGGTCCTCAAGAACAGCATAGGTTCTGCCAAGGCTCTGACTGCTGCTCTCGATCGCAACAAGTGCAAAAAGGGCCACCACCAAAATGCCATTGTACATTGCCCCAAAAGATCCAACCATATCGCATCCATGATTCCAATCTGAATCATCATGTATTACAAAGAAAACAGAATGAAATATAATCGTGAGTGGGAATTGGGAAACGGGTAAAACAGATAATATAGGAAATTGTACATGCCATTACGAACGCTAAAGATGAAGAATCATCATGTGGATGTCCCCCCCCCCAAAAAAAATATAATCATGTGGAGTATTTTTGTTTTTGTAAAAAAGTGGGAAAACTAGTGGCGGTACATGGATGCAGAGAAGGAAGACGGCAACGGCCTGAGGAGTGTCATAATTAGGAAGGAAGGCCCTAAACCAGATGCCGCATGCAGATGCCCAACCGCAGAAGCGCATTGTAGGATTAGGAAAAGCATGAGTTGACGAGGAGGGAAAGGCAGCAGAGAGGGCTGCTGCCGGAATGGAAGGTAATCGATGCAGGAAAGGAACACTGCTTGATTCCTCCTCCATTCTCTCATTTCATCTATTATTCCTCTGGAAGTAAGGGAGAGAAGCAAAAGGCAAAAATGAAAAAAGAAAGTGAGGAGGTGTGGCTGTGGCCTGCCGCCTGCGCTCGATTTGGACAAAGGAGGGAGAAAGGTGTTCACAGCTAAGGGAAAGGGGCTATGTGACGGGGGAAAGGGGTTGTCCGGCAGGACTGGGCGGCGGAAGGGGAAGACCGAAGGAGGCAAAGGTCGTAAGGGGGAAGGGGCTGAGGGGAAAGTGAGGCGGTTTTGAAATGGGGAAATTGGCCTAGGGGAAAGGTGTTCAACGTGGTGAGCGGGAAAACGAAATTGTCAGACGGCATGGTTCGGCTGTTAACGCCGTGTCTGTATTTTGCCGGGGCCCATAACCTTCCTAGATGGCTTTCTCCCATTGGTGATCGACACCACGCTAGGACGCCAACGCGGTGTCGTATCTACATCCAATAATTTCTCCTTTCCGAGTTTCTCTCGCACTCCTCCTCCTTCCTCTCTCCACTTTGATTCCCCCTCACGCGTCTCTCTTTGCTCCCCTCCAAAACCCCAAGACTCTGGAAGCTTCATCCTTCACAATTTGGTTCGACTCTCAGCTGATTTTTTCATAAAGCAAGTGATCATTTATTCTTTATTTCTGTGATAGAAATTATATGTTTGCAGCGTAGCAACTTTTTTCTCATATTTTGGAATTGATCGGTGCGTTCAAGAGCTGAGTTTCAGTTTCAACTGACATGCGATGGATCTTTTGATAACGTATATGTTGATTTCATCTAAGTTTTGCCCTTTTCCTGCATACCGATTCTCTTTTGTTGATTTTTAGTTTCGGACGTTTATTTGACTTTTTCCATTTAGCAGTGGCTGGAACTGCCTCTGGAGAGTTTGTTCGAACTGAGAGTATTCGTGTTTATGGATTAACTGGCGACTAAGATACTAAATAGGAAAGGAATTGTGTTATGCTATTCTAATTGGTTTGATCAACTAAACTTTTGTCCCATTTTGTTGTTGTCTATTTTGGGACTTTTACTGTAGTAGCTCAGCTAGTTCTTGTAACTGATTAATGATACTGCCTCCAGTCACTTTTAATCGAGACAATTGGCAAAAATATGCTTACCAAAATTAGATGATACCGTTGTCTCCAATAATCATACCTGGCGAGATTAGGGCAGTGAGCCTAGGTCGAGAATCTACCTTGTGAGCAAGCTCAGTTGCCTGCTCGGGAAGGTGACTCGCGCACTCACTCGGAAAGCCTACCAATGAGGCTTTTACATCTCAATAAAATGATAAATTATGTGACGGTCTCAATTAAAAATGACCGGAGGGGGTATTTGATAAGTAGGATCACCTAGCAGGGGAAATTGTTTAATGTTCTTATTTGGTTGGAGTATAAAACATACTCCCTTCATCCCGTATTAATAGCTCCATTTGGAAAATAGTGGTTTTTATTAAATGGTAAGTTGAAGAAGGAGGTTGTCTTGAGCTGTTAATGTCAGCCAAACTCCCCCCCCCCCCCAAATGGAGCTATTAATTTGGGACAGAGGGTGTATAGCTTGGTTGGGGAATAAATGTGCAACCTCTGATTGAGATTGTGAAGTGTAATAGCATCATTAAATACCTCATCCCACTTATTGGAGTGTGTAACAGAATTTTATTGGGTTATCACTTCTATCATTATTTGTTGAAAGAAGCTTGTTCTCCAAAGAAGTAATGACTAATAGCAAGACATGTGCCCATCCTTAGTTTATCTGCACAATGTAATATAATGAACTTTCTTTGGGATTAGTTATATTATGTAATTAATTTTTTTTTTGCATAGAATGGGTATCTTAGAATAGCTTAAAGGCTGTTCAATCTGTTCATCTGAGTTGCAAGGCGAAGTAAGTGTTTTTTTGTCCATTGGACACTGGTAGATGTAGAAATTCAGCTGAATGTAGTTTATATCACATTCATGTAATTATAAGCTATTGCTGTTCCCATTTTAATTTGATTCTTTATCCTCTGAGAACTATTACAGGCTGGGTAGTTTGGCATCTAAGCCCACATAAATGGCCAAGAATGAGGAGTCTGGAAGTCCCGTGTGGACTCCTTCCTACTGGATGCAGACAACTGAGGATGTTGCAAGAGCTGTTACAGCTGCTGCTGCTGCAGCTGCCACGGCCCGCTCTCGTCGCCCCTCTGTTATCTTTTCTACCAAAGATGAAAACAGTGATGGCCAATTCCAGAAATTACAACGCCATGTTGTTAAGGTACTGAAGAATTTCTCAACTCCACCTGTAGCAAGGAAAGGAGGAAACTACAACCCGGAAGTTCTTACCAGTCAAAAGCGTCAATGGGCAAACATTCACTTGCAATCCTTGGTAATTTCGCAGCTGATGTTGTTACATCTATTAACAAATATTACTGCATAGACAGTGCATGCTGGAGGCACGATGATCATTTTCTTGTTTTACTGTGTGTTTTCATTGTATTAGAATGATACAGTTTCATGGTTTACAACAAATCTATAAAATCTTAATTATTTATGCTGGATCATATAGCTGACATAATAAATTCACAAGATTTTTTGTGGGTTTTATGAATAGTGTATTGACTCATTTTATGTTGGCACTTTATGTGTCTGTGTTTGCATGTGAGCTTTTAGATAAAGGCGTAGATGGTTAAGAGCTGTAAAATATCTGTTGTGTGTCTGCTTTTGTGCCTTCACTTAAAATCAGCCTCATTTTGTCATATGGAGTTTTATAAAGTATTTATCAGTGCGCAAATGTTCTGGTCTATGTGTTCTAATTTTCATGCATCAAAGAATTTTTTTTCTATTAAGGTATTCTGGTAGGATCTTGTTAATGTGTTTTTTGGCGCTCTGAGTTTTTCTCAAGTATAAAAATAAATTTACAATTGTCAACCTGTATCCATTTATCTATTTAACATCTCTTTGTATCTCCACATGCTAGATAGAGGTAAAATAGTATTCAATAGACTTTTTAATTTACTTTCTCTCTAATTTAATGTAGACAATTACTTGATTTCTGCAGGACCAAAAGCCTGTGAAAGAACCATCCAGGCTTTTTGAGAGCATAGTGGTTGTTGGACTTAGTCCTAACTGTGATGTCAAGGAACTTCAAAAACAAATGCATGAGAAGAATCTTGAAGGTTCACGAACATTACATATTGAACCCAACATGCAGAAACAAGGCAGCTCCTCACTCGTCCTAGAACCCCAGGTGCCGTTTGAGCAGTGTAAAATTTGTGCTGTTTATCTCCTCTTTAGTTGCTGTACCAACACACGTAATGAATACTTCTGATAATTTTATATTAGCTGCTTTCAGGTTTTATTTGTATACCCTCCAGAGAGGCAGCTACCTCTTAAATACAAGGATCTGCTTTCCTTCTGCTTTCCCGGAGGCTTGGAGGTCTGATTGACATCTTTTTGCTAATCTATTATTTTCATTTGTGATATATTCTTCTTGATGTTTCATGAATTTTACAGGTTCATTCTGTTGAAAAAACTCCATCAATGAGTTCATTGAATGAAATATTTCTTGGACAGGTAGACAGCATTTGCATGGCCTTATTTTTTGTTCTTTTTCTTCATCCCAGTTTTTTGCCGTTTAAGGATAAGAAATATGATCCATGAACATCTATTTCTCTCTGTGGCCTTGACCTATGCTTGGGCATCTTTTTATAAACCCTGCAGGTATTCAATTGCACTGAATTTTTTTTTTTTTTGCAGGATCACCTTAATCAGAGTGATTTATCCTTTATGTTCCGTTTACAGGTAATTTTATTCATATGGATTGCTAGTTGTCATCTTGTCGCACACCTTATGCCAATTCTCAGTTTGCTTAATGTGCTGACACCAGATGCTATTTCTTAGGGAAAAAAAGTAAGTTGGACAAGTTAAAGGTCCCATTTATTCTCTGTTGAGCTGAATTGCGCTAATGCTTACTCCTGCTTTTACACAAAGTGAATGTATGAGAAGAATAGGAGGATGATGCAATTGCATGTGCAATGTTTATTTTAGTTTGGCCTAAAAGAAGTACCTGCAAATTTCAGCAGCTAAACCAAAATCTTCACATTGCTTGTAGTTGAAGTAGCAACTACTTATTATCTTAGTTTCCGGCATTAGGAGTATCCTCATATCTCCCAAAGGCAGTGATGCAGAGCGATAATGGGCCCAATTAGAAATATTTTTCGTATTTATTTAATAAAGAATATTAAGATGTCCTTAATGAAGAATATCTTATTTGATTAGGCTAGATTTGATTTGCGTAATATTTTATTTGATTAAGGATAGATTGGATTTGATTTTCTATCTTTAGAAGGAATCCTAAATCAATGTTTTATTTCCTATTAAAGACTTATTATAAGTCTATTTAAAGGCCTCAATTTAATTGAATAAAGGGATAGTTGATGATTTGAAGAAAAATACCTTGTTTCTCTCTGTTGATGGAGATCTCCGTTGGTGCCGAAGCCAACAAACCCCGGTGGTGAATCCGATGGTTGCTGTCCGGTGGTGATTCCGGCAGCCCTTCTGGTGGTGATTCCAGAAAATGGCCTCCTGGCCTACTGGCCTCCGTATCCTCCATATCCGCTTCCTTTTTATCCTGCCATCCCTCCGCTCCTCCTCCACGTGCCGTCTGCTATCAACTTGGTGGCCCATCAAACAGCTTGCACCCCGTTCCTTCTCCTGTCACCTGGGATTTCCTACTCCAACAATCAATTGCTCTGAATGCTAAATTAGAGGCTCTGAATGCCAAATCTGATGTGCTCGTCTGCGAGTTTGCCAAGATCAACGCTCGTGTTGCACGCCTATGCTCTCGCCTACCATCGGCTGTCCCAAATTCCACATCTGCCAGCCCAACACTTCCCGGGCTCCACATCCATCAGCCGTCTCGCCTACCATCGGCTGTCCCAAATTCCACATCTGCCAGCCCAACACTTCCCGGGCTCCACATCCATCAGCCGTCTGTGTCTGTGTCGACCATCCATGATCAAGCGCCATGTGAACTAGACGAAGAGATCATTGTGCAGGTCCATCAGTCATGTGTCGCCGACTCTCAAGCCACAATGGCACATGAGACAGCAGACTCCCCGGCCACCATGGAACAAGAAAACGTGTCAACTCGTGAAAGTGTCTCCTGACTCTCAGATCGAGTTCTACCCTCCATGGCCGCCGCTCCTCTTTGGCAGTACCTTTTCTTCTTTGTTCAATGGCCTCAAGCTCTCTCTCGGCGCCAAAGTTCATACCTTTTCTGCTCCGGTCGTGTATGGGGCACACCACCACCACGTCACCACCGATTGGTGAGTTTTGAAGTCCGTCATTGGTGCTATGCTTCCTTGTCGCCGCCCTCCACCTGATCCACCGCCTCCACCTCCGCCGATGGTGTCCAAAGTTATCATCTTTTTCCTTTTCGCTGCTGCGGCCGACCATCCGTCTCGCCCTGCCACGATTGCCGCTACCACCATCCCGCGCAGCCGCCTTGCCTTCGCTTCACTGCTCCGCCGCCGCCTGCCTTCATGCCACTGCTCCGCCTTGCTCTGCCCTCGCGCCACTGCTCTGCCACCATGCCGCCGCCGCAGTAAACCATATCGTCGCCGCAGTCCACTATGTCGCCGCCGTTGACCATGTCGCCGCCGCAGTTGACCTTGCCCTTTCTTTCCGTCCCTTTGCCTTAGGGCATCACGTGTTTTCACTTCTCGAACGATCGGCCCAGGTTTCTATTTAAACCAAAAAAAAAGATCGACCCGGGATATGCTTGGTTCGGATTAATTCTCGACGAACTGGCGTGCTACCGTCCAGTATTCTTATGGTTTCTAGTGAGCCCTGTTTTATCATTATGGTGAACCAGATTTACGTGCAGAGTGCGGGGTTGGTTTGCCAGCCTCTTGAGTTATACTTGTCGGAGACGAGTTTATTTCACCCGTGGAGAATGATGCAGAGCGATAATGGGCCCAATTAGAAATATTTTTTGTATTTATTTAATAAAGAATATTAAGATGTCCTTAATGAAGAATATCTAATTTGATTAGGCTAGATTTGATTTGCATAATATTTTATTTGATTAAGGATAGATTGGATTTGATTTTCTATCTTTAGAAGGAATCCTAAATCAATGTTTTATTTCCTATTAAAGACTTATTGTAAGTCTATTTGAAGGCCTCAATTTAATGGAATAAAGGGGTAGTCGATGATTTGAAGAAAAATACCTTGTTTCTCTTTGTTGATGGAGATCTCTGTTGGTGCCGAAGCCAACAAACCCCGGTGGTGAATCTGGTGGTTGCTGTCCGGTAGTGATTCCGGCAGCCCTTCTGGTGGTGATTCGGCCTCCATATCCTCCATATCTGCTTCCTTTTTATCCCGCCATCCCCTCCGCTCCTCCACGTGCCGTCCGCTATCAGGCAGGCAACTGAGAAGGCTCAATCTAAAGCATGATTGGCCCATCAATTTATTCACGAGTTTCCCACCAAACAATTCTGCATTGACATGTTTTATTCAGATGGTAGTTGCCCCTCTCAGATTTTAAATTCAAATTTCATTTTGGTATTAGGTAGGAGCCACTGTTTTGGTATCTGGTTAGAACGGTTGTAGAAAAGGGTGTTTCCATGAATTCCATACGAATAGAGACCCTAAGTATCACTGAAACGGTCAATTAGTCAATGAGTAAAATCAGAATTAGTTACTAGGGAGCTTGGCAAGCAAGAAACATTGTTTATTGAGTGAAATGGATCATCAAAGCTAACGTCTCTGTTTAGATACCCATCATTGTGGGCGAAGTTGGAGTAGACTTACTGTGTTTTTACATTGCTTACATACATATAGAGCACACATATAGAGATGTCTGCTGCTTTTGTACTGGGCTATGTGTTTGTAATCCATACATTGAGTGTATTAGGTGATGTAAACTTTTGAATTTCTTATTTAGTTAGTCTCTTTTTCATAGGTTGCTGATGATTCTACTCTCTATGGATGCTGTGCACTTGTGGAAGAAATTGTTGAAAGGCCATCGGGATTAATTTCGATGATTGCTGATGAACCTCCTTCCTCGTCTTTTAGACGTCTTCTAATGACGACGACTCGATGTTATTGCATCCTGTCTAGGCTTCCATTCTTTGATCTGCATTTTGGAGTACTGAAGAGGTACATCTGCTTGATATCGAGTAGTGCTTTTGGTCTACAGCCTCATAGATATAGTAGTCCCATATATGCTCATCCCAATAATCTACATGCATGTGCATTCTCGTGGACCTAATCCCATGCTTGGGTTTTATTTGCTTCAGATTCAACTTCGACTCTCCACGTCATTGGTTGTATTTTCCTTTGTTTTTACAAATCATCGAAATATGTGAATAATACTCTTTAGTGACCTAGGGTTGATGCTGGATTTTGTAAGTTTGTAGCTGTTATTGTCACCCAAAAAGGCACATTTGCTGGAAAAGAATTTTGTACAGTCGAATCTAGTTAGTGCTTAATGAAGCTTCATACTTCTTTTTTGTCTACCATTGCAGCATATTTGCTGAGGAAAGACTCCAACGCTTAAAGAATGGGATCGATATGATAACATTGGCAGCCACAGGAGATGAGAAACAAGATGAAGATGTTGAAGAAATATCAGATATTCTATCACCACAATTAGATTGTGGAAAGGAAGAAAAATTAGATGGTGTATCACCTCGTTTAGACAGTGATAAAGACATACTTATGGAGTCTGTGGGAAGACCCAATGGAAGTGGAGAAAGTTCTTCATGCACTTTCGATAGTGGATATGGCATCACGAGTAATCAGTCATGTAATGGGGTTGCAAAAGATGATACTAATATTTCTTCGGGGGAATCGGAGGTAGAAGACCCAGTGGTTAGGGAAGAATCTGGACATATGCAGCAGATATCTAATGGCCAGATGAAGCACACTAATGACAAACAATTACCAGAAGCAATTCTGCCTATGTTGCGTTACCATCATTATGAGAGTTCTGAATCCTCCTCCAGGTATATGATGACTGAAAGTTAGTATTGTCGGACAAATTTATTCATCATTGCAACCTAGAACGCTCTTTCAAGCCTTCAATCGTTATGAGATGGGCATGTATGCGTGTTTTGAAACACCTAGAATTGTGATTATAATTAACTTTTTCTGTATCAATAATTTTTCCAGCATTCAGGGTTCACCTTGCGGAGACCAAAATTTTAGGAGCGACATGGAGGAATCAGAGCTTGAAGAACCTTCATCCTCTGGTTGGGAAGAACCCAGTGACCATGATGAGATACTTGAATGGGCAAAGGTTTTATGCATCTTCATTTAGTTGTTTTAGATGTCTTTGTCTTCTGTGGCAACACAGAATTGGAGACTCTCACTGTCTGAATTACTCATTTTGATTATTATTTTCAGGTCAACAATCACGGATCATTACAAATAATTTGTGAATACTATCGTTTGTGCTGCCCCACCAGGGGCTCAACAATTAGTTTCCACCCTCTTGAACACCTTCATCCTCTGAAATTTCATAGGCCTGCAGAAACGGTTTTGTACACTGCTGGCTCTACAATCGATCTGAGATCTTGCAGCACTAGCTTAGAAGTTGCAGATGTATGTATGCTTGTGTTTGTATTCTAGGAGCTCATTAAAATTTTGCTTTCTGAATTAGGTGTTCTGCTATATTTGAGAACTCTGTTTATTGGGAAAAAGCTTTTAAATATGCATGTCCTCTCTTAAGCACATAAGAAGGCTGACATTTCTCTGTGTAGTACTTTTAGCATATGGTCTTGACAGCCTATAAGATGCAGAATCATCTTGCTGAATTAGGTGTTCTGCTATATTTGAGAACACTGTTTATTGGGAAAAAGCTTCTAAATATGCATGTCCTCTCTTAAGCACATAAGAAGGCTGACGTTTCTCTGTGTAGTACTTATAGCATATGGTCTTGACAGCCTATAAGATGCAGAATCATCTTGCTAAATCTGTTGACTTGGTCTACATGCTGTCTCAGTTGTCTATCCATATATGGCATATACTTTTTATTCTTTGAGAATGATAGATAATGTGCCTGCAACTAACGACAAGAGGCAGATGGTAGTAAAACAAGGAGATTTAGTTAGAATTAGCCTAATCTTTTCCTATCATGTTCTATTCTTACAGGCTCATAGTGCACTTCTAGCGGAGGAAGAAGCAACTGCTTTATCTGTGTGGACAGTTGCATGCTTATGCGGTAATTTGAGGCTTGAACATGTAAGTGTGCTCATTCTTGTTGTATGTTCCTGAGGACAAACGTATTATTTGTACTACATTCAATAAGGTCACTTGTGGAGAGTAATTTCTTTCATTCGTTTATGGAGGATAATTATCTTAGTTTGTGAAGTTTGTTTTCCTTAATTCTTGTGGGAGGTGATTTATTTGTCTATATTCATTCTGTTTTTTTTCTTTCAATTTTTCAGGTGCTAATGATATTTGCAGGGGCCCTTTTGGAGAAGCAGATTGTGGTTGTCTGTTCCAATTTGGTATGCAGCATGATCTTTAAGTCACTTTGCTTCACTTTTGTTGATAGGAATATTCAGGGTCAATCTCAAATTAAGAAAATTGCTTGCATATTGAATATTCGAATTACCAGTGATGACTTTACACATAAAAGATATTGCTCCTTAAAGTTGGCTTGTTTTCTTCAGTGTCTCATGATATTTTTACACAATATTGGTGCAACCTTTATTACCCCTCCGTCCACAGATAGCGTGATCGGAATCCTCTGAGCACTAACAGGGTCTCACAAAGAGACTTTGTATAACTCAAATTATAGACCAATTTTCATTAATAACTCTAATGCCTCTTTATGGGCGTACTTGTGTCCTACTAGGAAAAAATGTACAAGAAATTCTCTCTTTTGAAAACACGTTTAGCCTAGTACTCTGATTCAAATAGAATAACTAACTTCATTAAATAAAACTTCTAACTGAAGTCATCATCATACGCCTTATCCCAGCTATCTGGGGTCGGCGGCATAGATTATATACCGCATTTGACTCTTATCGGAATCAAAATGGTACAAAATCCATACAAAGAAACATAGTGGCAAGTTTTTACGCTGGATGCCCTTCCTGACGCAACCCTCCGAAAAGGGGACAATGATAAGAGTACCCTGAAAATAATAGAGTACAAAAAAAAATCCTTCTAATGGGCTTACTTGTGCTTCGCATCACAGAGAGATTTTGAGGACTCTGGGAGGATTAAGATCTAGTTGATTTAAATTTCTTAAACCAAAATTTTCTTTAACCTCACATCAAGTATTGTTTAAATTGCACTTTTACTGCAGGGTATCTTATCTGCAATAGTATTATCAATGGTTCCTTTAATCCGGCCATACCAGTGGCAGAGCTTACTAATGCCAGTATGTCTCACTTGTCCTTTGTCTTTGTTGCTTATTCATCATTTATCTTCTTTTCTTCTGGGTTCTGGAAGTCCAAATATATATTACCTAGATTCTTGTTTATTCATTTCCTTCAACTGAACACTTGTCAAGTATACATATAACAGGCTCTTAATGGTTTTCTTTGCTTGATTTCAGGTTTTGCCCAACGAAATGATAGATTTTCTTGATGCACCTGTTCCATATGTGGTTAGCTTCCTTCTAAACTGTTGAAATTTACATAGTTGATGAACTAAGATATTATGTAAAATCAGTAAACTAGCATTTAGGTGTTGCAAAAATATTAGTGTAGGGGCAAGGTCTTTGTCTTTAACTGCAGTTCATAGCAATTACGTGATGGTGGTTTTTTTTCCTAAGAGTCACTTGCCACTAGGTTTCTTTGTATAAGTTCTTTACCATCATTTTGATTCTGATAGGCGTCTAGTTGGATATAGAATCCTTGCCGCCGACCCCAGATGTCTGTAATAATGTGTATAGTGATGATGAAGATGATTTGGTCAAAATAAATATATATCAAAATGGAAAACATGGATCCTGCACAGTAAGTTTTCCACAGTGGTGGTGGTGCATGCTGTCAGTTGAAATATAAGGACATGCTGCGCAAATGGGGCCAGGCAGGACGTCAAATAAATTGAGATGGGCTGCCTATTGAACATTAAGTAGCAAAAGAAGCCATACGGGAAAAGAAATAAAAAGTGAAGAATGAATGAGACAGGAAAGCAAGGAAAACTATCATATAGAAGGTGTCAGTCTGTACCAAAGAAAATTTGTCCTCCAAAATTAAGCCTTCAGCATTTTTCTGATTTCTCATGTAGATATTAACAAGTAATAAGAAGTCATACCATTAATTCCCAATCATGTAACACAAAAAGAATCTCTCCAAATACATTTAAATCGGTTGAATTGAACGAATTTGGTGTTAATCCATTGCAAGAGAAACTGTCAAAAATCAATACTTAAGACATAATTGCATAATTGTTTCATGACCAGTCACCTTCAGTCACTGTTTCCTTTTTTCACTTTCATTCATATAGAAAACCTAACAACCTTTTTTGACAGGATAAGAGTAAGAAAGTCATAATTTAGACTGTCTCAGGTTTCACTTCGGAAGTTAATTATCTCTTAGGCTGCTCAGGTGTAAAACATCTCAGTTTGAACTTGTTTAGTTTTTTCCTTTGTCTTTCGGTTAAGGAGATTACTTCAATATGACTTTGTACTTCACTACTTTTCATGCTGAAAATCTGGTGGGGTCTCACAAGTTGTACTATCTTTTCTAAAGCGTGTTTTTAGTAGTGTGATCATATTATTATACGCACATAATCAAAACCCGCGAATATAAAGAGTGGAAATTGTTATCTATCTATGTGTGATACTATGTTAGTAAAATTAACACAATTGTTAGTCCGTTCCCTATCTGCTGAAATTTTTAGGCGCCACAGTTAACTAACAGAAAACTGTTGCAAAGGATATTAGGGAAAGCACTGTACCTTATGTGTGCATCCTCGTATATGTTTCACATTTGAGAAGTGTTAGTATTAATATACATTATAGTAACATACTTACATATTATCAGCTTCAGTTCTTCGGTGAATTTTTTTCCCTTTACAAATTATTTATACTTTATCTATTTTCTTTTGACTGAAAAAAATTCTCACACTTTACATGTTTAGGTTGGTGTGAAGAACAAGTCTGCTGAAGTACAGTCAAAATTGTCGAATGTTATTTTGGTAGATGCCAATAAGAACCAGGTCCGGCTTATTATCGAACTGTTTGATATATTGCCTTCTAGAAATGCTGATTGGCTGGCATTTATTTCTCAATTGTATTTTATAATGTCTACTAACTTGCCAGAAGTAGAGGATAAAGTAAAAGAAAATAATACTGCAGAATACAGCAGTACAATCAATGTTATCAATCTGTAGATTTCTCTTAAAGATAAGATATGATAGAAAAGAGAACGAAATTGTATTATTGGACTGTGAAGTCTAAATGACATAGAGGAAGACTGATCCTTTATAGAGATGGATCTTCTAATACAAGCAAGGCCTAAAGTAGGAAATAACTTGGACAAAAGATAATAAACGCTCCTAATACAAGCTAGGCCTACAATAGGAAATAACTTGGACTAAAAGAAAATAAACCTGCAGTGACTAAAATACTCTAAAGTATAGTAGACTAACACTGACGTAACTAAATAACAAGCAAATATACTCTAACAGGATACAAGTTGTACTTTTTTGTCCAGTGGCCTTCATTTTTGTGGTGACCACTTTAGATGCCCTACCAAATACCAACTTTAAAAAACCATGCTATCTCAAATTCTCAATATACCTTCATAAACCCAGAATGTAAAGATAATGAAAAGACAAATTCTAAGTTGAAATTGGGTGACACCTCTAAATGGAGTTAGCAGCTTAAAATGATAATATTGCTCTTCTTAAGTAGCTCAAGTTGATCATGCAGGTTCTTGTTTTTTTGGTAACTAGGGCCTCTGAATGGCGATCATTCAGGTTCTTGAGATGTGAAGTTTCTTACTTGACTCTAACCCTAATTCTGAGACTGGAAACTCTTCTGCATCTTCAACCTTTCAAAAATATTCTGTTCTGATGAGCTTTAAGCAAAGTTGTCTTGGCAATGTTGTACTTGCAACTTAAATTTGTTTGTTCTAAATGTTTGGGCTAATCAGCTGAAGTCCGCAACACTACCACAATTGCCGCACCATAAAGAATTACTTTCTTCTCTGAGTCCATATCATGCAAGGCTTGTTGGAGAAAGCTACCTGGCTAAAAAGAGACCAGTTCATGAATGCACAGACGTCCAGGTATTCTATTCTCTGCTAGCTCCCGAGTTTAGATGTTTACTTGTATATATCATTGAATTTTGAAATTGAAGCCTGAGTTCACGTTTAGGTGATGGGGATAAAGAAGTGACAGAAGCTTAAAATATAGGTTGTATTTTATGTTAAGGTGGCTTGATAGAAGTTTTTGCCTCAGCTGACTTCTTGTTATCAACTAAATCTATGTCAGATTAGAGTATCATCACCTGCAGTGCCCACAAATTTTTAATTATCTGTTTTCTTTTTTATGAAGCTTCAGATAGTAACTATACTTTAGCAAAGCATTCAGTG
Source organism: Houttuynia cordata (assembly GCA_039654745.1). Taxonomy (NCBI): domain Eukaryota; kingdom Viridiplantae; phylum Streptophyta; class Magnoliopsida; order Piperales; family Saururaceae; genus Houttuynia; species Houttuynia cordata. The sequence continues at coordinate 35,579,442 of CM077504.1, forward strand.
TTCTTGAGAACTCATTGAGTCTAGTTACAAGTGTATGACCCTGATTGAAGTTGTAATTTGTATTCTTTTTGTCCTTTCATTGTACATGTGCATATTCTGGATTGAGAATGTTATTCATTTATTAAATAATCTGATTTTCTATCCTTATACTTGGTGCATAGTCATTTCTACCAGAAGTGTGCAATTATGAAATTTCATTTTTCAATTTCAATACTCTAGGTTGAAGCGGCCAAAGGCTTTTTAGCAGTTCTAAGGTCATACTTGGATTCTCTGTGCTCAAGCCTGCGTTCTCACACAATCACAAACGTACAATCAAATAATGACAAGGTCTGCATCTTTTAAGACTTTATTTTTTCCTACACATTATATTCGCCTTTTAAGTTGCGAAAACTTCATGCTTCTTTAGTGTACCAGTTCTGATGAGATTTTGGTTTTATTTGCTCGTATATTATCAGCCTTAGTTTTTTGTGATTAAAGTTTTTTTAGAGGCTTGATAGACAATCATATTAAAATGCGTTCTAGGAAAAGAATATCTGTTGAGTGGCTGTGTCAGGAATAATATTTTATTATCTACGCGCTTGGCTTTTCTCTTCAAACAGTACTCTAACAGGCTGACAGGTGAAGACAATTTTTATCGAAACAAATGGTGAAAGTAAAGATTGTAAGTGCATGTTAGTTGGATATAACTTCTGAGAGTCGAAACTAGTGATATAGAAATTATCTCACTTTGTCGCTTGTGTATTTAGTTATCATCATCATTGAAGGCATGACCATCCTTATCTTCAGCAGGCTTACTTTCATTCTTTTTGTCATTTGCTTATATCTAATAGGTATCTTTACTTTTAAAAGAGAGTTTCATTGATTCGTTCCCAAGCCGTGATAGGCCATTTATGAAGGTAAGTGTGATTCATGCACAACTTCTTCGTATGCTTATCTTTTGTCGTAGTGGCTTGTTGTGCCTTGACATTGCTTCCTATACATGTAAAAAGGTGTTCTATGACATCTGAATGCAGTGTTCCTGTTAAAGCATCTTACTGCACCTTTTCGTTTAATATTGTCCCTTAATCGAAAGATAGGAACCATAAAACTCAAGATTGGAGTGTTATTACAGAAATTGCAAAGAGACATGACGAACTGATCGTCACCACTCCAAATTACAAATTTTTCTGTTGTACACATTAAGTCCAATGCACTTGAAGAAATTGAACCTTCTGCCAAAAGATTTGAGCTAGTTTCCAGATTGTTGAGTTGAACTTTGTTCAGACCCTTCAGGTTTGCAGAAGAAATCATAATAACTACCTCCTGAGGATATTTTCTCTCCTGGAATTCAAGACTACTATGCGATCAATCTGAATCATAATAAGCATAACAAGCCCGTGAGATACAGAAACCGATGATCTAATGCTTCTCAAAACCCATAGGATGAAGAAAATGAGGCGAAGGGCGGAGGAGGGAGAAGACGGGCTTGGCCTGCAGGTCAGCCATTGGGAGCAGGAGGAAAGGGGGGGGGGGGGGGTTAGGTAGTTAGGGTTTGGTTTACTGTTTATTAAATTTTCTGTTTTCTCGATTTTTATTTACTGCTAGAACCAGGAAACACCCAAATTTCTGAACTTTTGTGAGGGGACCAAACCAAGAATGAAACCCTGTAGACCTGAAATAATGTAATCTAGTTTTTGAAGAAAAAAAATCAATCTCGTGTTGTTCCATGCGTTTCAGCTCAGTTGCAGGCAATATGTACATCTTGTGTCGTTCTCTTGTTTCCACCTTGTAATGGCGTTTTTGGATAAGCATGAACTTGGCTGTTTTTTTTCTTTACCTTTTCAGTTTCCAATTCTTGTTCATCTCTTTCCACCGTTCCTTCACCTCCTGACTTGTATTCCTTCTTCATTGATGTATCATTTTCACCTTTTTTTTGTGCAATGGAAGTGATCACACCCACATCCATCTGCTCAAATAATTATCCGGATTTGACTGAGATTCATTACTTATTTAAACAATTCGAAAAACTGATACAAATGTACCATCCATAGGCTATACATTGTACGAAATATTTCTAACCGATTCACTTTTTGTGTAACAGCTCTTCGTGGACACCCAACTCTTTTCGGTACATACAGATTTGGTCCTCTCCTTTTATCAGAAGGAGTAATGTTCTCTCATAGTTCTTTAGCACAGGTTAATACATATTCAAAATGTAAATTTTGATTATTTTTTTTAACCTTCAGTAATTATAACATAAATATGATTCTCTACAATGTGCTGGTTGTATGGCTTTTGAGTATCCCGATAGTGATGTTTTCGAAATTGAGGGATGATAGCTGGTACACTATTGAAAGAACCCAGAATAACATTGTAACAGGTGGGCGATTCCTTCGATTTCCGAATTTTGAGCTTCAGTTTTATATTGCTATGACTCTCGTTGACTTTGCCACAAAGCAACAAAGGTAAATGTTTAGAATTTCCGAATGCAAACAAAATTTATTGTCTGAAACACCACAAATGCATCCAGATCACATGATTGAACAACTGAAAGATTCAATATGCTATTAAGGTTTAAATTTTAGGATAGAATAATCATGGGTTATTTAATTTTATTCATGAAAGATTAAATATGCTAGCTAGCGAAAGACAAATGGAGGTACATATTAGTCCAATCTCTTATGGCAGGCATTTTCATCTCTACGGTGAAAAAGAAATGATGCTTTCGACTTTGCTTTTTTAGACATCTATATGTATCCTAGCGAATCTGCAAAGCTTATGCATTTTTCAGAGCAATAAAGCAAAGATGCACATGAAAACTTATGCCCCGTGTTACCGTGCCCTGGTGGAGGTGCAAAGCTGTCTTTTAAAGGGCAATAGCAGCAAGTAAAATAAGCTATCTTTTGCAGTTGGAGCCCCACTTTTTTTGTGGCTCCGTAAATTGGCACTCCACTTTCATGGGGTAAGATCCCCAATGTAGAAGTAAATTGGTAATATTATGTGATGAAATAATACGTTTTAGATCAATGGTGATGAACTCTGATATTTATCCATCTGTTATTCATAGGGGTTAAAAAGGTTGCAACGAGAGGTGTGAAGTTCTCTTACATATTGCTACATTGTCAGCCAACGGCCTCTCGGTACAATGCATATGACGCTTAAAAACGTAGATGAATAATTTGCCTCGAGAAAAAAAGAGATCCATAGGTGAATAACACGCCAACCGTGCTTCCTTGATGTCCATTTACTTACGGGAAGGACCTACGGGATCACCAAGGGACAGAGAATTACTGGACCCAAAATTCCAAGAAATGGTGCAGATCTCCTTGAGTGGAAGCCCATTAATCATCCCGCACAATGGCGACCGTAAAATAAGCATTTTTCGCATTTAAGCAACTCGAGGACTCTCTTATTAGTTGCCATGAAGAGAGCCTTCCGTTTTTCGTTTTGGGTGCATGAGAGCCTTTTTTTTTGGGGGTCGGCATGAGAGCCTTCAATTACCAATGGATATATAACAGCTATTGAGCAAACATACGGCCATTATCTCAACCTCCACGTAAAAATTTGCACTTACAAGGGTAGTCCAAGAAAGCAATTTGCAGATAAACACATTCCTGTTTCATATATTTCAGCAGCACTTGCATTCAAAGCTGATTGAAAGAAAATTTTCTCATATTGGTGGTTACAATCTGATCTCTCCCAGCAGTTATCTTAATTTTTTGTAGCAATCTTAATCCATCCAACTGAATATCTCTCCCAGAAGCACTTGCATATAAACACGTTCGTGTTTCATATATTTCAGCAGCACTTGCATTCAGAACTGAGTGGAATTTTTTTTTTCTTATATTGCTTACAATCTGATCTTTCCAAGCAGTTATCTTAACTTTTTGTAGCAACTTTAACCCATCCAACTGAATATCTCTACCGTTCCTCTGTACTGTTTATCTAGTCTCCCCATCAGCGTTTCCAGACAAACTAAAAAGAAAACCCACTGCATAAAGTTGAAATAAATAAGGGTGCCCAGTCGATATACCTCCACAGCCAATCCATTTTCTGCAGTCACCACCACCCATGCGAATCTAGAGCCATCTAAAATCCAATATGACCTTGAGGTGATCATCTAAACAGAGTCCTGGTTCTTGGTGATAATTGTTGCCATTTACATCTTCTGATAGGTCTCTTAAAACAAGGGATATCCCGTAAATGAATTAAATCACTTTATGTGCTCTCATAACCAAATCCACCTCAAATGGAAACCTTATTAATTGCTGCGACACAAAAGAGAGGGCTTCATCCAACTCAAATCAGATTTATGAATAAACTGCAGCAAATGAAGAAGTCTTCTATCATTTAACAACACGATTTTACTAAAGAACTTATTGCCGTTTGAACAGAAGACTAAAGATTAGTTGCCTTCTTTTCTTCACGTTTTTACCATGGCAAACATCTACGCAGCAATAAAATCATGGGCTAAAAAATTAGAAGCCTTGAGCATTCATATTATAAGGAATCCGCACTTCCATAACTAGGAAAACATAATAATGTAAACCTCAAAATTTCATTGCACTACCTCTACAGCTCTCTCTAGCAATGGAATCATAGGCTTCAAAACTAAAAGACTTGGACATTCATATTATACGCAATCCGCGCATTTCCATAATCATGTGAACCTAAAAGTTTCATTGCACAACCTCTACACTCTGGTGGCAATGGTTTTATAGGGTTGATAACTTGGAAGCCTTGGACATTCAATTTTAAGCATACCTCATGTTCAGAACTAGGAAAACATAATAATGTGAACCTCGAAAGTTCATTGCACAACCTCTACACCTCTTCTAGCAATGGAATTATAGGCTAGATAACTTGAAAGCCTTGGACATTCACATTTTAAGCAATCCTCATGTTCAGAACTAGGAAAACATAATAATGTAAACATCAAAATTTCATTGCATAACCTCTAAAGCTCTGCTAGCAATGGAATTATAGGCTAGATAACTTAAGTTTGGGACATTCGCATTTTGAGCAATTCTCATGTTCAGAACTAGGAAAACATAATAACGTGAACCTCAAACTTTCATTGCATAATCTCTACAGCTCTGCTACTTCTATCACAAACATAAAAAAATTGGAGAAGAAATATTTTGCCACTATTTATCAGCAGATAACCAGATGGAAAGTTCAGTCACCAATGAGAGAACAAATGAAAGAACAGATAAGTCGAACAATTAAGCATACCCTATACAGAGAAGCGATGCAAAGTCCCCAGATTCGAAAACCTGCATTTCCACCGCAGCTCAAAACCCCCATTCTCTCTTGTAAAATGAATCCAATATCCGGCGTAGAATTGTAAGAAAGCCATGACAGTAACACAGAGAATTCCAGAACAAAGAAGGAATGTCATGATGAGCGTCTCTCCATTTTGGAAATCTGCCATCTCTTGACCCCGAGGAAGAGACCGAAAGCAAGTTGCAAGGACACAGCAATGCCGACGAACAAGAGCCCGATCTTTTTCCCGATGTTAAGCTTCCGCTTCGTGGAATGGCGATGGTCGATCGGGGAGCGATGGTGATTATGTGGTGAAGACCAGGATTTGTTCCGGTGTATAGGAGGAGGTGGAGGAGGGTGGTGTTGGCGGTGGATCGGCTTTCCAGGAGGAGGGTGGTTCTTCGTGTGCTCGACGGGCGGAGGCGGAGGCGGCGAAAGATTGGAGGAAGAAGGGGCGGAGGAATAATGGGAGGAGCGGGAGTGGAAATGGGAACGGTTGTGGACCTTATGCTTGTGATGGCTCAATCGGATATCGTGTAGCCGAGAGTCTGCGAGAAGGGGAGAATGGCTGAAGACGATCGCCCAAGTAAAGAGGAGGAGGGTGGGTAATGGTCGGTCCATGGAGAAAGGGCACGAAGATCTCCTCATAGGAGTCTTGTAAAAGGGTGATGAATCTCCATTTGCACCATTTGGGTCGTCTCAGATTCTTCGTTCAAATCTGCAAAGGAGCAAGATGCAGGGGGAGGTTCCTCATCGCAGGGAAGTTGGACGAGGAGGTCAATAGATCTGCAATGCAATAGAAGTCAAAGAACGGAACTTTTCTACCGCACTTGCTTTCAAAGCCCCTGAAGTAGATTGTAATGAAAGCACTTGCTTTCAAAGCCCTTCTTCTCCCTACTGAATCAGCGTTTTCTTTCTATTCCTCTTCTTCACCACTCCTGTTTTCATATCATAGGCATAGCCGGCGCCGTTGAGACGCAGGAGAGAGAAGAAAAGGGGAAGTTGGAGCCCAGAGGGGAAGGACGGGTTAGACGTTGGAGCCAGAAGAAACCAACAAGGAAAAAGGGGACATCGAATCAGCCAGAGGCAGAGAAATTGGATGGGAGGGAGGGAGGGAGGGAGGGAGGGAGGGAGGCTGGTGGAGGACTCTCGGGGGAGGAGGACGCGTGGGGTGGGGGTTTAGTTTGGCGCAGCTCTGATTGGAATGAGTTGGAAAGAAGAAGGCCGATTTGCCCCAAATTCATCTCATTTTGACACCCTGTAAGCACTCTGTTCATTTCCTTACTAGGCCTAATCCATTCTCTAGTCATGCGACTGTGCGGGATTAGGAGGCGAAGTGCCCATGCTAGAGGTAGGGTACATGTCATAATGTTTGGATGATGATGAATCGAGGGGTACGTACATATGAACCATTGCAAACGGAAACGCCGTTAGAATGGATGGGGCCCGGGGTAAGTGACACCAAAATCTTGGGCAGGCTCGACATCGCGTTCATGTTGGGGGAAGAAGACAAAAGGGAAAGATCCTAAGTCTAACAAGTTGATTGACGCCATAATAGCAGGCGCTCTCGTGGTGGCCCTCCTGCCGTTCCGGTCAACCCTATCCACCACCAGGTCGTCACCATTTGCCTACCTCGGCAGTCTACAAGTTTTACTATGTAAAATAGGAGACTAGGTCACTAGGGTGCTGTTTAGGAGGCCATTTCCTAGTTCATTTAAGGTTATTTTCCACCATTTGCCACTAAAAAGTGTTTGGGAGGCACATTTACATTTAGATTTTCATTTACATAGTAAATAATCATAAACATTCTAGAGGGTTGTCAAATATGTTTTTAAATAAGAATATTGTGATAAATGACCATAATTACCCTTCCATCATTCATGTCTCCTTTTTTAATCCCCAAAACCCATACTACAATCATCAAATAAAAATAAATTTTTTTTCATTTCTTACTATCATCAAATGGCCTCCTAAACAGCCCCTAGGAGTCCCTCGTTTCAGATTGTGTGTGTTAATGCATGGGGTGGGTGGTCTTAATCATCCACTCATCCCTACTTTAACAATCAGAGGAAGTGCCGACAAATGTCAAGCGTCTTGAGTGCGTATATTGACTTTTTCAGATAAGAGATATATTCACAACACAAAACCCGCACACCAAGTCCTTACATTGGGTGCGTTTGGATAGTGATAGTGATAAGTAAAAAAAAATTATCATGCTGAAAATAATCAAGGTGATTTGTAAGTGATTTTTCTTATTGTTGAAAACTCGTTTGGTGACTTGCGTTTGAGAACCTAAAAAAAGATCAGGTGTGATTAGTGTTTGGCAAAGTCGGTGAAAATTTTTTGTTTTGGATGGTGGGGGTGGGCAGGGGCGGCCGGTCGTAGGCGGCGGTGTTCGTGGTGGGTGGTGTCGGCAACGGGTGAGCGGTGGGCGACGGCCGACGGTTGCAGTGGTCGTGGTGGGTGGCAGCAGCGGCGACGGCGGGCAGTGGGTGATGGGTGGTGGTCGGTGGTGGTGGTAGGTGGTGCCGGCGGCAGTGGTGGTGGTAGTGGGCGGTGGCGGTGGCGGTGGTGGGTGGTGCCAGCAATGGTGGTCGGCGGTGGGAAGTTGTGGGTGGTGGTCGGCAGCAGTGGGTGGTGCCAGTGGAGGTGACGAGGAAAAAAATTTCAGGCTGATGCTCATTTGAATGAGAATCAGCATTTTCACATCTTTCAGGGATGATTTACTGATTTTTTCAGTTTTCACCGTTAAGAGTGAAAATTGCCCAAATTAGTAACCAAACGCACTATCAGCTGATAGATGAAAATATGTGATTTTTTTCACCTATCACCATCAGCAGCTCCTATCAGTAACATTAGTAAACAAACACCAATCAGAAGAATCAGCCCCTTTCAGCCTTATTTTTTTTTAGGTAATCAGTTTCCAAATGCACCCATTGTTTATTTTTAATTGGATCGTCCATGCACCTATGTTTTTTAAATATCGAGTAGAAGCGGATGTTTCAAATGATGGGATGTGCAAACATGAGATAAAAATTTATAGTATTTGTTATTCCATACGTATATAGCTTTCTGTGTAGGTGCGTTGTTGTCCAAGTGCCCGAGTCAATCAGTTTGATTCAATTAGGTATTAAGTTGAAGCATATCTTATACTCCCTCTGTTCCAAAATACTATATAATTTGAGAAAATTATTATTTTTATTGGACCATGAAGCCCGCAATGAAATCACATTACTTCTTCTCTCCCATATCCCGTCCAACTCATATGTTTGTTCACGAACTAAATTCAAGTCAATCCTTGCAAGTCTCATCCAATTTTGAAACGAGGAAGTCACATAATTTGGCAAAATGTAAACAATATTTTGGAAAATGAATATTTCCAAATGTACATAGTATTTTGGAACGGAGGGAGTATTATTTAAAAATATTATGTACATTTTGCCAAATCACATGACTTCCTCTTTCCAAAATTGGAAGAGACTTGGAAGGATTGACTAGAAATTTATTTATGAACGATCATACGAGTTAGACGGGATATTTAAGGGAGAAAAAATTCTCAGGTGCGTTTAGTTTGAGATAGTCTATACAATTTCCAATGGGATCCTTCACTCTTTACAGCCAGTTCTGAACCAAGGAAAAAGCCCTTATCCATTGTAGTGATTTCAACAAAGGCTTCGAACTCGATGGAGAAAAGAAGCTTCTGCATTATACAACAGCAGCCGCCCAGAGCAAGCCCATAATCGAGAGCTGTTCACGAGGTTTTTCCATATTACATGGTTAATGAGCTCAGATTGCCATATTACCTAGTTTTTTGGGCTCATCTTATATAACCTTATTTCGACACCTAATTTGCCCATTTTGCCCTCCTCAACCCTAACCCTAAAACCTTCTCTAACGTGTTTCTATATTACATGGTTTTAAGTTTTACACTTCACCTAACCATATCTCCCTCATTTTTAGGCTCTGTTTGGTTAGCACTTTTAGGAGTAGGAAATCCAAATTCTTTAGATGAAGCTAGGTTTAAGAGAATAAGGTGTTTGGTTTGCCAAAATTCACTTCTTTTGATGAATTTGGGTCATGGTGGCATTTGGTGTAATTTTTAAAAGAAGACAATGGCATTTGATAACAAAAAACCTCATCATTAGTTGAAACCTCGTTTTTTTTAAAAAATACCCCTGCCTTATTTCGGAAATTACCCCATTTGCCACCCAAATAAGTGAATTTGAATTCTTTTGGGCCAAAAGAAGCTTTTTGGGCAACCAAACAGGGCCTTAATCCATTTTCGCCCATTTTTTGTTCTTCTTTATTTCTATGCTCTTTATAATCATCATAATATCTTAATGATCTTGATACCATATTGAAAAAATACTACAAAATCTATGATAAATAGCATACGGTGTCTCAACATCTTTGTGATATCATCGTGATAAATTTTTTTAACGAAAACGGATAAGAAATAAGAGAAATATTCATATTTGAAGTTTGTCCCAATAAATAAGATCTTTTTGATCCGTTTTCACTCATTTTTTTATCATGATGATCTTATAAAGATATTGAGACATCGGATGCTATTTATTGTAGATTTTTGGTATTTTTTCGATATGATATCAAGGTCATTAGGATATCATGATGATCAGAAATAGCATATAAATAAGAAAGAAAAGAAAAGGCAAAAATGGACTAAAATGAAGGATATATGATTCGGTGAAGTGTAAAACTTAAAACCATATAATATAGAAACACGTTAGAGAAGGTTTAAGGGTTAGGGTTGAGGAGGGCAAAATAGGTAAATCAGGTACCAAAATTAGTTATATGAGATGATCCCGAAAAAACCATGTAATATGGCAATCTGAACTCACTGGCCAGGCAAAATGGAAAAACCTCGCTCTTTCCAAAAGAAAAACCGAACCTGCATGAGCCTGGTTCGTTATCAGAAGTGTCAGCTCCTCTGTAAATACTACTCCTACATTTTGTATAGACTGCAAGATATACACTAAAAGCTCTAAAACAATCCCACCTCCGCCTTAAGCATGAGTGAGCTCATAGTCCCTTTTCAAATAAAATTTGATACAGTAGCAATTGAGGGAAGGATAGTAGCAACTGTACACCTCTAGTCCTTACGCCACTGTTTTTGTTGGGCAATAGAAGTAGGTCTATGGGCCTCACATGGCCCCACTTTTACATTGTCCAACGGTGGTTTTTTATGGAGAAGTTATTAGGTACCCGCGAGTAGGGGGAAGTCATGCTCATACGTGCCCGCCTACTTAATAATTTTTCGTTTCTTATGTGGTATTAACTAAAATACATACAAATAAAATTAGTTAAAAAATTTCCTTCATATTGATAACCACATTTCAAATTATTTTCTCATCATATTGTGGAGTGTTGGAGGGTTGAGTCAAAAGGGCATCCGGCGTAAAAACCTGTTACTATGTTTCTTTATATGAATTTTGTACCATTTTAATTTCGATTAAAGTCAAATGCAGTATATAATCAATGCCACCGACACCAGATAGCTGGGATAACGCGTATGATGATTGTGGAGTGTTGGACTGTGATGAAAGGCATTTCTAGGTTGCCAAGGGTTCCGGTGATGAAGGGTTACAACGTTCGCACCCAACGATGTGCTTAAATGAATCGATTCTCCACACTGTACCTATTTGTTTCGGACGGCAGAAGTGTTTTGTTGTGCAAACACAACAATACACTCCTATCAAGCCTTGGGCATTTAGGGATAAAATCTCTAACCATTAATACGTTATTGATGAAGTAATCAAAACAAACGGGAAACGATATTCGTACAGCAAATTCCTACACATTTTCATAGAAATGAGTGGGTGAAATGATGTGACCCCACATGAGTTCACCCTCTTATTGTCATACACATATAAAAATGTGTAGGAATCTGCTGTAAGGTTATCAAACGGTGGCGTTTTGAGGGCGTTCACGGTTGTGCATCTCCATTTCCATCTTCTTGCAGCCTTACAGTGCCACAGCCGTAAACGCCCTCAAAACGCTACCGTTTCAGAAATTCTGCGGCTGGTCAGAGTCGTCCCGGCGGTGGAGACTCGGATATGGCCTCCGTTTTGGTCGCCGTTTCCGGAGAAGAGGGCTGTGATCCAAAACAGGTGGGCAGCGTTATATCATTTGCCTTGAGCAAGGAACGCAGGACCAATATTACCTGTCAGAAAGAAATCAGAAATACAATCAGGCACAGAGAGGACGCCGGGGGCATACATACTGCATGCGGGCCTGCGGCTGCTTGCTGGGACTGATGAGACTTTGCTTCTCTGAGCTGACGTAGACATATAAATGAGCGCAAGGAGTACGGTATTTCCTTCGTACCCTGCTTTAAATCTCATTCAATCTTGTGCTTAAAAGATACATCCCCTGAAGCTTTTTTCTACCCATATACGTGTAGCAAGTTCGTTCTTCTTAAATCTTTCGTTGACACAGCAAAGGTTAGCGAGCGAATATAACAGATGCTTTCATGCACGCTTGGAGGCATGCACGCTTGGAGGCATGCTAAGTCAGGGGCCGTTTGGGGCGTGATTAAAAGCAAAACATCCAGATGGGATGTTTTGCTACAGTGTAGCATCTGGATATTTTATATAGGGAAAAGTTTAAATGAGATCGCTCTTATATTGCTTATATGAGGCCACTTTGAATCGTAGCTGTTGGATCTTGATCTGACGGCTACAAATATCCATAATGATCTCACCCACTCCTTGATGTGACACACTACCAACCCACTGATTTGATATCCACCGTCCGATTAGAATCTAACGACAATAAAGATTGGCCTCATGCTCCTTATATGAGAACGATCTCATGTAAACTCATCTCTTTTATATATCCAGCTGAAACACCTCATGATGTGTTTCAGCTGGATGTAAAAATCCACATGGATGTTACAGTAAAAATCCAAAATCCAGTCTGGATATTTTTGCAATAATCACGCCCCAAACGGCCCCTCAGTGCTATTCTTTATTTTGGTTGCATTCGATAGGGAGCACTCTAGGGCTCACGTCACTGCTTCATGTCTTCTGACCAAAATGAACTAGATCTATGCGGTTGTAATATCTAGTTCATGTTATTCAGCAGAAAATGAGTTCTTTAGATATTAATTGGCGCGAACTTCTGTTTTCTCATAATACCCGAAATTTCTTCTTTTCTTCCATGTGACCTAGAAATTACTTAAAATACCTTTCTTCCCAAATGAGCGCCACGTAATATGGAAAAAGCTCCCTTCTTCTATCAAATTAGCGATTTAATAGAGCATTCAGCTGAGGAAAAAGACATTCCGGCATAGGTCCGTCAATCATTGCGGTTCATATTACCGTCGGCGCCGTCCAACCCGAAGAAAAAATTTCATGCCGAAAAATTGTTAAATCAGCGGAAAAGACAAGAAAAAATCTATGATGAAGGGATTTTGATGTAAGAGCAGCGGGAAAGCCCTCTCAACTACAAAAAATCATATCTACATGTAAAAAAACACATATAAAGGTCACCCATTAGTGCTCGACCGCTCTTCGACATCAAATAAGAGGATAAAAATGGGCAAAAACATGAAATACTAGTCAGCGAGTGATAAGTTCAATTTATATATCTTTCTGTGATCCTCATAAAATGGAGTAGGAGGAAAAATGAGGAAAATGCAAACAAAATGGGCAAAAATGGATAAAAAATGAGCGAGTTATAACATTTTGAAGATTGTCATTTTATCGTGTATTCGAATACATGATAAATGCATTCTGACAGAAAGTGGAAGCTTTCTGACGTCCGCTTTCTTATTTTTTCTTATTTTTTCATCCTAATATATATCTTCATGAGATAAAATCGTATCATATGAGATACGAAGAGATGTTACTGCAATATTCAAAATGTTATAACTCGCTCGTTTTTTATCCGTTTTTGCCCTATTTTTTCGTTCTTCTTTATTTTTCCTCCGTTTCAATTTTATTAGGATCACAAAAAGAGTTATGATATTTGAAGACACGAAGTCGTGTCCTCTACCACCTCATGAAGATATATTATGATGAAAAAAGAATAAAAAATAAGAATAAGGAAGAAAGTGGAAGCTTTCCGACATCTGGAGAAAAAATTTCAGTAAAATCGTGCCGTCGAAAACACGATTTGATTCAAGTCGTATTTTTAAATATCATAACTCTTTTTGTGATCCTAATGAAGTGGAAGAGGAGGAAAAATAAGGAAGAACGCAAAATAAAAGGCCAAAACGGATAAAAAATGAGAGAGTTATGATATTTTCAAAATTACAATAAAATTGTATCGTCGGAGACACGACTTGAAGTGTCCCATATGACACGATGTTACCGCAATATTCAAAATGTTATAACTCGCTCATTTTTTATTCGCTTTTGCCATTTTTTTTGCATTTTTCCTTATTTTTCCTCCTCTTTAATTTCATTAGGATAACAGAAAGAGTTATGACATTTGAAAACACGACTTGAATGGACGACACGATTTTACGGTCATTTCTTCTCCGTTTTTCTCCATTTTTTTGCGTTCTTTTATATTTTTCCTCCTCTACCACCTCATGAAGATATATTATGATGAAAAAATAAGAAAAAATAAGAATAAGGAAGAAAGTGGAAGCTTTCTGACGTCTGGAGAAAAAATTCCAATAAAATTGCATCGTCGAAGACACGACTTGATTCAAGTTGTATTTTTAAATATCATAACTCTTTCTGTGATCCTAATGAAGTGGAAGAGGAGGAAAAATAAGGAAGAACAAAAAATAAAAACGGAAAAATGAATAAAAAATAAGTGAGTTATGATATTTTCAAAATTGCAGTAAAATCGTGTCGTCGGAGACACGACTTGAAGTAAAAAAAATTGTGTCATCGTGTCCTCTTCCTCTTTATGAAGTGGAAGAAGAGGAAAAATGAGGAAGAACATAAAAAAAGGGGGAAAAGGGATGAAAAATGAGCGAGTTATGACATTTTGAAGATTGTCATTTTATCGTATATTTCAATACACGATAAATACATTTTTCATGCGTTTTTGCCTTTTTTTTTTGTTCTTCCTCATTTTTCCTCCTCTTCCATTTTATGAGGATAATAGAAAGATATATAAAATGAACTTGTCACTCGCCGACTTGTATTTCATGTTTTTACCCATTTTTATCCTCTTATTTGATATCCAAGAGCGGTCGAGCACCAACGGGTGACCTTTAGATATGTTTTTTTACATGTAGATCTGATTTTTTGTAGCTGGGAGGGCTTCCCCGCTGCTCTTTACATCAAAATCCCTTCATCATAGATTTTGTCTTATTTTTCCCGCTGATTTAATAATTTTCGGCATGAAATTTTATTTTTTCCGGGTTGAACGGCGCCGGCGGTGATTTGAACCGCGATGATTGATAAACCTTCGCCGTAATGTCTTCTTCTCGAGCTAGATGTTCCCGTAAATCGCTGATTTTGGGAAGAAGGGAGCTTTTTCGGATACAAAAGGCACAAAAAATGTAAAAGAATAGTATTTTTGGTACACTAAGTGCCAATTCCAGGTTATATGAGATCTCACGGGAAAAATTAGGTAAGATAAGAAAATGAGAGTTGGCGCCAGGTCATATGTAAAAAGCTCACAGAAAAGAGTAATGTCGGTTGATGTAACAAGTAATCTACCCTATAAAAAGTAGATAAAAAAATAAAAAAGAGTAATACTATTGCCAAAAAGAAAAAAGAAATACTCCCTCCGAGGGAGTACTTTTTAACGAGTAATGTTTTTAGTTTTGTATTTGTAACATGTCAATACAAAACTTTAACGGACTGTATATTTTGCTGGGCAGTCGGTTGCCCAAGAAAAATAAAAGGGAAGAGTTTTATTACCGAGAGAGAGCGAGAGAGACAGAGTGCGCGCTTTTGGCGTAGATAGATCCCGTCGGATCGCCAATTCATGGCTATGATGTCCTCTCGGCAAATAGGCCAAAGTGGGTTTGTCTTTTCATTTCGCAGATTACATTGAGGGCCGTGCCATCCCCCAGTCTGTCTGCTCTGCTCCTAGGCCCCCAAACCAGGTCTAAACTATATAGGCTGCCGCCTGCTGCTGCCTGTGGCAGCCCCTTAGTCATTCATATTTCATACTACCCGTTGCCTAGCACCGATTGAGTAGACCAACGGGCGGGCCTCACTCAATCCATGACCATATCGGTCTTTCTAAGCGCGGGACTCGATCCCTTCAATAACTCTTTCTTTTTCCCGGTGAATATGTTCAATTTCTTTTGGTACATGTTGCAGTTTATTCATAGGAGATATGGTTCCAAAGTATGATTGTTTGAGGATTACAAACCTGCCCATGTTTTCGCAATGGCGTGCAGTTTGATTAGATTCTTTTGGGTGCGTGAATCAGCTAACCTAGAAGGCAGAGAGGCACCGCTGCGTTGCAGCTGTTTGACAAACCTTTTGCAGTTTGCACCTCCTGCCTCCACCACTGTCTTCTTTGCAGTCCTCTATATTTATGCTTTCATGTGAGAGAGGAGGGGGGGGGGGGGGGGGGGGGACTGTAATTTCCTTGAAGAAACAGGGCATTCAAATACACAGCTTTTGAAGCCAGAGAGGTCCCTCGCTTCATTTTGGCAAGGTCGGCAAGCGCCAAAGGTCGTTTCCTCGCTACTGCACCTGCTTAACTCTCTCTCTGATAGTAGTGTGGCCTCGTGAGGTGAAAGCAGCGCTTCTTCTCAGATGGGGTGGCGATGAATGTGTGTATTAAAAGCCAGGTACAAAGTCCGAGGCTGCTGCAACGAGGCCGAGAAAAACCCCCACGCGGCACAAAGAGATAGACAACGAGAACGAAGAGTTGGGCAGTGTTCCGAGTTCCCAACTCTTCTTCTCTCATTTATATCCTCTCGAGGGCCGGGGAGGTTATGTTCTTCAACATCTCCAGATATTCATATGACAGAGGAGTTTCCGTTTTCGGTTTCTGCAACGAGGTTGAGGAGGAGCTTTGGAGTTTGAGCGGAGAAGGAGCCGGAGAAACAACGAGGACCAAGATTGTGCTTGGAACTCGGGAACGAAGATTTATAAGGAGAAAGAAAAGCAAAGTTTTTTGGGGCTTTGGGCCTGAAAGGTGATATTGACATGAACAACTGGTTGGGCTTCTCGTTGTCGCCTCACCTGAGCATCCATGGCGGTGGTGGATCTAGTCGAGACCAAGAAGCAGAAGGTTCGGACATGCGACTTTGCTACGAGGAGGGTTTTGGAGAAGAAGAGAGGTTATTTCCACCACTCCCAGTTATGCCTCTTAGGTCGGATGGCTCTCTTTGCGTCATGGAAGAAGCTATTCGACAATCAAACCAAGGTACGTGGGTGCAAGCAAGTATATGCGGTTAAATTAATTTCCTAACCTTCCTTTTTCTTCCATCTGCAACATACCTCAACTCTTGTCTCGTGTCAGTGACTTTTTATTGTAAGACGGAGGATGGGTCTTCTGCTTTCATGCCCTATTTGGCATAACAAGGCTCTCGTTTTATCGATTTCTTCTTTCTTTTATCATTAAGAACATTCATTCACTTCTTTGATTGTTAACATATATTCTGCTTGTCTCCTATTTAATGCACCATATCTTTGTGAAATAGAGAACCACTTTGCTCAGAAGATGCTCCTTTAGTTCTTTCGATGGTCGTTTATCTCATTAGATACTCAGACTCACTTTTCACAATATCCATTACACGCTAATATGGTTCGTAATTTGCTTGAGAAGCCTTCTTGTTTTTTGGTTTCTTTGATTTGATGTACAGACTGGAAATACGAGCATGCAGTGTCCAACACAGGCTCTGCATGCAGCGAGCAGGAGAGGCAGTGCCCAAAGCTGGAAGACTTTCTGGGCGCGTATTCGAACGCCGAAGACGGCAACTCCGCCACCCACGCGGCGCATGCCCAAACTCTACCGCCTTTCTATTCCTACAATGGTCTTTACTACCACCATCCTCAGACGATACCGTTCGAGAACAACCAACATGAGCATCACAGGATCAACGTCAACATAAGTCCCGTCTTCGCCACTAACGATCAAGACGAAGCCTTCCAGCACCACCTCCCGGAGAGCCACTCTCTCGTGCCCGCACCCTACCATCTTCAGTACCCCATTGCACTCGATGGTCCGACATCGATCTCGGATTTCAAGTCATGGCTACGTCAGAATCCTTTCGGAATGGAGGAAAGAGCAAGGAGTGAAGCTGCAAACTGTAACAACATGCAAGGGCTGTCGCTGTCGATGAGCCCTGCAATGCAGCTGAGCGCGGCGGTGGCTACTAGTACTGCTGCAGCTGCTGCTGCCACGGAGAGTCGGAAAAAGGTGGTTGGGAAATCGTTGGTGAGAGAACCGGTTTCGAGGAAATCCATCGATACGTTTGGCCAACGCACGTCTCAATATCGTGGTGTAACGAGGTGGGCAACCGGTTCCTCTCGATAATATATGTTTTTTCTCTTTTATGTTTTTTCTCTTTAGTTGCTTGAAGTGTCTTGATATTGGTGAAAGATTACGGTTCATCTCGATAGTATTTGTTTTTCTCTTTACTTGCTTTAAGTGTCTTGATTGATATTGATGCCAGTTTATTGTCCTTATTTTGTTAAAACTTTGATTTTGATGAACTCATTTTGTAGAAACACCTTCTGGATATCTAGTCTTCTACGTTTATTACTAATCTATGAATCTAGTTTGATGAACCCGCTTATTGCATGCTTTGACGTTTCCATGCATCTGATTTTCTTCGATGTTTGTGCATTTGAATTGGTGTGTAGGCATAGGTGGACTGGAAGATATGAAGCGCATCTCTGGGATAATAGTTGCAGAAAGGAAGGACAAACAAGGAAAGGAAGGCAAGGTATCGATATGAACGCTAAGTTATTTCTTAAAATATATTGGAAAAAGTTTAAATGAGGACGCTAGGTGTTGGATCTTGATCTGACGGTACCCGCCGATTTGATACCCATCGTCGGATCGGAATCCAACCACTCAAAATATTAGCCTCATGCTCCTGAGAACTATTTCATATAAACCGAACTCAAATATATTTTTTCTTTTGAATTCATATATATTATGTAAACCATCCTCTTCATATAAATATTATGATTTGATGTACTTCGAACATCTTTTGCGCTTTGGAGAATCTTCTAACTAGAATTTTTCATGGATTCCTGGGATCTTCTACTGTTGCCACTTACTTCTACTGTATCCGAACAGTTTATCTAGGTAAGTAGAAGAAGGCCTTTTCGTTCAATTATAGGCAAGTCTCTAGTTTTCTTTTTTGCATTGATTACACGGCTGATTACACTTATGATGTACTGTTTGTGTTTTCCCTATCCCTTCTTTATTAGGAGGATATGACAAGGAAGAAAAGGCTGCTCGTGCTTATGATTTAGCAGCTCTCAAGTACTGGGGACCTACGACGCATATCAATTTTCCTGTATGTTGCTTATTTTACTTTCTTCTTTTTTTCATCCAACAGCATTCTTTTATTTCTCCATAGTTGTAATTTGCTTTCTTTCTCACTGTGATGGCAGCTGAGTGCCTACGAGAAAGAGCTGGAGGAGATGAAGAACATGACCAGGCAAGAATTTGTGGCTAATCTGAGAAGGTAAGTATTCAAGTTCTTTTATATTACAAAAAAATATTCCACTTTATTTTATGGGGAAATTCGAATCTTTTGGGTAGTTAGTAAGATACTCTTTCGTCTCTATCCAAGTCAGCGTTATTGTTTGTGTGCAATCACAGCACACTTTAATTTCTCTATTTCATAAAAAAAAATCTCTGTTCAAACTGCACTTGCCACTTCTATGTTGAAATAACAAAACATGCAGCTGGAGTGGAAAAAGAGGAGTATCCAACAGTCTTACAGCATATCTCTTTTACTTGTCACATGTTAATGTCCATCTTTTTCTACTCCTTCAGGAAAAGCAGCGGCTTCTCCAGAGGTGCCTCTATCTACAGAGGGGTCACTAGGTCCTGCCGGAAACTTCTTTTAGTATCTGCAATCCCTGCATACTACTGCAATGCAGCATTTCCTTATTATCGTCCTAAATGGTCTCAGTGTGTTTAATTCTCTAACTAATACTGAAATTCGCTTAATGACAGGCATCATCAACACGGCAGGTGGCAGGCACGAATTGGGAGGGTTGCTGGAAACAAGGATTTGTATCTGGGAACGTTCAGTAAGTTTTTTTTATGGAAGACTTAACGTTCTGTTCCATTTTTCATTCTGGTTTCAGTTGAATTGTGCTCAACTGACCGTTTAACTACAAGCGAATTTCATTTGTAATGTTCACTTCTGGTAATGGCTTAGGCACACAAGAAGAAGCTGCGGAAGCCTATGACATTGCGGCGATCAAATTCCGCGGCGTGAATGCAGTGACCAATTTCGACATTAGCAAGTACGATGTGAAGCGCATCTGCTCGAGCAGTAGCCTGATTGCTGGCGAATTGGCCAAGCGCTCCCCAAAAGAATCGTCTGCCGAGCATGACACCTCCAAACCCATGCTGCTTCCTGCATCGGCAGCCGACGCTCATGGGTCCAATGAACTCTCTGTCATGGTGTGGACTCCTAACAATGATTGCCATCAACAGGAGGACAATCATCTCAAGTACTCGTCGGCCTCCCCCAATGCGGCGAACAACGACACTGCATCCATGGCTTCCAATCACAGCTCCGCAGACAGTCCTAGGCATGAGGCTTCCAATCAGACTGATCGGGGAGCTGGCCGGAGAGTGGTTGGTGCGACCGCATTCTATGATGCTCTTGGCATTGGGGCTAACGAGGTACATCAAGGTGGTGTATGTGATGGACCGGATCAGTCTGCGAAGTGCGAAAATAACGGAGAAGACGATGGAACGGCTGGGATGAATGGGAGTGTAGGTTTGATGGCAATGGGTCTGCAAAGTAACCTTCCAGTTGCGACTACTCAGTTGCCCATGTTTGCTCTTTGGAACCAGTAAGTGAGACGTGAAGGGCGTTTTGTTAGGTCTTTGCCCGTGCATGCAAAGAGAATTCTACTGCCAACCTTAACAGGATTAATAGGATAATGAAGGCTAGGAATATAGGAAGTGCTAATTCTCCTATTTTATTCTATTTTACTATGGAACTGCAATTTTTCCCAAAGGTGGCATTTTACTGTGTTGTCCTTGATCACTTCTTTATTTCGTTGTCCATTGTTTGCATTTCCGAGGTTGAGGGATATTGGTCAAGGAGTCTCAGTATAATATGTCCTTTAAATGTCAAAAAAACTGTTCTTTTTTGGTAAAAGATGTTCCCTATATAATGTCGGTACGACATGTTGGGTTCCCTCAAAAGGTCGCCCTCTGAATTCAGAGATTCTCTGCATGAGTTTGGATAGAATCCTCGAGAAAAGGTTCTTTTCCTTCAACGTCTTGAAGAACCACGTCCTGTCTGCTTTTGAATTGAATTTGCCAAGACAGAAGAGAGCTGCAGAAGACTGAACTACTTAGGCCGGATCAGGGGTAGGGCGTCCTCATTCCCTCTTCAAAGGCCAAAACTCTCTCCCGGTTGTAATATGTTTGGGGGAGAAGTCCCCACAACCACCAAAAAGCAACCCATAGGTGTCTCAGATTGATTAGGAGCTGTCCAAAAGCAGCAGCTTAGATTCCTGACTGGGAAGGGGGCCACGGTCTCTTTTGTCACAAATGGTTTCCTCCTGGTTTGTGTTGGCCCAGCGGGGGAACCAAACATGCTTCAAGTTGTGTGATCCTAGCAAATTCTGCATGCTTGTTCGACACTTTTTGTCTTCTTTTGTTTACCTGCATAGATGCCCGTACCCGTGTAACAGAAGATTTATGAAGCTGGATTCGTCTTTGGCTTGGATTTCTCATCAACCCCTTCCAGCAGCCAGCAAGCTACGTAGACAAAATCTATACGACGAGATACTTGATGCAGATTGCAGGGTCACTTCTACATCAATTCTCTGTACCGTTCTGTCTTTTCCCCTGTGCGAGTGCCCTAATTCTGGTTCCTATGTTGGGTAGAAGGAACCTAGAAAGAGACTTAAGGGCTTTCGTTTTTTCATGCAGAAAGGACCTTCTGACTTCTGAGCTTCGCTTTCTTCCGCTCTCGCGTGACATGAGGCCCCTTTCAATCCAGGGGAGCAACACGAGGAACTGGAAACATCAAAGTTCAACCAATGTTTTCTCGGGCTTTGTGCTTGATCTTCTTATTTTCTCCATTTGGGCCCTTTGTCCGGTTCTTTGGTTCTTCTCTGTTGGGAAGGCAAAATGGCCCTTCAGCATTTACAAATTTCTTGCAGCCTTTACACAGCATGCAAATGGATATCCATTTGCAAAGAATGCAACTGGAGCTTTTCGCATGAGACGCATCATGTGCCCCTCATTTGTCGAACCATTATTTCTTTTACGTATCATTGGCTCATTGCTGCAAGTCTCCCTAGGATATGTTGGATAGTCCCAGAGAATGTACATGAGATGGAGAGAGAGAAGCTGCACTTCATATGGATGATTTTTTAAACTCCTTAGGATATGTTGGATAATGTCCTCCCTGAAACTCTTTTTTCTCTTTGAAAGTGACGACGGCAAACTCGAGGAGCAATCTGCCCCCATCATATTGTCTCTGCATAGCCAACATATTCACCACATTCAGACTTTCCGCGCGGTTTTCCCACATGCCCTTCTGTAGAACCCAAATGGGCCAGAGCCTGCGTTTTTTCTGTTGCCCTGAAAGGAAACCCAACCAAAAGATGGTTTCTTTTCTTTTATTGCCCATCGCACCAACATTTCTATCCCTGATGTACCAAAAAAAAACATCTCTCCTTGTGTTTTCCGTAACTCTGTGGATTTCGTAACTCGATGGTGACGGGCCATTTAAGTATTGACCCCGAAGCGCATAGTGCAGTGGTAGTAACCGCCGGTAACATTGAGGAGTTCCGGTGTTTAATCCGGACATCTTTGGAAAGGGTTATTGTACATATGTGGCCTAATTAGGGAGTGAGTGTCATGTGTGGGTATCGACCCAAAATTCTTGTTGATCAAGTCGGGTTGACCCGATTGCTGGCGTTATCAATACAAAAAAAATATATATCATATAAAATTTTTGCATAGTCCAATATTCCATATATAGCAATTTAATTAACAATCGTATTTCATGTGTCTATACTTACCATGTTTGGATATTCTCTTTTATCGATAATTGCATATGCAAGACACATTAATTGTTGATTTCCGTCGACTGCTGTAACAACCAATAAAACTTCATGGTACTTTCCTTTTAGGAATGTGTCAATAAACAGTGAGCAATAATCTCAGTGTTATTCAGAATGCTCTTGCGACCGGGCCGAACATCCAAAACACATGTCTGAAGTCGTAGCCGGCTAACTCAATTTCAATTTCAGGTATATCAGTTGATCTTTCTATCACCACATGCGTACCTGCGTTAGACCGCTCTAATTCCCTTCCGTAATGTGGCAAAATGCGATATGTGCCTTCAAGGTTGCTATCGATCAATCGGATCAATTCATCTTTTGCCCTCCATACCCTTTTATAGTTGACTGTCATGCCCCAATGCTTCTCAATGTATTGTTGGATATTTACGAGTTTTATAGAGTTTGAATCCTTATGGAGGCCATGACACTTCCTTGCAATCTAGAGGTGAGAAGCCAATGGATGATCTTTCGAACTTACATAAGTGTTACATGTATGCCTTCCTTCCCTCCTTGTCACACTGACTCCGTTAAGTCTGTTTTAAGCTCGTATGTACCACTTGCACATCGTAACCTTGCACGTTGAAGTAAATATGTCCTTGCTCTCATCCGCCACTTTGAACATGGACTTCCTCTTGATTGCTAGATCATTCAGAACCATCTTGAACTGCTTGACACTTTCGAACCTAGCCCCTAAGGCAAGTTGTGCCTCGTAGTCTTCTGCTTGTAAACTTCCAGTCAACATCGTCTCCTCTTCACAATGTTTTGAAGGACCGGCCTGTGCAGAATAGGTACCCCAATCCCAACCACCATCACCGTCAATATTGAGGTACTCATCGTCCTTCGACGAGACAGATTTCCCTTTACATGTGTCTCCTGCCGTGGGAACTCTAGAAGTAGATGCTCCTGCGTGATCTGGCCGGGGTAACTATGTAAGAGGCTCATCCCACTCATCTGCAGACCACGGTAATTCTTCTTCATCGAATAATTCTTTTTCATTTGTATCTGCATCTTCATCTTCTTCCCTATCTCCCAATCTGCGTGAAAAATAATTGTATGAATGGACTTGAGAACACGACTTTATATTTAGTCATGTATTTGAGAACATGACTTTATTTTTAGTCATGTATTCGTCGGCATGACTTTTACTCAAGTCGTGTCTTTGACAACACGACTTGTGGACAGTTGGCGAATTTGAAATCTTACATCGCAGCTTCAAATGAATAATCTTCATCTTTTCCTCCTTCAACTGCTGATGCGGGTGTCTTATTGGCTGGGCTAGACGGCCTCTCCTCCGATGTCTTAGTGGCCAACCTCACTTCTACCTCTGGTATCCTCTCGTCCTCCTTATTTTCACTGGAATATTATTTACACTTTCGGACCTGCTTGACGTGAGAGTGCCGTACCTTTTACCCAGATATTCCACGTTAGCCCAATGTGTTTTATGAATCTTGTCAACATATTTCTAGGCCACCTCATTGTATTCCTTCATCTTATCCATGGTTTCATCGAATTCTGGTCTCCTGAAGCATCTTGCAGCTCGGAATAGAAGTTCCTTAAGGTACTTATCCTTCTACTGATTAAGCATATTAGCGGCCATATGCCTTAGGCAAAACCCATAGTGAGCCTTGAGAAAGACATCATCGACTGCTCTCAAAAGGCCATTCTGTCTATCAAAGCCAATACTGTCCAAAGAGGTCGGGGGGTCCGTAAGGAGAAAACATTTTAGTAAGGTGAGGAACCACATCCTGTACAATTGAGCGGCAAAGCATATTAAACAAAGAAGGCTCCAGGTTGTTAGAAGGTCGTGTATAAAAAACACGACTGTATGACTAGTCGTGTTTTTGAAGACACGAATTTATGCCTAGTCATGTCGTGGAAGACACATTACAAAAAGTAAAACTCTTAACATCCCTTCCCACATAAAATTCCAATTATAAATTAACAAATCTGCATATTCTATGACTAAATTTTAAAATCCAAAATTAATATTTCACATTCCACAATGATAATAAAAAACCTCATAACAAAATTTCACATGCCACAATGAAAATATAGTCAAAGTTTCTAAATCCACTATAAAACATTATAAAATAGTTCAAAATCAATCTCCAAAATCAAAGGTCTGCTATCTTCAATGTGTGGGGCAAAGGATGGCCAAGGGATGTGGTGCAAGGACTGGTCGAGGGAGAGCTGGGTCGAGGGTTGGGCGGAGAATTTAGGTTAGGGATGGTGAGAGAGAGCTGTGGCGGGGGAACTGGCTATTGGCTAGCGTGGAGATTAGGATTACGGATTGATGAGAAGAATGAGGATTGAAGGGAGATAGAGTTGGCCAATTGGAGAGGCGAAAAAAGAGGACCAGGATGAAAGAGAAAAAAATCCATTCGGCTCGGTCAACCAGGTCACTAGTTGAACCGGGCGGGTTGAACATAGTTGACGGGATGAATCTACCTGACTGACCCAGACGACCCCAGTCGAAAAACATCCCGGTTCTAATCGAACTAGGTCGAACCGGCGGGGCAGGACAAATTTAAAAAACCATGGTGGGTAGCATGTGGGTCATTGCCCATCGGGCGGTTGTTGTAACAAAAAAATATTGGTTGGTATGTATGATCCCACCGTTTCAAGGTTCAAAGGGAAGGACAAGCTTTATACTTTTTTTGGACAAGGAAAGGGGGAGGGGAAGCTTCCTGATCACAATGCATGGCTCTAAAAGGTTCAATCATGCATCTACAGAAGCTAAAAAATATCACACTATTTCTCCTATTTCCCTCATAGTGATTAAAGCATAAAATGAAACAGGCTTTTGGATGAAATTAAAAGGTTAAGAAATTGGCTTTGCTAAATATCACATTTTTAAGATAAAGGGAGTAGAAGGCAATATTAAAAGTTGCCTTTATTTTGCATATGCAAACCGTATAATAACAATTCATATTGTAAGCTTATAATCAAAACAAGGGTGAAAATTGTAGAAAATAACAAGTGAAAAATCGTACTTTTAAGCTCCCCTTATAAATTGTTAAGATTGAATATGAAAAATATTATAGCACCATGCCCAACAACGTGACCATGGTAGATAGGGTACTAACAAAATAGTCCACATAGAAATATATCAATGGAAAAGTTTAAACGAAACTTTTAAGGAGTGGCATCAATGGCTTAAATAGTTACTTTTGAAATGCTCACGGAATTTGCTTTCTGGCCCATCATCTGCTTTTCTTCTTCAACTAAGGTTGAACCTCGAAGTTCCATTACGAAGGGGCAATGATCTTGTGAACAATTTTATATCGTAAATAGCCAAAGGCCCAGCGGGCCAAAATCTGTGGAACGTCCGGTGTTTGGCCCATGTATATTCAGAGCCGGAGCTGTTCAAGCACCCCCGCCCAGCCCCTCTCCTCGGAACATATTCGATTGCAGGCAGCAACCGGCGCGCGAGAGGGGGAAAGGGTACGGAAAGGCGGTGAAGAAGATGAGTAAGAAGGTGGCGGATGTGGCGGTGAAGGCGTCCAGGGCCATCGACTGGGATGGGATGGCAAAGCTCCTCGTCTCGGACGAGGCTCGCAAGGAGTTTGCTTCCCTCCGCCGCGCCTTCGATGAGGTCAACAACACCCTCCAGACCAAATTCAGCCAGGTCTCACCTCTTCTCCTTCAATCTTATCGCAGAACATCTATTCTTCCTTTCGCCCCCCTCGATCGTGGATCTAGGGTTTCTAATTAAATTGAATTCTAGTTTTCCTTCTTCCCATTTTTCCATTAGCTGCGTGATGAGCTAATGTTCATCTTAAAATCGTATTTTTTTTTTCTCTTTTTGTAATAGATTCAGCTACGACCACGAGCGGGCGATTGTATATCTGCTGGTTTTTAAAGTTACTACATTTGTTGTGTTCCTTTACGTGTAATTCCATTTTGAAGAACTGCTTTTGATGACTTGTTACAATGCTGATTGCCCTGGTACGTTTATCTTCTAATTGTAATTTAACCTTATCTTCTCTGAAGGAACCTGAACCGATTGATTGGGAGTATTACAGAAAGGGAATTGGCTCTCGATTGGTGGACATGTACAAAGAGGCTTATGACAGTATGTATTCTTCGTAGACTGTATATATTTGGTTCAAAGTACTCACCGTTTGTTTTGTTTCCACGGAAGGTTTCTGATGTTCATTGGTGAATTGATAATGCATACTGCACTCAAAGTTGATAGCGTTTTCAATGCAAGGAACACTATATGAGTTACCATTTGACGCAATCCTTATGATAGGAAATTAGGAATGGAAGCTTCCTTTAGATTCAAGTTTGGACACAGTTCGTTTCATTTTGGACATAGTCCATTTCGTTAGTCCATATCGTTTTGCTTCTTTACATTAAATAATAGAGATTCACAATTCACAGGAATATTTTGGTTCTAAACGTGCACATTCCGCTTGCGAGGAATTGAAGCTTCCTTTAGATTCAAGTTTGGACATAGTCCATTTCATTTTGCTTCTTTCCCTTAAATAATAGAGATGCACAATTTTCAATAATGTTATGGTTCTAAATGTGGCACATTTTGCTTCCTTTAGATTTAAGTTTGGACATAGTTCTTTTTAATTTTGTTTCCTTCAAATAACAGAGGTGCACATTTCTCGTAAATATTTTTGTTCCAAACCATATTCTTACTGGTGTTTGTGTCAAGTAAACTTGGTAAGCCAATGTTTGTTGCATCTTTCCTCTGAGATATCAGCCATATATAAGTGTTTTAGTAATTTTATCTCTTTCCTGTGACCTCTGAGAATCGAACTCGGATTGTGATAATTACAAGTTAATCACTGGTTTAGTAACTGTGCTGAGCGGCATTTACCTTAAAACTATCATCAGAATAATAATTTTTTCTTTACACTAATTGAGGAATGGATGGCTTGTAGATGAAGGGTCATAAGGGCTTCCGTTTTAGACATTAGGATTGTGAACAATGTGACACATCATTGTGAAAGATAACGGTGGATTGAACGATGGCAATATCAGTTGCGCTTTGGACTCTCTAGCTTGTCTTAGGCATGGATGTTGAGGTTGACGATGAGAACGAGATGTATGGTGATGAGTTGATTGTACTTTAGCATTTCATTAATATAATGCTGTAATGTGAATGTAAACTATAATTTCTGGTATAGTGTTGTTTGTTGTATATAGATATGTATTCCTCCAATGATAATAGCATAACAGAATGGATATTTTCTTTATGGGCCTTTGTAAGTTTGCCACTGCCATGCTACTCAAACATGTTCTAGAATTTTCAGACACCTCAAGTGAAAAGTAATGCATTTCAATAAGCAAATAGCTAGCTATATTATTCTACCTCCTCCACATGTAATATCCACATTAGATGACATCATTGGTTCTTGGGTCGGGTGTTCAATTATTATGAAAGTTATGTAGGACAACTAGACATCTTAAGAGAGCAACCAGCTCCCTGAGGGAATATTTTCCGCTGAAAAATATGAGGCCACATAATGACAAACTGACTATTTCTCAATTCTGCGCTGTATAGGTTCTTTAACTGCTAAAACCCTTCCGTAATTATGATTTGTCTTTCTGTTGGAAATGTGTCAGGAAGGTAAGTCGTTACACCGTATTGTTGTGACCCAAATTTGGCTACCCCTTGTGGTGCCCATACATATGCTACATTCCCTCCCTTTCTGGTGATTAATGAATCAGGGATTTCTTATTAGCCGAGATATGAGTTCCCTAATAAAAGTAGGTCACTGATGTCAGTTAAATTCCTTGTTATAAAGGCTATATGCCTAGAAAATATATATGGCCCTTTGCCAACATGGAAAACAGGAAACATTTTGGTTAATCGAATAGGATAGATCGTAGCTTTGTGTAGACCCTCCTTTTCATCTGGCATCTTCTCTTTCAAACCATTCTACTACATGTAACCTCCTTACACTTACAATACATGTTACTAATTTTGAATGGCAAGCACAGTGTAGCCTATCTTTGCTCATTGCCGTGCAGTCTGGCCGAAAAGGGAGTTGTGGTCGTCAGATCTAGGCGCTGAGTGCCTAGTTCTGAACTTTCGAAGCCAGTTTGGATACTATCAACTGATGTAAATTGTTCAATTAATTTCTTTTCTTTTGTTTGATATATATATATTAATGATTTGTTTATCCTACTTGGTCCATAACATTTGCCCTCTTTATTCCGTTTTTTGTACTGTATGGTCTATCTCTCTCTCTCATTTTCTTTTTTGTTATGTTCATGTCTAAGTTTCATGATTAACGAAATCCATTATTTCTAGGTGTTGAGATTCCCAAATTTGTGGATACGGTTACCCCACAATACAAGCCTAAGTTTGATGCTTTGGTAAGTATAGCTAATGAACTGTTTCTGCTGTTTTTCTATGGCTTTCTTTACAGTTTGAAGCTTTTTAAAAGTTTTATGCACTCGCTTCTTTTTATGCTTATTGGCTGAGTTTTAAACAAATTGCAGGTGGTTGAGCTAAAGGAAGCTGAGGAGAAATCTCTGAAGGAGTCAGAGAGGCTTGAGAAAGAGATTGCTGAGGTTCAGGAACTGAAGGTCAGAAAGACCTCAATCTTCATGCTTTTTTTCTTGTTGTATGTCCTTTGATTTGTTTGCTCAAGGGTCTCTTTTATCTGTTGACAGAAAAAATTTAGCACCATGACCGCGAATGAATATTTTGAGAAGCATCCGGAGCTGAAGAAGAAGTTTGATGATGAAATTAGGAACGATTACTGGGGTTATTAGTTAATAATCTGGCCTCGTGTATCTGAATGAGCAGCTATGCAGGGTATTGCCATTTCATTTCTCACATTTTCAAAATAAAGTCTAATAGTTTTTTTAGACAGAATGCTCGCAATTCAAGCACATGTGGGAATGTTGAGAGAAGCCTTAGCATGGGAAACTGCAGTTCCAAACATGTGTGCTATGAAGCTCCGGTTGCAGGTCTTTCTTTCGTTTGTAAAATGACGAATTGAGTACTTGCAAATTGCAACTTATTGAGTTTTCAAGTGATCATGAGTTCTCATAAATCATAGTATTTTAAGTTTAAGCCTGAATTAGTTATATAGTGCGAATTTGTGAAGGGTGGCAGCCTACTTTCAGACATCCAACGTGCTACCGTTTATGATGTATTAGACAGCCACACACACACACACACACATATATATATATATAGTAGATAAGCAAATGTTGGTTGAGGATGCAGAATCCATGAGCAGCTAAAGTTATTTGTGCAGTAAATAAACTTTACCAATAACCTGCTTCAAATGGGATAATTGCCAAGGGCTTATTGCAAGCAGTCAATGTGTATTTGAGACCTGAGTGGGGTTATGCCGTCACTCCATGGAAATGGCAGTAGAACCAAAGTCATGGGAGTTATGTGATTTTTGTTTTTGTGGCAAAAAGGTCCTTCGTGTTTTTTTTTTTTTTGAAGTGGGGAGGGGGATTATCTAGATAGAATTATACTCTCTCTGGTCACTTTTAATAGATACAGGATTTTCAAATGAAGAATACATTCTGCCCATTGCCCACTATACATGAAGGTTGCGGGAAGACAATCCAAAAATAAGGACATTACAAACAAGAAAACATTAACGCGGAGGCATAACTGAAATCTGCGAGGTCTTTCGTTCTGATGGTGCTGCAATATAACCAACTCGAATGTCGAGCCCATGCTCAAAAGGCTATCAGAAAACGGTTGGCTAGACTCAAATATATGTTGATAAACTGCTTCCTCTGCATGATGAAAATTGATTTATTGTAATGCAGTGTTTGTGTGAGAGAGGAGCCATAGCACTTGTTGGTTGGTGAATAGCGGGTGATGTAGATCATAGAGAATCCAAATCCTTGGCAGCTAAGCAAGTGGGCATGGCACTGCCCTCCATGGCTAAGTTCCTCTAGACTTCCGAGCTAGGCCTTTCCCTACATATTATAGAACCAAATATTAGCTGTAAGAAAAAATAATTTAAACGTTGCGACTTGATTTTCTGCAAACAGTGCCAGTAGCCTTGCAGGATTCTATGTGCTAACCGAAGTGAAATTGTGGTGGGTTTTAGGTGAGAAAATGGAAAAAACATGGTCTGTGGTGATGTACATTCTACGAGATAATGATGCAATAATAGAGGCTCATTTTCATCATGGGACGGAGTTGAATAAGGTCGACTTCTTATTCACGTCCAGTATCATGTTAGATAAGAAGGAAAAACGAAAGATTACTTTCTTGAGAGTTTCAACCACAAGTAAGAAGAGATGGACAATATAGTGGTAGTTTAAGTGGAAACTGATCGATGTGAGCTTTCGCATAGGAGATCATTTGCGATTCCACCTCTTGCAGGACTAGTGGATCTCATTCTAAAATAAAAGCCTCTTCTCCCTGACCCTTTACCCCAAATTCAGCCATTTTTAAGTCAAAAGGAGTGAAATTACATTGATGAAAAGGCTTACCTATAGAAATGCTATGATGACGTGAATTGGATCCACTAGGCCGTTTTGATTTAGGGATTCGGTTGGCCAAACGTTGAAGTACGTCAAAGAGCACGGTCTTTTTTAATTTCATTTCATACAAAAGATATTCAAAACCTACCAAATAGATTTGCCGGATTTGAGCCCCCATCCGACCAGGTCTTTTATTGGCAAATTTGATACTTGGGGCAATAGATGGGGTCATGGGACCCGCTCAAATACCTTTAATCAAAACATAATAAGAATTTAGTAAATAAAATTGAAAAATATTTAGAGATGGCACCACCATACTCGAGACCGCATATAAAGCAAGCAATAGACCAATCGCTGGTGATGACGACAACTTTGCTCATGTACTGTTCAGCAATTCATGGCACAAAATCTACGACGATATCATCATCACCACTATAAAGAAAGAAGAAAATCATTCTTTCCATTTTTTTTTTCTGTAAATAATTAAAAGGCAAAGTGGCAGACAGTGGAGGCCGAGCGGATTAGGTACCCAGCTCAGATGTTTAGGTAGCGTTTGGCGCAGCTGATTTTCAGCTTTCATTTACTGCTCATGGACATTAGTGAGATGGACTAGCCCAATCTCCCCAAACTTCCCAGCCGCAAGCAGTTTAGACGCTTTAGCGTCTACGGCTCTACGCCGTACTGACGCTTCTCTTTTACTTACATTCACACTTAGCAATAAGAGTTGGCAGAATATTTGTTCACTTTTTTTGTATATGGATTTATTTGTTGACCTACATCTATTTCTCCAAGAAAGATTTTTGTTTTGGTACAATTCAAGAAAGATCACTAGCAAGTAGCAACTTAAGAGGGACAAATGCATGTGAGAAGAGTACACCAGAGGAGGAACACTCTGCGTAACATACCATTGGTCGAGTATGTCTGCTCCGACCCTAGTGCCCAAGACTGACATTCACAGGCCAGTTCATCCCTGACAGTACTGTAACACTCAGTTATAGGGTTAATTAAGTTATTCTGAATCGCTGATTGTTTGCTGGAAGCCCAATTAGGTAAGAACAACTTCCCAAAATTTTAAATGATCTCGATATTTCAGGTAATTTCTTTTTTGATTTGATCTGTGCTCTGAACCTGCGCTTTCTTTTCTTAAGTTTGCGCTTCTCCTTTTACCCTGGTAAGCGCTTCTTTTTCTGTCTTTTTAGCCTCAAAGAAGTGCACGGTTCGTCCAATAAGTACATC
Organism: Houttuynia cordata; assembly: GCA_039654745.1. NCBI lineage: Eukaryota > Viridiplantae > Streptophyta > Magnoliopsida > Piperales > Saururaceae > Houttuynia > Houttuynia cordata. The sequence continues at coordinate 35,611,532 of CM077504.1, forward strand.
TATCATTCCCTTCCCGACGCTACGTTCGCTCTGTTCTCTCTCTTCTACTCTTATCCCTTCTTTGAAAACGTCGGTCGCCTTTCTGTGAGTGCCAAGTTCTTTCTAACTTGAGTTTCGTGGTTCAATTATTGGCTCCGTGTGACCTTTCTCCTCCACCATGATCGCCTTCCTCGAGCATTTCGTCCAAGACACCGACCCAGAAGCTCCGCAGGAAGCCTCTGACAGCTCGGACGTGGCCCTCTGCAAGTCTCTCGACCTCCAAGGCGGCGAGCTCGACTTCTCCCCATCTGCGCTCGCCCGCTGCTCCATCGACTTCGGCGGGCTCCGCCACTCCCAGCCGCTCGCCGTCGTCCGTCCTGCCTCCTCCGAGGACGTTTCCAGCGTCGTCCGTGCGGCCTCCCGCTCCACGCAGCTGACCGTGGCCGCCCGCGGCAACGGACACTCTATCAGCGGCCAGGCCACGGCGCCCGGCGGCCTGGTGGTAGTCATGGGCGCCATGGAAGGCGGGCGAGTCCAAATCCGGCGGTCGAGGGAAGGTGGTTACCAGGCGGACGTCGGGGCAGGGGTGCTGTGGGAGGAGGTGCTAAGGGTGTGCGTGGGCCACGGGGTGGCCCCCAGGTCGTGGACCGACTACCTGGGCCTGACCGTCGGTGGGACCCTGTCCAACGCAGGGATCAGCGGGCAGGCGTTCAGGCACGGGCCCCAGACCCAGAATGTTGTGGAGCTGGAGGTGGTAACGGGCAAGGGCGACCTAGTGAGCTGCTCCCATCATGACAACTCTGACTTGTTTAATGGGGTCCTCGGTGGGCTCGGCCAGTTTGGCATCATCACTCGTGCCACAGTCCTCTTGGACCCTGCTCCAGACACGGTGAGTTTCCTCTGTATATGAGAAAACCGTGACCTCTTCCCGGCTGACTGTCTGCTTTCTTTGCTTTGCTTGGGCTCTCAGGTAAGGTGGGTGAGGGTGGTGTATTCAGAGTTTGAGGTTTTCTCATCGGACTCTGAGTTGCTGGTGAGCCGGCCGGCCGGCGACTCGTTCGACTACGTGGAGGGATTCGCGTTCGTCAACAGCAACGACCTGGTCAACGGGTGGGACTCGGTCCCTCTAGGGCCCCACCAAAGGGTGGACCCAGCCTTCATCCCTTCCGACGCTGGCCCCGTCCTGTATTGCCTGGAGGTCGCCTACTATTACCAGAAGCGCGACGGCTTGAAAGCCGTGGATAAGGTAAAGCAACAATCTGTTAATTCTTCGTACTTGGAGGGGCAGTTTCGTGGTTCCGTTTTGTTTTCGTACTGGCTAATCTGATAGTAGCGTACGTAGCATTCCCAAAATTTGATACATCTCAAGCAGCCTCAGTATGTGTCATTGGATTACGTCCACGTTGGGTTCACTAATAAGGAAATATTTGCCTTGTTTAGCTACCTTGTATGATTGGCAAACCTAAATTGTCTCAGTATGCAAAATCATTATAATTCAGAGTACCAAAACTTGGTCCGTGTTGAGAACGTCAACGTGACGCAAACAATCTACTCGGCTTATTCCAGTTAAGTTGTTGGGAATGATCAAGCCACTCATGATTCATGACACCCTCGTGAAGCAATCTTTTTTAAATTGTTGCTTTCCCCCAATAGATTACTAAAATGGCCTGCATTATTGCTGGTTGGGCAATTGGTGAAGGGAACTGACATTGTTGGAAGAAAAAAAAACTGACATCATGGTGATTGGTATGGCGAACAATCTTGTAGGCCGTGGACGAGAAGCTGAGAACACTGAGGTTCATCAGGGGGCTGAGGTTCGAAGCGGACGTGGGCTTTGTCGACTTCCTTTGCCGGGTGAAGACGGCGGAGGCGGCGGCAAAGGAGAATGGCATATGGGACACACCTCACCCCTGGCTCAACCTCTTGGTGTCCAAGCGAGACATTCTCCATTTTGATCGTCTCGTCTTCAAAAAGATCCTCAGGCACGGCATTGGCGGGCCCATGCTCGTCTACCCTCTCTGCAGATCCAAGTTCGTGCATTCATTCACTTATTTACTACTCATAATTGAGCTACCTACCACATTCTTTCATCGTATCTTAATTGTGGATTGCATGCAGGTGGGACAGCAGGACTTCGGTTGTGTTGCCCGAGGATGGGGAGGAGATATTCTACTTGGTGGCGCTGCTGCGATTCAATAGGCCATACCCGAACGGTCCGACGCTAGAGGAACTGTTGGCTCAGAATCAGGAGATCATCGACTGTTGCAGCGCCCACGGGCTGGACTTTAAGATGTACTTACCGCATTACCGATCGGAGGAACAGTGGAAGCGGCATTTCGGCAAACATTGGGACAGATTCGTCGAGAGGAAGGCCCGGTATGATCCATTGGCCATTCTCGCCCCCGGGCAGCGCATTTTCTCCCGGAGGATCGCCACACACACTGCTTCGAGGCCGACTCCGTTCTGATCTTCCAGATTCAAAGGTTCCGATAGTCACAATTGTGCCGGGCATGCAGCACTCCGAAGTTGGATGGATGCAAGAAAAGCAAAACATTGCTTGGGGTAGTCTTAAGAGGATATAATCTAAATCGGAGGGTGTATATGAGGAATTTTGTACTTGTTGCTGCCTTTACTTTATTTTTCTTCTCAAGTTGCAATATGACCCACATGCAAGAAGTATCTGTAATCTATTGATAGAGACGATTTAAAAAACGTTCAGAAAGTCTATTCTTGTAGTGGACATTTTGGCATACAGTAGGAGTAAATTAACCTAGATGGTTGGATGTTCCAGGTGCAAGTATGACCGCGACATGAAGGTGGGTGCGGGCTAGGAGCCAAAGGGCCAACGTATCATGATAACGATGGGACCATAGCATGATTCACAAGAGCCAGTATACACTTGTATAGTAATATTCGTTTTGGTGAGCTGAGTAGATATCCCCTCGAGGGTTGACAGCGCAAGGCGACCAAATATCTAGCTGGGATCGGCCTGTGTTGCAATAACAAAGCGAGAGAGAACCAATGTAGACATCGTTGTTGGATGTGTCAGTTCATCTAAGGTGCGAGTTGGATTTGATGTTTATTTTATTTTCTTACGAGAAAGAAACGATTCTGTTTGAGATCATTTGCCAAAATTTACACTCTTGAGGTTTGACTCCTCAGTAGGAACGGATCGAATGAAGAGAATATCACCTTTATGCTTTACTCATGTTCCTGAAACGACGAGGGTATCGGATTCCTGCTGCACATCTAAGTGGATTTTTGATCTTCTCTCCTTTTTTAGTCACTCAAAGGTAGAACATTCGGTTCAATTGATCTTTTCGGCTGTTCAGCACAACATGTGAAACATGGACCGGCTCCCAATATAAAGATTGCATGTTGAACGTTCATGTCTAGTGGACAATGTTCATTCATCCCTGTCTAATCCATGCACTATGCGTAGTGCAACCTTTTTTCTGCTGGTGATTTGCATGCACACACAATTCTAGGCGAGTAAAGGGATGCCATGGCCCAAGGGATTCTGCATGCCCTTTCCGCTCGGCTGCATGGAATCTTAGATCTCTTCTCTAGGAAAGTAATCTCACGCTTCTCTAAGAAAGGGGATTTGCATATGTATTTGAACTGATACTGATGAGAATCAAATCCTTTAGATGGAGCGGGGCCTTTTTCTTTTCTGATGACATCTGTCAGAGTCCAGACTGGAAGCTTAGAAGCCCAAGCTAAAAAGCAGATAGGTGATTGGTATTTACGAGTCACGACCCTCGTCCAATGTAGCACCAAAAATGGCCTGCGTCCCGAAAAAGGCACTCACATAGTAGGTGAGAACCCCCACCAATGGGTGGGGCTTATCTCGCCAACAAAGCGCAACTTCCCAGCAGATACGGATAGATTGTAATGGGATGCAATGCATGGGAGTAAAAGGTAACAAGATATCTATGTATCCGAATTGGAACTGAAAAGAACAAAAACATGGAACTGGGGAGATCGAAAAGGAACAAGACAATCCACGAGATCTTTCGCTTTTACGTAAGCGGAGGAGCTGAAAACGGGGACGCCATTTCCATTTCTGCGCTATGCTTGGTTTGACTCTGTCTTCCCGTCGCTGACAACAGCCAATTTTATCCAACCTCCTACATCCAAATGTCAAAGAAGAGTAGATATCTTAAGGCTCACATAATTCTCTCATTTGTACAGGTCCGACGCGAGCAACAACGGAAAGACCATTCTGGAACTAACAACAGAAGGAAATTGGAAGAATAGTTGAAGATCTGAATGGTTATGTGATGTGCTGAGATTTATTGAGTTGGCCTAGACTCAATTAGTAAAGGATGGTAAATTGCTAGTATTTATCTTGTATGCATTTGTATGCATGTAAGCTGGGGAATAGGTACTCATCTGAAAAGTTCAAGAGATGAGTTTATATGAGATCGTTCTCATATAAGGAGCATGAGGCCAATCTTTATTGCCGTTAGATTCCGATCGGAGGGTGAATATCAAATCAGTGAGTAGGTGAGTGTGTCACATCAAGGAGTGGGTGAGATAATTATGGATATTTGTAGCCGTCAGATCAATATCCAACGGCTACAATTCAAAGTGGACTCATATAAGCAATATGAGAGCGATCTCATTTAAACTTTTCCCAAAGTTCAATGGGTCGTTCTTTTAAGCCGGAGTAGGCCGTAATCACGACTCATTTGGAGTTTGGAATCGTCAAATTTAGTTGCACGTGGCGTGGGCTTTGAAGCCCAACTTGTAGGAAGATACCAGATCCGGATATTGTTGATGCACATATTTGGCCCTAGTCCGGCTGGTACGACCATATTCATGCTAGAAAAAGGCGAATGGGCCTAAAAGAGCATCCAGCATTCTTATTCGTGGGTATTTATCAGAAAAATGTTTCACTAATTCCTGCTGCTCATCTAAGAGCAAGTAGAATAAATTAATAAGTCAGGGATCAAGGTTTGAATTGAGAAGAAACTTAAGAAGGAGAAGAAAGGGATCAAGGTTTGAATTGAGAAGAAACTAAGAAGGAGAAGAAAGAACAAAGGGAGGCTAGAGTTTTAATTACGATTACTTGAATGTCAAAATACAACAAAGAGAAGAGAGATGCATGTAGTCTTACGAATAATAAATAAAAGATAAATTTACCCTTACTTCTAATAATAACTCTAATACAAGATCCACGCCACACCTCATTGTGGAATTAAATACAAATCATTTTGACAGAGAAGAGAAGGCCGTGCGTAGGGATGGTGCCAGGAAAATGGGTAAGGTTGGCAGGTGGGATGAATGCAAATCTATTAGGGGTCACTTGATCCCACTTGAAGGACAAATCAGGCGGGTCATGGCTCATGCGGTCCCTCCTAGTAAGGAAGACAAATTCAACTACAGCCCAATTCACACCTCCTAGCTTTGAACGCCTCTAAACAGGAGGGGAAGGGTGAAGAGATCTTTACCTCCAGGCCTCTGCTCTTATTGAGACTTCAAATAATCCCCCACCCAATCGAGAATAAAACTTATGCTCTTCTTTTTACCATCTGTTCTCAGCTCATGATTCCTGTACCTCCACCAAAACATATGACTATTAACCTTTCGATCTCCTTTTTGGTTTGATCAGAAAATAAGCTTTTATCTACGCTTAGAGACTCCGGCATGAATGTTCTCTATGGACCATCTGCCCCAAGATATATTGTCTGCTTAGACAACTTCCCATTATCACAGCTTCCCAATAATGGGAATCAGCACCCGCATGGAAGTTAACAGACTTCTTGTCTGACAAATAGCTCTCCTGTAAATCTAAATCTAGAGGGAACTTCAGATCAGGGAGTGCAGAAATATAAAATACAAAGAGGGATTCTTCCCCATTAGCAAAACGCCTCATTGGGCCCTGTGTAAACCTGGCTCCAACAAGCCCACTTAACGATGGCCCACTTAATAGAAGCCAAAATTGGACCGGTGTTGAAGTTAAAGTGGACCTCATTGGATTGGAGAGCCACACGATGTGACCAGGTCGCAACACTTGTAACGATGCCTAATGGCTCACTAGACATCGGAAACCCGGAAGTTGGCACAAATTTAGATCTGGATAACCCTATCCTACCTCACCAGGTTGAGAGGCGGCCACGTAGGACACCGCAGCCGAGCTGGAAGATCAATCCCATTGGCCATTACCCACCTCTCATCGATCAAACCAGCAGCCTTCAAACATACCATCATTGTTCTCAATCAGTTCTCACTCTCATCCATCTCTGCAACTCTAGGTGCCATAATGGCCTCCACTTCGGCCGTCGCCATGGCCCTGCCTTTTGCTTCGGTGGCACAGAAGAAGGCCGTCAGCCACGACGCCTTCTTCAACCCCATGAGGCTGTCTCCTTCAAGAGCAGCACAACCCTTGCTGAAAGCCAATGGAAGGGTTCAAGTTTCCGCCTCCATGAAGGAGAAGGCGGTCACTGGGCTGACGGCTTTAGCGCTTACTGCTGCCATGGTAATTCCGGAGGTGGCGGAGGCTGCTCAGCCCGGACTCTCGCCCTCCTTGAAGAACTTCTTGCTTAGCATCGTCTCTGGTGGAGTGGTGCTGGGAGCCATTGTTGGGGCCGTTATCGGTGTCGCCAACTTCGACCCTGTCAAGCGAACTTGAATGTCTGAACTTGCCTGTACTTCCTCTTGTTTTTTTCTTCTTTTAATTTTCAAATGAAACGACTTATATATGTACTGGTCATCATGTTTGTAGTCGTGAAACTACTCATCTTCCCTCCTGTTAAATCCCAAAACCGTTTCATACAATCATCTTTCCTTATTCCTATGCTTAATCATCATCATGATATGTGGAATCGCGCAATTCGCCCCTCACTCCAGGCTGTGGTAAATACGTTTGATTTTGCTTCAAAGTGAAGCAATATTTCCAACATGCAAATGCGCAGAAATATAATGACCCTTTTCCCCTAAACCATAAATTCATTTGGAAGTTGTAATAATTACACGATGAACTAAACTTTATGAAAGAATTGTATAAAAACAAAATTTTATGAAAGAATTCTTGCCAACATATTAGCTTTGACATGCATATTCGTTTAAACCCCAACCTACAAAGGCAGGGCCAAAGAAGTGATGCCTCCATTTATTCTCGTACTATCGAAGGACTTCCAGTTCACATGCTTCATGCAGAGAAAGCAGCAAAAGCATCCGGTGTTCGTAATATTCATAATTATCAAATATCGGGAACCACTCCGAAGTTCACATCAAATTGAGCAATACCGAGAAGCAAAGATAAAGAATAAGCTTCCTAAATCCACTTGAAAAATGCCTAAGGGAAGTCCATAAAGAAATGACAACCAAAATGCTTTTGAATTATAAAGTACTTGCGGATCAAGAAAAGAATTATAAAGTCCTTGAAATCATATTTCATAGAAATGCGCTTTCAGCCAAAAAATCCACTTCCTCAGCCTTCACAACAGTAACTTTCACTCGCTGTTCGTCCCCATAACTCTCTTTAATTTTAAATGCGAACAAATATTGTTTAAACAAGCTAATCCTAATAATATCCCCAAACCGAGCATCATCAAGCTCTTCATATTTCAAACAATGCAATTCCTTCGCTGAGCAACCCAAGATCTCCTCTCCTGCATCCTGGAAATCTGTAACCCATGTCGTTCCAGTATTATCCTGGACTTTGCCTGAAGAAGATATCTGTAGTCACAGTCTTCAAGAAGCTGATCACATCTATCACATTTCCAGTCACCACTTCCCGACCTTGTCACTTTCTTATTGCATTTTCTGTCTTCAATCATCAATGGGCAGGCGGTGTAACAAAAATTATGGCTTTTGACAAACGTCAACGTTGCTAGCATAGAGTAACCCAGTTGGGTTTACCAGACCTACCAAGGCCCTCATCTTTGATTTGCAATATAGTTTTTCTGTTTTCCAGTTTGTCTACCTTCGGCATGAAGTCCTTGGAGACAGAACGAGATGCAGCAATACTTCCCCCTCTATCAAACCAATCTCTTAAGCACTAAGCCTCTGGTAAATTTGGATTTATAAAGAGCCGGGTAGAGGAAATAGTCCCAACTGACTTCCCACTGAAGTCATTTACTTTCCCAGCCTTCACAGCTAAAACCGGGAACAAACCAGAATCGAGCATCTCCTGCAATTCCCGACCTTCCTTGTTGCAGAAATCACCCCAGAGAGTCAGCTCTACACTACAATCAGATGAATCTTTGAGATTTAGAATCTTTCTCTGAGCTTCCATGCTGTTCTTTCTCAAAATAGGATCTGAAGACTACACCAATAATATCCACAATGGAGTGAGCCTCTACATTCTCTATTTCATTAACAGGTCTGAATGAGAACTTCTGTTCAGGTATTGAGTTGTCCTCATCTGGGCAGATCTCCATGGTTGAGGTTGCCTCCAAAAATATTTCCCAATCATGGTTAAGATGAATGAAGGTTTTCTGGACAGGTTTCAGATTTCCCTTTGATATCAATTAGACTTTACCAACCTCAACTATATTGTAAAATCTGTCTACAACAGAATTGAAGCAAGTAACTCGAATTTCCCCTCCACCAGAGTCAAGGAGGTCAAAGGAAAAAACTTTACCATCTCCTCTGGCCTTGCTGTAACGCCGAAGGTCACCTTTTGATGTAACTCTAGCTTTGATTGCCCATCGTCCCTGATAGCTATTCAAAGCTGAGATTGGAATTACTTGAGCGGGAATTTCATTCTTTAGGATTGGGATTTGGGAGGAGGCTGATAGGAGGGTTGAACAGTGAGACGAAAGTTTTGTGTTCCATTCGCAGAATGGGATGCAAAATTCTTAGCTCCCACTAATGTGCCGTTGGATGCACAATTTGATGCTCTGGATTCTTCCCTGAAGAAGACTTTTGACAATTGAAGCCTGGCATAGGTGGGTTCCCTATAATCTCACAGTCCTCAACTATTATTTCCATATAGAGGACAATGATTATCCTGCACAAAAATTCAGTGTGAAAAGAGGATTCATTTTTTTGCTCAACGAATAAATGGAAAAAAAAATTGTTAGCTTCCCAGACACATCCAAGCTCTGTTCACAACATCTTTGGTAGTTAAAAGGCCAAGATAAATGCTTACTGTGATCTTGATTATCATACATATTATCCCTTCTAAAAGAGTCGAGATTTGTCACAAAACAGGATTAAACTGGAGGTGTAAGATCCATGTCAACAGAGAACCAAACCATCTCAATCGGATTTATCTAATTTTATCATAATGAGGTTCTCTATAAAATTCCCATAATATATTTCCTCCAATAACTTAATAATCTAACGCCTAAGATTTCCAAAGCCTCTCACACTTAGCTTGCAATCGTATTATTTTCATCTACCTTCCTAATCACACTGATCAATCGGCAAAAACAACTACTCCTATCCATATCTATGTGACTACTAAGATTCCAACTTAACAACCAAATAACTTCAAACTTCAGAGACACCATTCTACACATTCATATAAATTCGTAGATCTTAAAAGAGGTATGGTTTCGAATTTCGACAAACAAAAAATTCATTTGAAAAAAAAAAAAAAGAAACTCGGCAGGAAGCATACTTGTCACTTTAAGCGGTGCTGCAAATGTAGTCAATCAACTGAATGACAGAGCCGCCCTGCAGCTGCTCACTCTAGACCCGATCGTTGAGCTGTGTGGCCAGCATCGCTTGCTGCGACGCCACCCCGTCGGAGAGGATCATCCTGTACCTCTCCTGGGAACCTCCCACCGTCTTCACGCTCGACACCTGCACTAGCGGCTTCAAATTCACGTCTCCCCCCACCACCGCCGGGATTGCATTCGGCGTCAAATTCACCAACATCCCCGAAAAATTACAATAAAGATGAAATTCGGAATCCAAACAATTGAAATTCGGAATCAAATTCTGACATTTATACGAGCCTATGCGCACCGGAGTTGGCGTAAAATGAAGCAATGTTATCCGAGCTGATTTGTGCTGCCGGATCGAAATCTGACGGAACAAAGCGCCCCGACTCACGCCGACGCCCGTGATCTTCGGCTCATATAACCGGGATTCAAAATAAAAATCTGAAATTTTAAGGAGGTTAAAAAAGTTGCCCTAAACCGGAAACGCTCGCATCATGCTCGCTTCGTTGGTCTGGGACCTCTGAGAGCTTGTCAGCATGATGCGCGCGATTCAGGATGAGAGGCGCGCTTGGTCGGCGTCTTCCAGGAGAAGTGCTCGCAGGTCGCAGCAGGAGACTGATGGCTCGCCTTCCTCCTTCCATCCCAATGGCCTCTCCCAACACCTCCAAGGTACCACTCTCCGATTCTCTTGTGATGTAGCTTTGTTTCTTCTTTGGTGATTCTGTCTCCTTGTTTTCGGTTTCTCCTGTTTGATCTCGTTCTACAGTTCAAGATTGGTCTCTGTCAGCTGTCCGTCGCCGCTGACAAGCACAGAAACATCTCTCACGCCCGTACTGCCATCCAAGACGCTGCCCGAAAAGGCGCCCAGCTTGTTGTCTTGCCTGTAAGTCCTCTACATTTACTGTAAATTGATAAGCTTGACGGAGTTCTAATGTGGTTTCCGTTCAATCTTTGAAGGAAATGTGGAATTGCCCTTATTCCAATGATAATTTTCTGAAATATGCGGAGAACTTTGATGATCCAGACGAGGCGCCTTCTTTCTCGATGCTCTCGGAGGTGGCGTCGGATCAGGGGATTACGTTAGTTGGTGGGTCTATCCCAGAAACAAACGCAGGCATGTTGTACAACACCTGCTGCGTCTTCGGCTCAGATGGAAAGCTGTTGGCGAAGCATCGCAAAGTTAGTGGATGAGTTGATGGAAAATGGGCTATCTATATTGAATTTTCTTCCATTAAATCTGCTGGGAGTCGAGTATATCTGATTTGTGTTTTGTTATGTCATACAGGCACATCTCTTTGATGTCGATATACCAGGGGACATCACTTTTAGGGAGTCTGATATGCTTACTGCGGGAAATGCACTTACCGTTGCGAACACAGGCACTTATTGTACATTTTGAAGTTTGATGACTTATGGATTATTGAACTTTCATAATTAATATAGACTTGTAATTCTACACATGTTTCACTTACCCAAAAAATAATAATTCTGCACATGTTGCATTTTGGAGCCAGTTCCGTGTTTATCGTAATTATTTCTAATCTATTACAAGTTTTTTATAGTGTTAATATGCATTTAGATTGTTTATAATTGGTGGGAAACTGATGAGATCAATATACACTGCAGATGTAGGTCATATTGGCATAGGCATCTGCCATGATATCCGATTCCCGGAAATTGCTATGATTTACAGGGCAAGAGGTTCTTTTCTTTCTCTCAGTTCTTATCTCGTAATATGCAATTAACTTGGGAAACCTTTTTTTTATTGGTGCTTTTCTTCCATTTGTTAATGGCGGATACTCTAGTTGTGACCTGTAAACCAAGCGTGTATGTCTTGATACTAATCATACACTATGTGTGAATCAATTCATCTTATGGTGACTGACTTTACCTCCTGGAAAGAACCCGTGACTAGGAAGAGAGGAACTGCATGTCCCAATGGAAAACTCATTAATAGTCCTCTCTGTTTCACTTTCATTACGTATCTGAGTTGTATGGGGCAGTTCTTAATGGTGAGAAAATCATAAGTGGATCTTGCTAAGCCTGGAACTTTGCTTGGATTATGTGTGCTTTGTGTTTGATGAGTAGTCCATGCAATTTCTTTCCCTTCTTTTCTATTTTCATGAAATGTATACTTATAGTTTAAATTGAGAAATCTCCAGAACTCAATTCTATGGCTTAACGAGCTGAGAGAATCTGTCAGGAGATTTCCATGCATGGTCTAGAGGGCTGGTGTATATATCAGATACCCATAGGCCATAAGCTTATATCTGATTGAGAGTTTTTGTGTCAGCTGTTGATTGTTAGCTTTTTTATGAGCCTAATTAGCATGGCACTCTTATTCAATTTTAACATTTCACATCAACGTAAGATCTACTTCGTATTTGTGGTGGTGTAAATCTATTATTCATTTTTTCTGTCAATTTTGATTGTCATTCCTCATGTTTCTGTAAGTCAAATGTTGAAGAAATAAATGGTTCTTGCTTATTTATAAACCTTCTTTAAGTAGGGAAACATTTTCTTTGTGCTTAATGGATGCCAGGAGCTCATCTAATATGCTACCCTGGCGCATTCAACATGAGTACTGGGCAATTGCTTTGGGAACTGATGCAAAGGGCAAGGCAATAATTTCATCTTTCTTTCACATTGTTCTAGTTGATGTGTAACCAAAACCAACGAACTGAGTTGACTGTTTATGGTCTTACTTCACTGGTATGACTTCTGCAATGTTCATTATACGAACTTGAATTAGACAATTAACCCTCAATGAATAACTGTTGCAAAGGCAATGGAAAAGTAATAAACTTGGGTAGCACTCTCCAAGTCAATTTTCATGTATGCTAAATGCTTAAGTATAAAACATTTAATTTCTATTTTCAACAAATAAAAATTCTATTGAATGTTGACTTTCTTAATAATTTCGTGAAGAGCACAATTTCAATAGTGAAAAGAAATAATTGGACAAGCTAAATTGATGATTGAATATAGAATCTGCTACCCAATGGACGATTGTTACCACTTGTGTGTGCTTATATAATTCTTTGCAGTGCCAAAAAGAAATGGATGAAGATGTGAGGATTCACAGAACTTTGGTACAACTTCAAAAGTTCTTGGTGAATAGGAGCCTTGCTTCTTTTTTCTATTAACCTCCCGGTGATCTCCGTGTTATCTGATCATATGGATTAGGACAACGTTCATATTAATTTTTTCAATTTTCTCAATGCGTTTGCATAATATTGTTATTAAGTCTCTTTCTAACCTTGAAATTGTTTTTTATATTTTCGGAGGTACTGAATATTTGTATTTTATATGTATATTAATCTGTGGAGAACATGCAGGGCAGCAGATAATCAGGTGCCACATATGAATAAGAACTTCACATTTTTCTAAACATTTATCAACCAAAGTGATATATTCGAAATCATCTTCTAACCTTTGGGTTTGATTGGTTGGTAGTTGTTTGTGGCCACCTGCTCACCAGCGAGAGATACTAGTGCTGATTATGTTGCTTGGGGCCATTCAACTCTAGTTGGACCAGTAAGAGGGTGCCAAGAGATAGGAATTCCTGTAACTTCAAATTGATCACGCTCTGTTGTGGCTGAGATTGGTTTTCTTTTGCAGCTTGGTGAAATAATTGCGACTGCGGGTGCTGATGAGACAACCGTGATTGCTGAAATTGACTATTCTCTTATTGAACGCAGGAGGTAAGTGCCCTCCTCTCTCTCTCCCCCCCCCACATACGCACACACGTTCGCGAACACACACAAACCTTCACAAATAATTTATCGTGCAGATTTGAACTTCCCATTGAGAAGCAGTATCGGTGTGCCATATACCGGATGGTTGATGTTGTTGGATTACAAGAACAGTGATAATCAACTTATTTATCCTTGCGATTATGAATCAAGCCACTATCTAGATTGTCAACACTCAAGACAGATTTATCTGCACTTTTGCAACAACTGTACCCATTTGAATTGTTCAAACCCAGCAGACATTTTTATGAAAGCTTTGTTGTTGGTAGATCTTTTACATCTCTTTAAATTTTTCCATTGAGTAGTAAAAATAAGCAAATCTTCAACAATTACAGAGTGGTTTTGCGAGTGTATGTGAGAATTTTAATGCTCACTCTTGCCAAGGAGTTAAAGTTGTTGTGAACTTCGTTTTGATTTCCTGTTTAATATTTGTAAGGGTTGTGATCTGGCTGGTTTCTCCTTTGACCAATTTCTTGGAGGTTGTCAGCATTAAAATATAAGGCTGAGAATCTGTTCTTAGAATAGGCTGAGGATTTAAGGCTGCGAAGGTTGCTGAACATTCAAAAGAAAATTTCTAACTACAATTCCTCGAGGATCTATACAATCAGTTGGACAATCTGCGAGAATGAGATCAAATTTTTAGTGTATCACATTTGAATTTCGTGAGGGACGAAAACTGTTTCTTCAAAGCATATGGTGTTGAATACACTTAGTCTGATGCTCCCTTGATTATATCTGTTGACTGTTAGTATTATGTCTATCATGGGCAAAGGAATATGATATTCGGTTCTCCGATGATTCCATAATGACTTTGCTTGAACAAGGTGGCGGCCTTTGCAGCATGTACTGAGAGAACCTTGTAGATGTAAGCTTGTGTGTTTCTGCATTACGATTGTAGGCTTGGCTATTATTTATGGAAACTCAAAAGATGTCCCACGGTTTGCTTGTTGCAAAAATGCTGGGCACACTTGCAAATGCTGAAGGGTTTTCAATGCATTAGGCATATACAGAATCCAAGGATATCTTCCATGGTCAATTCATGAAACACAACGATAAACACAGTACAATTAAACACCGAGGCCCCCTCTAGCAGGGAATTCCTATGAAGGTCCTAGTTGCCACTGTTTTTAGACCATGGCTTCTCGCATGGAGACACCTTGATTTGACGAGTCTAATACAAAAAGTCTCCAAGAAATCAAATGTTCTCGCATGGAGACACCTTGATTTGACGAGTCTAATACAAAAAGTCTCCAAGAAATCAAATGTTGCATGCTCGAGGAAAAAAGAAGGAATTTTTCTTTGTCCTTGTGCATGCTCGAGGGATTGTCGGCGGGATACGGTGGTTTAAGAGGCCGGTGACCCTGCCCCTTCTGGTCACTTCGTAAGAGCAGGGACAACCTCATCATAAAAAAAAACGCAAAAAACATTATTATGCTGACCCAGCCTCTCTTGCGCTGGTTAGATCTCTCCCAACTTTCAAGTGAGTTCTAGAGTATTGAATCGCCGATTGCGAAGCGTAAAGGGTGCGCATAATTTCTTTTCTATTATTGTGATAATAAAAATGGAAAAACCATTATATTATTGATTGCGATTGATCCTCCAACTCGGTGGTTGTAGCAAATACGCGATGTGATTAAAAAAAAATGTGTGTGTGTGTGGGGGAGGGTCTCTTAAGAAATGAGAATCACGTCTGGTGGTGCAAGCAATGGCACGATTCTGTCAATCATGGCACATGCAAAACTAAACTCCATTGACATCGGATGAACCTAGAATTTGGTATACGAAAAAAATCTAGGCTTGTTGACTCTCCCCCAACCTGCCCTCGGCTCTTACGAATATAAATCTCGTCCAGTCAGATGCTATAAGGGTTGTCATGGAGGATAGATTATCACCTAAACAAAGGAAAATTGTTAGCTAGGAGTTGTATACGACTACTTATCTATAGCTAAGTATATATTCTCTCAAAGCCGAAAATAGTTTTAGTAATGAAGGGTGCCCAGATTCCACCTAGTTGCAGAATATGTGTATACTGTATAGAAAGACTTACGAGGAGGAATCTTCAATGTTGATGCATCGAGTAGAGCCGCGCCTTCGCTGGCAAAGGCAAGTCTCGAGTACAATCATTAGCGCATCTTGCATGCTCTCATTATCTCCACCCAGTCAGACAAAAATAGGAGAGCCACACTTAATTGTTGCTTTTCTTGTTTTTCCTACAAGCGACTATCTTGTTTGTTTGCATGCGATTTGATTTGTGAACTGGAAACCGCATCACCTTTCTTTTGGAAGGAAAGCGCGTTCAAGAAAGCAGGAAAAGTATGCTGAATCATTTTCAAGTTATGATGTTCAGTTTCTATATATGTAACTTACCCCATAAAATTTGCTATAAACAGATACATATTGCATCAGTTAACATTAAGACCTTGAAAAATTCAGACACATATAAGTCCCCAATAGTGCCGGCTGGCTCTACCTTCCCATTTTTCCTTGGGCTTAATTTAACTGTACATCAAATATAGGAAAATGTTCTCGTCAGCTGGCTTATAGTTCATGACCACTGTAATTAAGATAAAACAGAATTATGAGTTGGTGTAGAATTCTATATCAAAAAGAAAAAAAAGTTAGTGGGCCTGGTCATAGATGCCGAATACATATGCTTTCTCCAAGATCTGAAGCATATCGGGCACATAAAGGTCCAGCCTAATATCTTGTGTCCATATCCATATTAATGTAATTGTCTCCGTGTGTTATGGCAAATGAGTGCCCACCATTTCACCAGTCCGTTCCATGCACCTTATTTGGTTCGATTCTTTTGGACCAACCATTAACATATTAGCCTAGAATCTCTTTGACAAAGTGGAAGTTATAACAAATTAATACATGGTCCATTAATGGTTAATGATTCTTCACCACGAATAATATCCCTCAAAATATATAAATTGTGTCTTCAATTATGACATGCAGTTATTACACTCAATAGGACATATATATATATATATATATATATATATAGGGATGAGTTTACATGAGATTGTTCTCGTATAAGGAGCATGAGGCCAATCTTTATTGCCGTTAGATTTCGATCGGAGGGTGGATATCAAATCAGTGGGTAGGTGAGTGTGTCACATCAAGGAGTGGGTGAGATCATCATGGATATTTATAGCCGTCAGATCAAGACCCAACGGCTACGATTCAAAGTGGCCTCAATAGGACATATATATATATATATATATATAGGGAAAAGTTTATATGAGATCGCTCTCATATTGCTTATATGAGGCCACTTTGAATCTTAGCCGTTGGATCTTGATCTGACGACTACAAATATCCATAATGATCTCACCCACTCCTTGATGTGACACACTCACCTACCCACTGATTTGATATCCACCCTCCGATCGGAATCTAACGGTAATAAAAATTGGCCTCATGCTCCTTATATGAGAACGATCTCATGTAAACTCATCTCATATATATATAGGGAAAAGTTTAAATGAGATCGCTCTCATATTGCTTATATAAGGCCACTTTGAATCGTAGCCGTTAGATCTTGATCTGACGGCTACAAATATTCATAATCATCTCACCCACTCCTTGATGTGACACACTCACCTACCCACTGATTTGATATCCACCCTCCGATCGGAATCTAACGGCAATAAAGATTGGCCTCATGCTCCTTATATGAGAACGATCTCATGTAAACTTATCTCATATATATATATATGGGAAAAGTTTAAATGAGATCGCTCTCATATAGCTTATATGAGGCCACTTTAAATCGTAACCCTTAGATCTTGATCTAACGGCTATAAATAGTCACAATGATCTCACCCACTCCCTGATGTGACACACTTACTTACCCACTGATTTAATATCCATCCTCCGATTGGAATCCAACGGCTATAAAGATTGGCCTCATGCTCCTTATATGAGAACGATCTCATGTAAACCATTCCCTATATATATATATATATATATATATATATATATATATATATATCGATTTAATGTGTCACAAAATGCAACTACTTACATTCTCTATATCATTTTTTTTTAAAATAAATAAAAAATGTACGACTACCTCACTCTTTTAATCTCATAAGAACTAGGAGTCTAGTATCATTTTCTTACTTCTATAAATTTAAATGAATCAAAACATATGTATAATACTCCCTTCCTCCCATATTAATAGTATGGAATATTGATTAAAAAAGCAAAATCAACTTAACCAAGCCAACTCGCAATCTAAACTGATCACTCGACTCAAACTCAAAGTTAAAATTTCAAGCTTAAAATCCACCTAAAGCTCGACCTGGCTTGGCGTGGCGCCTTGTTAGCATCTTGCATGGCTTACAAAAGAAAATATCACTCACATATAAGCTACAATGCGATATTCTCACAACAAACTTATCCCAAATCAAATTCTAACAAGAAACTTATAGTTATCAATATAGTGTTGCCGAAAAAAATATAGTTAAATGGTATAGGAAGGAATAATCATATACATTTAAATCCTTAACCACCAGTGTATTTAAATGGGTCAGATAAACAAGGGTCATATTTCTAGCAGTTGAGGCAATTTATTAAAAGAAAAAGGCAATAATAAAAGCCAAACCAACTACTAAACTCATGCTTTCAATTGCGCTTAAAAGGCGCGCATGAGCATTGGCAGATCGATAGATAGAGGGGCCTCCCTTGCTTCTTCTCTTCATCTCCAGCGTGCTCTTGCCTCTCATTGCCTTGTCTCTTTCCATTACAAAACGCAACCCTCTCGCTCTCAAAGCTCTCTCCATCTCTCCCTCTCCTGCTCACAGAAGAGCTCATACATCTGCATCTCCTGCTTGCCATATCTCGCTATATGGACGCCTGGGAAAGAACGTCGATCCGCCATGATCGAGATGGATCGACCTACCAAATCAACGCCTCCTTCTCTTCCGCCCTTCTCGACGCAATCTACCGCTCCTTTGACGATCAAGAAGCTGCACCGGCCGTACCAGTGATAGCCACTAGTTACAAAGGCACGATGGCACTCCAGAAGCACACTCCCCATCCCATTAAGTTGCACACCACCCCTAAAGCAGACTCGGATAAGAAGCAGTTAATGACGACCAATTACAGGAGGCCGGAGAATTTGGTGAAGAAGAAACCTAGTAAGAGATTTTCATATTACCAGAGACTAGTGCATCCAATATTGTCCTCCCGGCGCTCAAGTTCCAGCTTCTCCGAGTCGAGCAGTGCTGGCTTCTCTTCCTCCGAGCGTGAGTCTGTCCGCGGAGCTAGAACGAGACCGCCCTTGCTGCCAACTGCCTCTAGGCCAAAGCCACTCCGGACCCGCCTTCCCACTTCCCGGCCTTCTCCCCTACGGGATGAGAAAGTGCGGAAAAGTAAGTCCAGAACGACCATTCAGGCTATTCCCCGCGCAGCTGATCAGGTTGAGAAGAATAAGCCTGTTTCTCCCGGGGCGCGCCTTACGGGCTTCCTCAGCTCTCTCACAAAGAAGGCGAAGCTCTCTTCGTCTTCGGTCGACGGGGTGGATTCGAGGTCCATGAGACAGCCCAAGAACACACCAACTTCGTTGACCTGCTCTTCTGCGTCTTCCTACTCTAGGAAGTCCTGCCTTAGTACTGGTAGTAGTAGTGCATCTTCAAGGGGAAGATCAGTTGACGGCGTTAAGAGGTCCGTCCGGTTTTATCCCGTCACCGTGATCGTGGACGAAGACTGCCAGCCCTGCGGGCAGAAGTACCTCTACGAAGAGGATCTGAAGGCGTTAATAGATGGAGGTAGACGGAGCAGTGGCCGTCCCACTCCGTCAGAATTTATCATCCATGAAAGCGCCGGAAACGAAATTTTGAGTCAGTATCAGAAGAAAATTGGTTTCATGCTGAGAGATTTCCATAGGAATGAAGACGAAGAAGATGACGATGTTGCAAGCGACTCAAGTTCGGACCTTTTCGAGCTCGAAAATTTGGCAAGGATGGAAGTAGACCACTTGAGGGAAGAGCTTCCAGTGTATGAGACTACGGATTTGGATACTAACCGTGCCATTGCTAAGGGTTTATTGTTGTAATCGACCAAGAGATGCACCAAATCTTAGTCAACGATCACTCTTATAATTTACCAGTTTTTGAATCAATTTGAATCACATGGTTAGTTCGTGTCTTTTTTATTAAAACACTGATTCAAAGTTCAATAGTTGTATTGCTCATCTTGGTTTCTCTTGTTTTCGAAACACTGATCATTTTTACTAGGCACTTGAGTGGACGTGATGGATTAAAAGGGAGTAGTAAAGACTCAGCAACTGAGATTCTTGTACTGGAGTTCTGTACAGGGATTGTATATAAATTCTGGAGCAAAAGGGAAAAGTGAAGAGATCTTTGTCTAGGATTGTTCAGCTTTAGCTCTATATGAGGGGCCCAGGAAACTCTCCTAATCATGAACAATGATGATGAGATTGAGATGAGTGAGGACTGAGGAGAGAACCTTTCTTGGGATTAGAGGCATAATCACAATCAGAGCTCGTTATTAGTTCGTAGACCGTTGGGTCAAAAAGGGCGGGTGCCCTCCAGAACTTGAATTCTTGTCTTACGCCTTTTGTTTTTCCGTTTGGCAGGCCTTTTCAAAGGTGCATCAGATGGTTTATTAGTTTTTTTATTTGATATAATGGTTTGTTAGTTGTTACTTGTGGCAGTTTGAGTATTGCATAATAGGTATGGAATGTCATATGGTCAGTATCGGATGGCGAGGCCCTGGGTAAAACGAATTGTCGGTATAAATTCCAAATATGGGACAGAGGGATTATTATTTGGGAAAAGTTTAAATGAGATCGCTCTCATATTGCTTATATGAGGCTACTTTGAATTGTAGCCGTTGGATCTTGATCTGACGGCTACAAATATCCATAATGATCTCACCCACTCCTTGATGTGACACACCCACTTACCCACTGATTTGATATCGACCATCCGATCGGAATCTAACGGCAATAAAGATTAGCCTCATGCTCCTTATATGAGAACGATCTCATGTAAACTCATCTCTTATTATTTTGGATACATCCGAAGCAGCGCAAATGCCAACGCCACCTCCCTGCCAAAGGTGCCAGAGGCTCTAGTCGATCCAAGGACCTCTCGTTCGACAAGGAGGAGAGGTCCACCTTGTATGAGTTCACCAATGGCTGGATTGACCCAATATATCATTTAACCACCATGAGGTTGTATAGAGCCGTCATATAACCTTTTTTACCTATATATGATACTACTAAAATTTTTCGAAAAATGCCATGCCGGAGAGTCTTGATTAAGCAATAAGGCACACACAAGGCTTAAGTAGTTTGTATGGATGTCAGTTAAGCTAATTAGCTTGTAATGTAATAAGAGGGGAATGGTACCTTGGTAAGCCCTCTCGCATAGAACAGTGCTTGTAACACATGTTATAAAAAGAACAGGACCTGTTCTTCGATGACTCAGCGCTCAACTGGCTCTGGTTTTACAAGAAAGAAGAAGATGAAGACCGAAAAAAAATGGGGAGAGAAGCAGAGGGAACCGGGGGAGAAGAAGAGGGTTAGAGAGAAGGGGAGCCGGAGATGGCTGAGCCACTGTCAGCAACGCCGGCTACCCATGTGGCGACGACGTCGGCGATGACGCACTGGTAGGAGGAAGTTACCTCTTGCGACATTTCGACGACCTCTGGCGAGCGGCAAATAGCCCCAATGCGCGTAGAGGTCAAATTTTGTACCTCTTTCATCTATTTTGTGTTTTTGTGCTTTAATTGTATTTCATCCTATGGAGGTGACAACGACGCGTATTTTTTGCCGATAGAGGCGACGCCGGCGCCGGTAAAGGACGCAAAGGCAGCGGCTTTCTATTGCCATTTCATGTTCTTTCCCCCATATCTGCCTTGACCACATGCATACTATGGGTTAATGGAGAATAGGAGGAGAAGGGAGGAAGGTGCTGGCCGGATAGTCGAGTCACGATGACGGCCGTCATGACAGCCGCCACCCACATACGCCCAACTGGCAGGGTCAGACCGAATGGGTCTGCTTCACACCTAGACCGGACCTGTTCAAACTGAACCGGTCTAACTGTGAACCAAAACAAATCTGTGAACCAAACTCGGTTCAGATTGAACTGCCGGTAGACATCCACCGACAGTTAGTATGGCTTTCAACTGATAGTAACTCTTGCTTGTATGAGTATTGCTGTGCAGTATGATACATACAGAGCCATCATAGTACATAGGCTCAGTTTTACCATTTTAGGCTTTTTGATAGATGTTATCAAGCTAAATTGATGTATTATCTTTATGTACTTTATGTTGCTATATTTCTGGGCTTTTATCCCTGATTTCATGTTGATTTGACTAATAGTTGAGGACTTTGGTGATAAAGAAAACCCGACTGATAAACCTAGATGGTTTAGAGACATAATCATTTTATGAAAGATAATAAAATGATAAGATGAAGATTAAACTTGAGGGTTGAGAATAACCTAATCAAGATAATGACTAAAATATCATTGGGATTGTGAGTCAGTTTTGAATGACAATGACTCAGAACTATAGCCATGATATTTCATAATAGGAGCATATTGGGTCTGAAGGCAAAGAAGGGTAAGCTACAATGCTTCGGCGTGATGGTGAGAGTGGGTTGCCACATGAGCATATTCTCACGGCCAAATAGGGCCTTTTGTTCCACGTGGTTGGAAGGGGTAGTGGTTATCCTGAATGCAGTTGGGACCACTTAGCTCCGGCATTGGAAACCATGTGACATGGCTATGATGATTGTATTTGGATCAACTATTATAGTGTAGAGTTATTGATGACATTTGATTGGTACTGTTTATAAGGGGCAAAGACTTAATTATTGAGCATGAACTTGAGAAGCAATAAAAGGCATTGCTTGAAAGATTAATAAAAGAATCAAGTGAAATTCTATAATAAACTGCATAAAATGTTAATGCAACTATTTTGACTTTTGATATGATGATGATTATGTTACGATATCTCACTGAGTATTTTTATACTCAGTATCAGCTCGTGATGTAGGTCTTTTAATAGATGACTGTCTTCACGTAACACTTGGCGGTAGACGATCAAGAGTGAAGATGACTTGACAACTTCAAAGTAGGCATCAGTCTTCTTTATGTTCTAGTGTATTTTGAGATGGATGACAGACTTGCGTATGAAGGACTTGCATTGGTTTAATCGACTTTGCATCTATAATAATGGTCTTTTAAGATATTTGCGAACCCCAGTAATCACGACATAGATGCTTAGTCGACATTTTTTTTCAACTAATGATTTATTGCATAGAGGAAATATCCTCTGATTTTCTGCTATTACTCTGATTTAACAAAGGTTTTAAAGGGCCGTGACTTTACCATTTCTTTTTGATACTTTAAGCTTACCATTTTGTATACTATGCAATAATGCGGACACAGGGAGGCTTCCTCTGTCTCAGTAGATGACAAACCAGCCAGAAGGACAAAGGAAATCCTCCATACTCCAACTCAGTGTTCAGTAGATGATTACAACAGGACCATGACATTGTCATAATGTTGACATGATTCTGGTCGCAACCTTTTTCATCGTTTCTCCACTGCCAAAAAAAAATTCTGCAAGAACCTTTTCAGCGAATGTGAGCAATATTTACATTATGCTGGTATATAAGGATGGGGTAAGAAAAATCAACTTAATTCGCAAAGAACATTGTGTTGTGATGCAGCAATATATTTCTCAGATATCTCTATGCACAATCCGATAAAGAGAAAGGCCCAGTGTTTAGATAATGACAGGGTACAATTCAAAACAAATAACACAAACAACTGTTAGACGCCTGTTTCTTGTAACAAAAAAAAAACCTTAACCTAATCGTTTTCACTGTTAGATGCTTGTTTCTTATAACATAGTTACGTAATATGAAGTTGCCAAAGTTGATCAACCAGTCCAACTCAATTTAAATCATTCAGAGAGCCTTATGGATTAAATATGAAATCGCTTCACAAAGTAACAGACCAGAAAACATACTAAAAAAGTTATTCCAACACAACCTCTGCAGTTGGGAGTTATCTTGAACTCCAGCCCACATAATATTGATCTCAGTGGAAGACTAACACTTTTATTCGCTAGCTTCGCATCACAGTTATATCAAAGGCTCTTTGAAGGAGAAAGAAGCGATTGGGTAGTAGCACAGATGATTCCACATGAAGACACAAAAGCTCATTCATATGATCTTAGCTAGTTTAGAATGTAATTCCTTCGAAGAGGTGACAGAGCAGTAGCACGGACGATCCCACATGCAGACAAAAAAGCTCATTCCTATGATCTTAGCTAGATTAGAATGTAATGCATTTGTTAACCTCAACTATTCCAAATGCCTGCCATTATCATTGGACAGATGAATATGACAGGCTGGTTATAGCATGTCACTTGTAGGACATTTATTCATTAGCTCAACCACAACAATACAACATCTTAGGGATTTCAGCATACTTTCTCCCATGGAAAATCCCTTTTTTCTGTGTCTGAAAAAAGTAATATAGTTCGGTTTATTTCTCAGCCACAGAGGCCTTCTCCCACTTGGGGGTTCACAGTGGCTTAAAAAAATTGACTTCTCTACTATGTATCTACATTTTCCAGACAGAGGGAGTATATTGGAAGTAAAATACTGCAGTCTGCGACCACCAGTATCCATTACAAATTCAGGTAGATAAGCACGAAAATAAAAAACAACAAATTAACAGCCTGCAAGGTAGTTAGTAACCTAGGAAATATTATCCAAACGTGCTGGAGAATAAACACCAAAGATCAAACACGCATGAAATCCCAATTAACAAAACAACACTCCGAAAGTTCTTCTACCGTATATAATACAGTAGTTGGTTATGTACCTAGCACTTTAATCGGTTATACGAGAATATTAAAAATTGATCACATACCATGGGAACTGGAGGAGGAGGTAATTTAATAGCCAAGGGAACCCTAGCATCTTCGGGCTTGTACGAGGCCATAGCAGGCCTGTATGAGCACCTGAGCGTGGGACCCACCTCCCTGCATCCGACAAAAAACAACATGAATCTCGTTGGTTCGAAATCTCGGTTCGGTTTAAGGATTTATAGTGAATCGGTTGGGTCCGCTACTCGAACTTCGTAAAATGGCTCGTAACAAAAAGTGGTCCGGTTTAACATTTCCGACAATTCGTAAAAAGGCTCGGACCGGCCTGAAGATGAGCTCGGTTCGGTCGGGACGAGGAGACCCTGAATCGGGAATAAAGACGTTACTGATTTGAAAAAAGGTTGCGAATCACAACGGAAAATAACTGCCACTGGCCTCCTTTCTCCTTCAACCATTCTCTCTGTCGTCTTTCATCCTCGGGTGTGTGCCAGCGCTCCCGTCATATTCGCGTGCTCCTGCGTTCCTGGCAATCAGGCGCGCCGGTTGCACATTCAAATCCATGACCGCGCCTGTCCAAATTGGAGGAGAAGAAGACAAAGAAGAGGACGGGGATCATATAATATTCTTACGGTCTCTTCTCCCTTTGTTCTACTTGGTATATGGACCTGCCTCTTCCCCGGAAACCGGAACCTCCTGACAGCCTTTGCAGCAGTGATGTTCTCAGGTTCTGGGAGGATTCCGTACTCGACTTCCCGTCTTTGTTCCCGGTCTTAGATGGACCACTGCCGGAGTCAGTATTGCCGGCATCCCCTGATTTGGACATCTTGGCCCTGTCTACCAATGGCAATGGATCACTCGGCGAGAACACTGAGGGAACATCACACCCCCCTGATTTTTTTTGTCATAACCAATTTGCCTGGAATTGTGACCAAAATGTAGTCATTAAAGGGAATAGGCACTCGGACAAGAACGACATGGTCGGAGACTACGACATTAGTACTTTGAATGAGGATTATGGGTATTTCATTTTGAATGGGGGTGTACAACTGATAATTATGTGTCATGAAGCAAAAAAGTCTAATGCTGTGTATGATGAGGAAATTAATGAAATTGTGAGCTATGATGCTTTAAACAATCTTGCCCCATTCCCATTCCCACCGCTTCCTTCAGATTGTGACTCATGTCAAGTGCTTGGACAAATAGTTCATAACAATGGTAAATCAAGGACCGAGTTGCTAACATACATAAAACAATAATTTACCTTTAAAAACTCAAAACTGACAGTTCTAAATAAATTCTGAGTTTTTTTCTTGGCATAAAAGAAAAGCTTCTAGTAGATATGATGATTATTCGAAGTATACTTCTCACTGCTTTACATAATTCCTTTTTGTTATCATTATTGGCCATGTATGCAGTAAATGAAAATGAAATTTTCTTTTTTATTTGATTCTAATAATTAGCCTTGCTTCATTAACCACATTGAGTGCTTTAATACAATTGATACAGGATTGCTGACTTATTGACTTTATTACTTTAATTGAGACTGAAAGTGATATTTTGGTTTTATTAAGAAAGATGAATTATTTTTACTATTATGATATCCAGGAATAGTGACCAAGAGATTGGAAATTCACTGAACGGTTGGTAATCTACATCATGCCATATGGGCGGTTCAATTTGAGACTGGTGATGTTCCAATTATACACCATGAGTTAGCCGAGTAAGTTCCAATTAATTATACTTTGAATTACTACCAGCATCTATTTACAAATTAAACATCCATGGCATTGCTGTAGTGACCTTTATCATACTACTAATGCATACAGTATTGATTATAAGCAATGCACATTGCTGCAAACACCTACATTTTCATGTGCTGCCTGAAAATATAAATCTTATCCCCTGTTGTTTCAATTTATTATGCAAATATTCCTGAAATGGAATAATTAAATACAAAATATTAGCGGCAGCAGTCGCGACAATTTATGTATCTTGATGCGTATCCTGAAGCGCCACATTTCGCGTATATAGTAACCTTATGAGGTCATATTTCTTTGCAAACAAAATTTTAGGCAAGGGGTGTGTTATTTTCTTTTCTATTTGACGGCGACGCCGGTATTAGGCTTCAACATATCGGGATGGCAAACCCTGTGCTGGTGGACTACTTTCGTATGCAGGAAGAAGAAGGCCATGCTTTGGTCCATGACTCAAACAACAACTTGAACGGCAAGCCCTTTTTGGTCAGGCCTTTTCTGACCCTAGCTCCACCATCAGGTAAATGTTCATTTCTCTTGTTTATGGACTTATGTTCCAGAGTGATTTTTTTGTTGTTTCGGATTCTTGACTCATTTTATGTCTGTACTCTGTATTGAACATTTCTCCTAGGAGCTCTGCATAATCAGGAGGGTGGTGTACTCCAAAAAGTCCCCAAAAGCCCCATGGCAATACAGGTAATTTATTCAATTCGTCACTAAATAGCTTCATGATTTATGTAGTTTGCGAATGGTAGTTTGATCTATGTGTAAATGCTAATTTAGGTTCAGGATTGTTAATTTAAGTAATTATTTATTTTCTTCTCCAAATGTCTCTGCTGTTTTCTAAGTATGTACTTTCTTTGTGGTAATAACATATAGATGACTCCTTACTCCCTTTTTATGCATCTTCTAATCTACGTGCGACCAAATAACATATACGGCTTCTTATTCCATTTATATATAGACAAATTTTATGTGCCTCTGTCTGATCTATGTGTGACAATGTTATGTTGGCATTCTCAGAGAGAGAGGACTGGGAAGATGACTCTAGAGGACCTCAAACAATACATGCACCTCCCCATAGCTAAAGCTGCAAGGAGGCTGTACGTTTGTCCAACTGTGGTAAAGAAAGTTTGCCGCAGGAATGGACTTGCACGATGGCCCTACAGAAAGGTTGCATCCCTTAAAATTGCGCATTTAATTGTGCCACATTAATTGCAGGCTATTATTAATTAATTAACTATATGAAGCGTGCTTAGGACGTTCCTTTGTGTCCTTGCAGATAAGAGCCCTTGATAGGATCATTGATACCTGTGAGCGGAACCTGGAGGCCACCAAAGCAAGCAACACCTCGCAGAGGACCCTTCTCATGAATGAGATTGAGACTCTTCGACTCCGCAAGGAAGTCGCCTGCAAGGGAGGTGATGATTCATTGGTTTAGACTTTGGGTTAGTCACACCAAAAACTTGGATTAGCAGCATTACTATTCTCTGAATAAGGGTGTTGATGCCGGAGGCATTTCCATTGGTCAAAGAAGGACCTTTGGAAGAATAAAACATGGTCAGACAATTTTTCATATCGTTTGGCTAGCGTGGACAATTAATGTTGAGACCTTTTCATTGCCTTTGATTTGTTTTGTGAAATTGTTTGGTTTATTTGGAATGGCGTTTGAGGATTTGATTTGATGACTATTTTTGACTTAGGCGTAGGGTGGCCATGCAGTAGATATAGTAAATGCATTATATTAGGAAACATGGATATTAAGCAATCGGGAAAGGGTGCATATAATCAATTTGTATCAGGCTTGTTAGCCTGCGACGTACATGCATCGTCCAAGGCCTGAGCTGGTGGGGGTCTAGGTGAAACGGCTAATTATTTTGTGAAAATTAGTAGCCGATCGATCGCATAGATGATCGCGATCGATCGCATAGCGATCGCCCAGCTATGGAGCGATTGATCGTATCTACTGTGATTTTTGCAAAATTAAAAAATGATCGCGATCGATCGTATCTACTGTGAAAAACGAAAATACTGAGAAGCGCCCGAGGTGATTGATTGCCTATGGTAGCGATCGATCGTCCCGGCGGTTACGTGCTGGTTTTTACCGTTTTTCTTCGAAAAATTACGTTCTTTCTTTACAGAATGACCCCAATTGAGTCATTCTATAAAGTATGAACAGAAAAACACAAATAGAATATATAGAACACAGATTGTTCTTCATTTTCTCTCTTCTTCTTAATTGGTGACTCTTCTTTCAAAAAGGCAACAATATCTTTTTTCTGAGTTCGAGTTTGATGAGTTAAAGTGCACCGTTTGTCAACTGGTCCGTTGTATCTTAGGAGTAGATTGCCAGAGAAAGCCTGTGCACGAGAGGGCGGCAATATCTATTTCGAAGTCAGCAGTGTATAATCACTGTGCCTCGGACAATTGAATTTCAATATGCAATTTCAAGTTCTATTTGAGTGCAATTCAACACGGACGGGTAAAGTACAATCTCTCTTGAAAACTATAAGTTTTTCAACATAATATGGGACCTATGAGGTATGTTCTACTTGGAGGATGAGATAGTTCTAGTTTTCTTACTAGATTAATATGGAGGATGGGAAGTGAATGTTTGGCCAGCTCAGAGCGCGCCTTGACCGATACGTAGTACGGTAGTAGTCGTCGCCCTCCTCTTCGGCGATCCCTTCAATAATGTCACCCGGCAGCGGCATTTCTCATCCCAGTCAGCCTCCAGCATCCCCTGCCGCATACCAGTACGTTAGAACACTGCCCATCTCGTCGTCGTCCGTTTTTGGTGCAAAGCAGCACAAATCCATGCACGGGACTTTTTATGCTTCTGTTGGTGATTTAAGGAAACACTTTCGGATGGTTATCTCCAAGGAAACATCTGAGATGGATTCCTAGTTGGGAGAGTTCAAGGACTATGGCGTTTTCGGTATTCACGATAAGGTGGACGCAGGGAGACTTGCTTCCTTTCTGCTTCAGTTTGCTCATTTAAAAAACAAAAAACATGTAGATACATTACAGCATGTGTTGAGAAGCCAGGCATCTGTCCGTACGCTTCTGTTTTTTTTTCTTTTTGGCTACATGTCCGTATTCTTCTTGACATCATCTGATCCTCCGAAGGCATCTATTATTTTTTTTGATACAATAGAAATAAAAAAGTAGTTCCATCTAACTGCTCTAGAAAAAAAATAACCATTCTTGTCCTGTTGCAAACAGAGAGAAATTTACAAAAAATCCAAATTATGAAGTGTTAACAAAGTGGCTCTTGTGTTAAATTTCTGAAGTATCTTTATCCAAATAGGGCCTTAATCTTGGAGCTTTCCGGCCATACAGCCATTTAATGGTACGCCTAAATCAGATAGTTTCAAATTCAGCTTTTGCTGCCTATTACATACAATCATGATTATCAATCAAACAAATAATACACCTTAGAAGCCCGTTAGTATCCGGATACGACCCCTGACCTCGTCAATTTGAGGACAAACTGCATTCTGTAACTTCTTTACACCAGCAATGGATCTAGGAGTACAAACATTCACTTCCCGCTAATATTTGAACCAAGCATGTGCTCTGCTGTTCATGAAAAGTGCTGCCACATCAGATCTGGTCCTTGGTACATGATATAAAACAAAAATCCCTAGAACAGCAACTGCAAACAACAAAACAATAATCCAAGAGCTTGACAAGAATGAGGCCTGCAAATTTGATAAAATTGCAAACGAGTCCAGTAAAAGTGCAATAGCTGTTGTTGATAGAGGTGCAGAGATTATAAAAGCCTGGTAGCCTCCTTTGTGGTAGCTTACAACCTAGCCTTGTATTATCAGAATCCACCTCACTTACAGGGATGATAATGACAAGTGTTCAAATGCCAGTCAAAAGGTAGAAAGATTATACCTGTTCATGAATTAAAGCTTTAGTTTGATCTTGTCGGACCATTTGAAGATATCAGAATAAACTTGGTCACCTCCCAAGTCTTCTCCTGTAGCCCCTGCGGCAACTCTTATTATATCTTCAATCAACTGAAAATTTCCCATTATATCAACATGTGCTCCACTCTGGGTTCCACGTCCCTCCAGAAGATTGGCCGGAGGAGCATGATCATACTCCCTAATGTAGGTTCTACTACCTGAAGGATTAAACCGAGTTCTTCCCCGCCAACCTTTTGCACACATATAACCCGCACTGAGGACAGGCACAGTCTCATCTCCATTGACCGAGTAGACCCCACCTTGCAGACAGCTGTCTTCCCCTTTGCCTTCAGCTCCAGTGTCAATCTGAAACGGGATGCCACATTCAGGAGAGGAGGATACCTTGTAAATGTAGGATCTCTCAGTGGGGATTCCAACACCATACATGGAGTAGATCTCCATATCGGGAGCGTCCGGCAACCTGCAGAGTTTGGTCCAGCAAAACTTGTTTTAGCTGTTATTCCTACTTTTGTATTCAGTATCATAACATGATGCTTTTAAAAACGTAACTGGGTACGCATTCAAGAGAGAAACAACAGAAAGATGGCTTAACATGTAACTCAATAGTCACTCTTTATCCTGCTAGTTGGGCAAAATGCCACATGGATAATATTACTACTGTGAACTGTTTTGTATAAGCTTTATAAACTACAGAGATACTAATCCACTTCTCGGTAATATTCAAGTAAGATAGAAACTTGACAAAAAGTCTTACAAATAGTTTTGTAATTTTTGGGTTTCGTAACTTTTCTTAGTTTTGTCTTATAAAAAAAAGTCATATAGATAAATTGAATGTAGCCGAAATGAGATTGCTAAGATGGATGTATGGGACAACTAGAAGAGATAGGATTATGAATGAGTATGTCCGTGAGAACTTACGGGTAGCACCTTTAGGGGAGAAGCTTAGGAAGTGTAGGTTTTGTTGGTATGAGCACATGCAAAGAAGACCAATAGATGCTCCGGAAAGAAGATTAGAAGGGATGTATGTAAATGATGCCGAGAGAGGGAGACCTAAGAGAACATGGATGGAATTAACAAAAAAAAGATATGTCTTTGCTTTCTTTTACAAAAAAGATGACATAAAAGAGGCTAGTTTGGAGGCCTAAGATCAATGTCGCCGACCCAAAATTGTTGGGAAAAGGTGCTACTTGATTATGATTATGATAATGTGATTTTTCTACAAGTTTGTAACCTGAAGCACCCACAATGTTAACTTGCTTGAGTAATGATATTCATTATTGCAACAAATATCCATCATCTGTTTGGCAAAGTATAAATTAAAACCTTCAGGGACCACAGTGTTAAAACCTCACTTTGTTTCCAAAGGGTTTGACCAATATTTATAGTGCTGGTACTCTGGGTCATCAAGATCCTCTGCAATTCCATATGAAAAATGGGCTCCTCCACGTTTCATCATCTTTGGTGCAACAAAATGAAGCAGATCCAAAAGAGATCCAGCAGTATAAAGTTTGTAATCAGCAACAGCCTTGATACCACCCCATCCCATTTCATGGTACTCGGTCCACACATCACGACAAGATACATTAGGATGGACAAGATTGTTACCTTTAACAGCATCCTGCATAATAAAAGCAAGTGTTGGTGCATACCCAGTTTATAACGATGCCCATGCAACTAAAAGCATTAAGGAAGATTGTACACATGCTAAGTATGCTTTTTTCCCGTACATCACTACAAGATATACATTAGCATCTTGCATACTGAAAGCAGCATATATAATTTATAGCAATTTTCATGCAACTGAAAGCATGAAACAAGATTGTATACATGATGTACTATATTTTTTTATCACAACCAACAAATATTCAAATCTAATCGGCCGAGCAAAAAATAAACTAGAGGAAAACCACATCCATCATCATAATCATAATATGCCCTTGATGGTGATATACCATATTTGACTCTTATCAGAATTAAAATAGTGGTCAAAATCCATATAAAGAAACAAAGTGGCAAGTTTTTACATGGGATGCCATTCATAATGAAACCCTCTAAAGAGGGTACCATGAGATTAAGATTCAACATCATCATCTTCATCATACGCTGTTCCAATTATTTGGAATGGCTTCTTGAGATGATAATTGCACATGAAACATTGATATCATGATCTTCCATCACAAAGATGGTTATAAACAAACTAGATGAAAACTACCACGAGAGAAAAATACATACTCTCTCTGTCAATAAAACCTGTCTGCATTTGAAATTGACTTAAATTTATTGGATTAGTAGGCCCGTACTAAAGCAGAATTTCCCCCCTCTTCCCGTGTTTTTGATCATGAGCCATGTAGTGATGGATTGTGTTTTTTCTAATGCAGACAGGCTTTATTGGATGGAGTATAAGAAACCTAATCGGCTTGAATACATGAAGCTTGAATCTAGATAGTCCATATTCACAACATGTCATTCTTGAAGAAAAACTGGGTGATATCTTTAAAAATGTGTTCCAGAAATCATTATAGGGACAGCAAAAATGTAAAAGAACGTTTTTTTAGTCCATTCTTCTCAACAACTATCAAAGCTTATTATCATAATCATAATCAAAATAGCGCCTTTTTTCCAACTATTTGGGGTCGGCGACATGGATCTTGCTCCTCCATTCAAGCCTGTTTTGGGCTACCTCTTTTATAAGAGATAGTAAAGACAAATCCTTTTTTATTAACTCCATCCAGGTTCTCTTAGGTCTCCCTCTCCCTCTTTTAGCATCGTTTACATGTATCTCTTCTAATCTTCTCACAAGGGCATCCAATGGTCTTCTTTGCACATGCCCATACCAACGCAACCTACATTCCCTCAGCTTCTCCCCTAAAAGAGCTACTCCTAGGCTCTCCCGAATATATTCATTTCTAATCCTATCTCTCTTAGTTATCCCACTCATCCACCTTAACATTCTCATTTCGGCTACATTCAATTTATCTATATGACTCCTCTTTGGTGCCCAACACTCCGCTCCAGAAAGTATTGCAGGCCTAATGGTTGTCCTATAAAACTTGCCTTTAAGTCTTTTTGGAATACGCCTATCACACAACACTCCCGAGGCTGCCTTCCACTTTACCCACCCCGCATTTATCATATGCACCACATCGTTATCAATATCTCTTTCTTTATAGATAATGGATCCTAAGTAACGGAATTGATCACACCTTGATACTTCTTGCCCATCTATTTCAACGAAGGCTCTATCTATAGTTCTACATTCCTTAAAAATAAATTTCATGTACTCTGTCTTATTCCTACTTATTTTAAAACTTTTTTATTCTAGAGGTTCCCTCCACAAATCCAGTTTCTCATTCAAACCTACTTTACTCTCATCAATTAAAACTACATCATCTGTAAAAAGTATACACCAAGGTACATTATCTTGCAAATGACTAGTCAGCTCATCCATAATTAAAACGAAAAGATAAGGACTTAAGGACAACCCTTGATAGCTCATCCATAACTGTCAAAGCTTATTATATTTCCATAATTTATTTGATTGCACAGATGGCATGGATCAAAGTCCAAGCCACTTGCACAGATAAGAAAGCGCTCTTGTGAAACAAAATTCCACAACGGGAGAGAGTAGAACTATAATTACACAAGCTATAATTCTGCTTTCAAATGCAGATAGGTTTCAGTGGACAAAGGGAGTAGAACTATCTGAGTGGCATGTGGCAAACAAGGTGAAATGTCCTAGGCAATGCAGATGGATCAGAAACAAGAAAAATTACCCTAAAGTCCACTCTTTCAATTTCAGAGGAAGGTGACTCAGCTACATCTTTCCCAAACGAGATAAATCGGCCATAATTTACAGGAGCAGTTTTGGTATCCACTTTTTCTGCCTCAATATCAACAGCATCTTGAATATCACTGTTCTTCTCTTTCTTAGAACCACAGACATAGTTTTCCTCGGGGGCCCAGTCCAAGCCACCCCAAATGGTCTCCCCACCTTTCGGTATCATTGACATTGTCGCATCATATGTCCGAGTCATCCGCATTACGTGTTGTAATGCTTGAATATCAAGGAAATCAAAATCCAGAACACCAGGTGCAATAGCTCTGCAAAAGAAAACACTAATCAAGATTCCAAAGGCACAAATACCACTAACAGGATTTAAATTAGAAACTTAAAAAAAATCAAAGAAAACAATTAACAAAAAAACAAAGGCACAAATACCACTAACAGGATTTAAACTGGAAACTTAAATAAAAATCAAACCACCTTTAACAGAGTGAGTGCAATAACTTTCTTTGCAATATAAGGTGATCAGTACGTATCTGGGAAATTAAAGTAGGCACGAAAAAATAAAAGTTCAATAATACTCGTGAAGATACCTGGCAACAGCCACATCTTTGCCTTCAGCAGAAAAAAGACCTACAGCAGCTTTTGGAACACCTAAAAAGGGGCCACCAATGTTCATTACAGCCTTGATATGCCGTGCACACCAATCTGAACCACCTCCGCCACCCATTGGAGCTGGTGCCTCAACCCATTTCATGAAATGTAAAAAGTAAAGAACTCCCATTGAATGAGGAATTATGACTGCCTTCTTCCCACCATTTGTAGCTACCATGAGCTCTATGTTACTTTTTATTCTACTCAGAGTTTGATCTCTGACCTGATCAATTCAGTGAAAATGAGAAGTCAATTCAATGTTCCTCACGAACCAAGTGCTGCAAAGAAATGAGTTAAACGTCAAAATATCGTTTCCAAATAAACATTATCCACCTCGGTGTTCTGAAAAGAGATTCTCCAGTCATAAGCAGCCATGTACATGGTCTTTTCCTCATATCCGATCCGAGCTAAATTTGCAATCAAAACAGCCCAAACAAAATAGCCAGGAGCAAAATAATCAGCTGCCACAAGCCCTGTAACAGGCCTAACTCTTATTCCTGAAGGATCCAACCCTGTTTCATTATCTAGAGACATATGTTCCACCCAGCACAGAGGTCTGTAGACTTCAACCCAACAGGATTCAGAATAACAAATTGCCACTCAGTAGAAGACGGATAATATATTCAGCCTAAAATAAGTTAGAAAAAAGTATATACAAACCCCATATTAACTTGACTGTGAGTCAAGCCACTTGAATCCTAAAAGTGCACCCTTTATTTAAATCTCAAAGTAGGCTCAGGGAACTAATTAAAGGAATCTTGGGTTTGCATGTGGTTATTGAGGCTGTTTGATACTTCAGCGAAGTCGCGATTACAACAGCAAGCAAGCAAAATAATACTACAAAACAACACAAAGTGAATACCTTTTGAAGATTTCACCAAAGGAACCGCCCCAAAGCCGCTTCCGGAATAGCCCGTCCGCGCACTGGTGGCCCTCCCAGAGCTCTAGCCCGCCGGTAACGATCCCGGGAACAAACACCACCGGGTGCTTCGCGGAGAGGCCCTCCTTGTGCAACTTGACGCCCGGAGGGTCAGGCATGGGGCCGGTGATGGCCTCCGTTACATACTGCGGGATCGAGGCCGGCATGGCGTTGTACAGGAAGAGCAGCATCCACCAAATCGAACAGACGCACCCAATCAACCAGCAGCAACTATCCAAGCACGACCATTTCGCCTTGCTCTTTTTCCTCTTTCCCCTCTCGTCTTTCTCGCTGCCCTTCTCCTTCTTGTCGTCCTCATCGATCTCCTTCCGCTCCGCCGGCGCTGATTCCTCCGGGGGCTCCGAGGCCTTGCGCCGCCGAAGTAAGGACATATCTCAGATTCAAACACGCTCTTTCAATCTTCTTTTCCGATTTGCAACCACTTGTCCTTGGATGGATGTGGGAAAACCAAAAGCCTGGAGAATAGGCTTGCTATCCGGAGCAGTATTTGCAGAAGAATCGACGGAAGAGAGCGACAGCAATGTCCCCCAAGCGCATGGGTCTAGCCCTGCTGCTGCTGCCGCACCCTCGGCTGGTTCGAGCTCGAGCGCCGGCGGAGGGGATGCGCGGGAGGGAGGTGGGATTGGTCGAGGAAGCCGGCGGAGTTAGGTGGACCTGCGCGGGAATGAGGCCGGCTCTAGAACATCATACAAGTATTTTTCAGTTGTTCCCAATTGATGAGCGCGGCGCTTGCGTACACAAATGGCACTGCATTTGGCTGTATTCTCTGAAAGTGCCACTTCCTGGAACTTGTCAAGTGGCCCACCATTCGTTCCGGGACGTTCTTTTACTTTTTTCTTTTTGGTAAGGGGCCGTTTGGGGCATGAAAAGTCAGAAACATTCACGTTGAAAAATCCGCCTGATTAGTAGATTATTTCAAAAATTCATTAACCAGCTGAATATTTGGGAGTGGATGGAGCTAATTTTTCACAATCCAAATGGCCCCTAAATGGCATCCTTTTTAATAAGCTTTATTTGTATAACTTCAAAAGGGAATCTACATATGGTGATAAAATCCTATTATAGCAGTACACCAAATGTCACTAAGCCAATTTCATGATATCACAAAAATTCTATCATAGCAATACACCAAATATCATTAAGCCACTTTCATTATATCATAGAATTGACCTGAAACCCTATATACCAAATGCCAAAAAGCTGGATATATTGAGTGCAAAAAGTTTAAAGATATATGAATTCTACCTTCTAGGAAAAAAAATTATGAGAATTTTACTGCATTGACCTGAATATTTATAAATCCCACTTTTAGAAGGAAGGTCGAGAATTTCCGCTTACCTGGATGTAGGGTTGTTGATAATTTAAATATAAAACCCTTGCAAGTGCACAAGGCAATTGTACTACAATGAGTATAGAAAGGGTTGTCGAACCTCATTGACGGTTAATATTTTACCAAATTCAAGAGAAAAGTTGCAGTTTTTAGTTACTATAAGGAAAACAATGAACTTTAACTAAACTAAGTTGAGATTAATCAATGGAGAAAATTATCAAGGCAATGAATCCACCACTAGACATGCAATTACTACTCTTAATTATTATTAAGCATACATTGACATGATATGGTAATTCGTGTTCTTGATCGGATACATAAATTACTAATGAATTCACTAACGTTCTTGATCGGACACGAAAGTTCATCCACTATTGTGTAATCAATCCTATCCTTGATCGGGCATAGAATCAATCACAACTCTATTATAAAGTAATTAATCTTATCCTTGATCGGACATAAAATCAATCACAATATCTAATTTCATTCATAATCAATCAAGTCTATGGTCAAGCACTCAAAAGAATACTTATGAAATCTCATTAAGCATGAATCATAATCAACTTTATAAAATTAAACTAACAATAGTAGGAATACACATCTAGGGCTTCATCAAGCCTTGACAAGGAATTTAGTTACACATAGAAAGAAAGAAAAA
This sequence comes from Houttuynia cordata, assembly GCA_039654745.1. Taxonomy (NCBI): domain Eukaryota; kingdom Viridiplantae; phylum Streptophyta; class Magnoliopsida; order Piperales; family Saururaceae; genus Houttuynia; species Houttuynia cordata. The sequence goes on from CM077504.1 coordinate 35,648,840, forward strand.
AGAAGCCTATTTATGTAAATCCATCGTCACGAATCCTTCTTCTTCTTTGCTCCAAAAGACTCCTTCTCTTGCTCTTCTCTAACCTCCAATATAGCTCAAAGGTGATATTAAAGATTACCCAAAACGTTCTCCCATAAAGCCTATTTATTTGTTTGAAGAGAAACCACGAAGTCCCCTTCCAAATTCAAGTCGAAATAGGTCTAATTTTAGTTTTTTCGTATACGGCGATCGATCGTACGTATTGATCAATTGTACGTATTGCCGATCGATCATCTACCGATCGATCACAATTCCTTCGTTATTTTCTGCCGATCGATCGTCTGCCGATCGATGCCGTATGACTCCGATCGATCGCTATTACTGTCTTGCACGGAACAAAAACACCAGTAGATACGATCGATCCTTTTGAGGCCAATCGATCGTTTCCTTCAATAACACTGTTTTGCGGCTGAGGCGATCGATCGCGTTGATTGACTGACCAATCGTAATTACTGTTTGTAAATTTCCAATGGCCATAATTTTTTGCTCCGAACTCCGAATTGCGCGTGGTTGGTGGCGTTGGAAAGATGACTTCTTGAACTTTAACATAAAGCTTGAATCAGTCCAATCAGACATTTGCACACGAAGTTATGATGCTTTAGCCATTGAAGTCTATTTTTACCTCATTTCTGTGTATTACTCTTGTTTCCTACAAAAACAAAAAACTATATTAAAGTAGTAGTAATTCTAATCAAACACTAGCATAAACATAAGTTTAGGAGATAATAATATGGATATTTCAAGTGTAGATCAACTGTTCGTAGACAGACCGGACTTCGAACAGAAGTCATCAATGTCCGTGGGCGTTAAAGTTTGTCCGCCACAAGTTTGGCCGTGTCCGTGTCCGTCAGGCCGCCTGACGGACACGGACACGGCCAAACTTGTGGCGGACAAAGCCTGACGGACACGGACATGGTTAACCCCCTCTCCCTCTCCCCTCCTTTTCTTTCCACCTGCTCACCGCGTCCATTCCTCCACCCACCTCCTCTGCCCTCCTCAGCAAGAACTCTCCCATTCCCATCGACACACTCCTCCATTCAAATCCCACAAACCATTTCAAATTTCAACACCCTTTTCTCCAATCTCACTACCCATTTCCCCTCCCAATCCACAAACCACACCCCCAATTTGCAGCAATGGCTCAAACCTCCCAACAAGAGGCAGAGGAAGAACAAGACCCAAGTCCTCCCTTTCTGTTCCTCTTCCCTTTCCCCAAAATCTCCAAGTTCGGCAAATTGGATCAGACCCACCACCAAAGCCCAAAGGTCCAGTCTTTGTGAAGAATCTCTCTGTTCTTGAGAAATCCCTCATTGGGTCGATGGCCGGTGGCATCGCCGGGGCCTTCACTTACTTTTGTTTGCTTCCACTTGACACCATCAAGACCAAGCTCCAGACCAAAGGCGCCGCCCAACTTTACTCTAGCACTTTCGACACCATCGCCAAGACCTTCCAGAGCAGGGGAATTCTCAGGTTTTGCAGCGGCGTGTCCACAGTTATTGTCGGGTCTGCTACCTCGTCTGTGGTTTACTTTGGAACTTGCGAGTTTGGGAAGTCGGTTTTGTCGCGGTTCCCAAATTTCCCGCCAACTGCGGGGGCGATGGCCGATGGGTAATGTCGTGTCGTCGGCGATCGTGCCCAAGGAGTGGACCCCCACCCCAGTAGTCGCCAAGCTGTTGAGATGACCACGACGGCAAGGCCGCTGCCGCCGACGAACTGGTGAGTCCACTCCTCCTCCATCCCCGCTCCTCCGCCCTCCACTTCATCTCCGGCTGCCGCAAAGCCACCACCTTTTTCTCACCTCCTCCTCCTCTGCTGCACTCCTGTGGGCTCTCCCCCGCCGCCCTCCTAGGTCCTCGGACAGACGGCCGTGGCCGTGGTCATCGGGCAGCTTCTCCTCGGCGCGGACACGGCCACAGACACCTCGGACACAAATGGCTCGCGGACACGGGTGTCCATGAACAGCCCTACCTGGATGTATCTAAGTGGAGCATGAAAGTAGGGAAGAAATCGCCTTTGTTTATATGGATTCAAGTGTTCGTGCCAAAAAAATAAGTGAATTTTTCTTAAACATCGCCTGCCAAACCGTTGGCATTCAATTTTCTTCACATGACCTTACTCTTCTTTATGAAAAAAATGGAACATTAGAACCTGTCTGCCCGATCTGGATTGGCCACCCTAAGAAAATCGAGTAGCTCTTATCTAGCAACCGCACACACTGCGGGTAGGTGCAATGGGAGAGTGAGTGGACTCGTCCTGATATAGCAAACTACAAGTCTGTAAGATACTTTGACAGTTGGACTTGCTCTGGTTTAATAGTTTACTTGCCTTTCTCCTTTTTCTTTTTCAACAAGATGAATGGATTTCCAGCACATGGCATCTTCAGATCTTCTACTCATCTGTTTTTCAATGATGGAAATCTCTTACCCATCTTGAGGAATCCCTTTTACACATCCAACCATTTCTGGGCCAACCGTTAAGGTTCTGAAGGTAATCGCATCTTGCATAAAGTTTCCAGAACCGATCATCCAATTTAGTATTCGACGCTTATCTTTCACCAGTTCTCTTTTACAAAAACTATCAATGATGTGCTATAAGTGACCACGTTTCGGCTGGCAAGGCATTTCTTCAAACAGTCACTCCGCATTGCGGATCCAGCCCAATTTCGAGCACCGACGCATGATGGTGGTGAACGCCGTCACATCCCGCAGAATGGCCCCATTCATGTGCAATTTAGTCGAACATATCTTGGACAAGGTCAATTAGATTTGCTGGGACGAGCACGGCCACTAGTTGAGGGGCCCTGCTTATGTGGCTGAGGTCGCAAGAGGACTTGACAAACTTGGAGAGGATTATCTCAGAGACCTAATAGGAGTAGACGCCAGCTTGGCTTGGGACATGGCGGTGAAGTAGAGGGAGTGGAACAGGACATGGGAGGTGATCGCGAGTAAGCACTGCCTGGTCGGAGAATAGACTGAGCGGCCGAGCGAGGAGGCCCAGCTGAAGACGCCGAGGTAGAACAGGGGTTTAGACTGGGATTGATGACTCTTGCGTCGTAGACTGATGGAGAGAGGTGTTTGGCAAATCGAATGAATTGGTTAAAATCAGTGTCTGTATTGTTGCAGCGGCAATCTTCTCCGCTTCTGCATCCTTGCCTGCTGCATTCAGCCCCCTAACTAACAACGAGAAACTATCCAAATTGATCACCAGGCGCTTCTCAACCATTTCCTTGTACGTACCCAATGCCATATCCACCTCATTATTTTCACAATAGCCATTCACCATCACATTGTACATTGAAGCATCAGGAATGTGACCTTTCCGCATCATCATCACCACGAGGTCCTCCGCATCTCTCATTCTGCCTCTACGCTGGCAAAGACTACAAATTACAGTACTGAAAGAAACAAAAGTCGGCCGAGGAATCTGTTTTAACACATTAACAGCAACATCAATCTCACCCAGACCACACAATGCCCGTAAAATGGCATTAAAGCTTCCGATATGGGGGACGAGACCTTGACCCTTCATGTCCTCCACAACAGCCATTGCCGCCTTCGTGTTACCTGTCTTACAGTATTCATTTACGACAACGCCATAAGCCTTCGCATCCGGTTTAAGCCCAGAGTTCAACATCACATTGAGTTGCCTAACAACAGCATCTAACTTTCCTGTAACACAGTATCCCTTCATGAGACTAGTATGTGTCGCCACATCCGGTTTAAACCCTTTGAGAACCATCCTTTCAATCATTTTCTCCGCCTCCTCGACCCTTCCTTCCACACAAAAGCCATATACCAACGAATTGTAAGTTACCAAATTCGGTTCACAGTTCCACGCTGCCATTTCATTCATAATGGCTATAGCCGAATTCAGGTCCCCAATTTTGCAGTAACCACTAATCAAAGTTGTGAAGGTAATTGCATCCGGCATAATCTTGCCGGATTCGATCATTCTCTCCAGTATTCGACGCGCATCTTGCACTAGTTTTCGTCTACAGAAGCCATCAATAATGGTGTTATAAGTAACTAAGTTCGGCTCATAAGACATTTCTTCAAACAGTCGCTGTGCATCCCGAATCCGTCCCAATTTGCAAAACCCACGGATCATGGTGGTGAACGTCGTCACGTCCGGGTGCACAGTCCCGTTCCTGAGCATTTCGTCGAAAATCTCTCGAGCGAGGCCAATTCGGCTCGCTCGGACGAGTACTGCCAAAATGGCGTTATACGACAACGGAGAGCGCGGGATACGGAAGGTGCCGGCTCGACGGAACCACTGGAGAGCCCCTGTGACGTCGCCGAGGTCGCCATAGGACTTGATGAACTTGGAGATGATGGGGTCAGAGACGGAGCTGGGATGGGCGACCGGTTCGACGAGGGACGCGGCCGCGGAGAAGCAGGAGCGGGACAGAAGGTGGGAGATGATCGTAAAAAAGCAGGAAGTGGTCGGAGAGTAAACGTCGGCGCCTTGGGAGACCGCCCAGCGGAAGAAGCGGAGGGAGAGACGGGGGTCGGACTGGGAGTTGATGACTTGCGCGACGAGAGAGGGAGAGAGGTGTGGTATGAAGGGAGTGAGTGGGTCAAGGTTTTGGAGGGCGGCAGAGATGGAGGCGACGAGGGAGGAGCGAGACCGCGAATTTGCAAGGATCCCATGTGCCATGTGCGGGCGTACACGGCGCGGAGTGGAATGGTTTTGTGCACGTCTCATCATTGAAATCTGTTGTTGGGTTTCTTGGAGATTAGTCCCAGAACTGTATTGAAATTGTTGTTGAGCTCTTTGCCAATGAACTGTGGCTTCTGTTCTCTACACCATTCACCCTTTTGTCATTTCTTCTTCTCCCTTCTCTTCACTACTCCATTCTCCCTTCCTCGTTCACATTTCTTTTTGCGGGAGCATGCAATTTTTTTGTCCTAAAAATTTTTTTTACCAGAAAGTGGAGGCACAAGGATGCTGGCGGAGGAGATGAGTCAAGGATATTTTTTGCTCTTGATAGCCTCCTTTTACACTTGCAGTATGCAAGGGTGAAGGCAGGGTTTTGTAACTTGAACCAGGGACAAAGCATGGGACCAGCTATCCTGAATTGAGCACCTCACGGATTCTCCTTGTTGGTAACTAACACCTCACACATTCTCATTTTCTCACATCCTATTCAAACCCCAAGGAATATAAATTACTTCACCAACATGCAGTTTTTTAGTAATAAATTTAGCACAGTAAACTTATTTTCAAAATCTCACCAAAACGCCCGCCAACCCACATAGGCTGTCGCAACATGAAACAGTGGAATCTATATTTCATTCAGTTTGCTATTCAAGAGTGACAAAATAGATAGCCTACCACTTTTTGATGAGCAAGACAAAGTTCGGTCATTAACATTTCATGACCGAGAAGATGCCATAAATCAGTGCACCATTAATAGGTTCATATTATCCTTACCTAGTCTATGAAGCATGATGCCGATATTTAGCATGGGCTTGGTAACAATCTAAAGAGCAATTTCAAAATTCCTAATAAGTGAAAGGCAGCTTGCCCTCTAAAACAACGCATAAAATCTCTACCTATATTCCCTAACACCAATGAAAATCAAACAGTTAGCAGAACCTTGCATATACAAGCAGCAACCATCAACAATTAAGGACGTGCTCTTTTGTTACCACTGCATGAGGGGCATTTGTACTGCTTGATATGCTCAGCTCTCGCAGGAGTGATCTTCACACATTTTCCATGAAACCACTTTTCGCACATGTCACAGCAAATCCAAAATTCATCTGATGCATAATTCTCTTCACAAGCACCGCACAGAGTCTCACCGTGTTCGTCATCCTCCTCATCCAATCCCTCTTCTTCCTCCTTCTGTTGATGCCCTTTCAAATATTTTGCCTGTAAGCAAGAATGCCAACACTACAATCAGCAGTTGTAAATTGAAGTATCACGCTACTGAAAAGAAGTTATTTTCCTAAACATTAGTCCAACACAACTAAAAAGGTTGTACCACTTTTGAGTTTGATTTTAATTTGTTGCCGCTGTGATTATTTGCCAAAGGCTTTTCCTTGACTTGCTTCTTTGCAGTTCCCGTCACAACTTCAAAGATTGTTGGAAGGTCATTAATCATGTTAAATAAGCGTCTCCTGATAATTATGAGGCAAGAAAATGGTACCATAAAGTTAAGCAAAATAAGTCCAATTATGTAGGACACAGAAGTCCATGCATTAAGACATACACAAATAGCTAGAATGCAAAGTGTATTCTCTTCATTGAATAAAGGGTACTTGATTTAGTATAATGCGCGAACAAATAAAAATAGAGAATTAGCGATCCCCGAATAAATCTAGCTCCAGCAGTGGCAGCAGAAAACCAAAACCGGTACACAGCACATCATTTGACATCGCTCATAATTTTGAAACAACATATTAAAATTTTGTAGCACATGCACATGAAGGGCAGCAATAGTACTCCTTTATCAGCATGCACACAGGGGAACTGCAATGCTGGAAAAAATAAACCTAAAGGAGGACATCTGTAACTAAAAGTGTCAAACTTTTTTGCCTTCATTTAAACAGTCAAATTAATAAGGATATGTCTTTGCTTTCTCTTACAAAAGAGATGACACAAAACAGGCTAGAATGGAGGCGTGAGATCCATGTCGCTGATCCCAAATTGTTGGGAAAAGGTGATATTTGATTATGCTTATGATAATGTTTTAAGCAGTCAAATTATCTTATATAAGAAATGTAGGCTTGCTTAAAAATTATCTATGTAGGTACTAACATATATATATATATATATATATATATATATATATATATGCATATACAGGATTTCCCCCACAAAAAAAAAAGCATATACAGGATTTCCACCTGCAGTAGACATCAGGTTTAGGGTTTAGGGATTTAGGGTAGTTTTAAAATTCAAACGGCTAATTTGTAAGGATAAAAAGATGTACTGAAGTAAAAATCTTACAATAAAATGCACAAAATTGACAAAATAAAAGGCTCACTCTGCATACCACTTGACCACAACTTCATGAAGAATAGGGCACAAAATGAGTAACATAATACATGTCAAAGGGGATATGGATTTACTGCTGAAACAGTAAGCACCATGTAACGTCAATTTTATTTTCTATTTACTGCCACAATGACTTCCCCATCCAACAAACTAGAGTCAGCATTTAAACGTTTATCTGGCATATATCTTGGAAGTGCTGTTAATACAAATTAGTAAAGGGATTATTAAAATTAGGTGTAAATAATTTCCTCACTATGAGAATGTTCAGAGTTTTTACAACATAATCATGTCCTCGGGTGTCCACTCCTGTAGTGAGTATAAGATAAAATTGTAACTTACATTTGACATTATGCCAAAAACTTTTACTTGTACTAGCTTGCAATCTAAAGATGTTAAATTTTATCAAAATCGATTGATATCATGATTCAAAAAGGCTTTATTTATCTGAGAACAAAGAGAAAAAATACCAACAACAAGAAACACCAAAAAATAGGATATTAAACATCGCCACAAATGACAAGCACAAAAAAGTGCACAAACAAAAACAGAAATAACAAAAACCACTATGGAGATCAATCGATTAAAAAGTAACTTACAGTAAAATTGCAATTTCAGTCAACCATGACTATCTTAAACCAGTAAGAGTAGGGTGAACCTCAATAGAATATTGGTGAGTATTAAGATGGAAATCAATTGAATTAATACAATTTAAATGCCCATATATCGTCTAAACCAATTCTAACATCAGGACTGGCAGACTCACACGCCACAGCATTCAATAGAGAAAATCACTGCGAGTTCATATCTACAACATTTTTTAACATGAATTCCCATTTTGTTAAAAAGCCGATACTGGAAAAGTGCATTCCAAGATGCATGACAACAGGCAGTTCGAAAACCTTTAGTATTTGACTATATCAAAGCAACAACATCAGATTTTCATTAGATATGCTCGTATCACATGAAACAAAGAAAAGGAACATATACATGAAAATTTTAGTTTCAATCCACATTAAATATAAAATATTAGATAAGAAGTTGAACTTTAGGCTTCAATCCAAAATAGTCCCATTTGGTTTTCCAAAATTTAGTTCATTTTAGAAAAACCAATCAGACGATTAATGCGGGACAGATGGAATATTAAAAATGAGGTTGGACCGAGAACCCAAACACAGAATAAAGTAGAGACAATCTAAAAAAGAACAACAATAAACGCTCAAGGAAATATGCATGTAATCTAGAATTTACAGGCATTAGAAGAACACCTTTCATTCTTATCAAATCCAAACCTAGCACCAAAATAGAAAGCAACAGCAAGTAGCCAGGCATCACTGTGCACGGCAACAAGAGCTAGCCAATCCTTCTCTTGCATTCCATCGCGAGCAAAATTTATTCCCAAGGCAGGTTCAGGAAGCTCCGGTGGGACCTCTTCAGCAGGTAAATTCACCTCCCATTGCTCGCTAGGGTATCCATAGAGACACAAATTCTCCTTTTCTGCAAGCATATCGTCAAAATAAATCGGCTACATATGCATCTTAGCCAACAACTAAAAGTTCAAAAGCATTAATATCACTAGACAAACAATTAATGCGTTGGCAGGTAAACTAAGTTTTGAAAAACAAACAAGCATTTCGCAATATAAATGACTCAAGCATAGAACACAGTAAATCAAGCGCCAGTAACTAGAGAATAAAAATATTAAAACTAGGACAACAGGAAGGATTCGTAAATGCTAAATCTAATAACCAAAACAATATTTACCCAGCTAACAGCAGATGCTAATGGATAAAAGCAGCCCCCTTACGCAAAGGGTCCAGAAAACTTATAGCCAAAAAAGCAAACAAGCAAATACATGAAAACATCCAAATAAAGAAACTCCGTATTACAAGAATAGTAGAGCACAGCATGCAGGCGTAAAAAGGCCGCAGAAAGAAAACCCTAACCTGGATCACACTGGTTGTAAAACTCCTCCACTTCTGCAAAAGGTAACGTCAAAATGAGAAGAGTGTTAATCAAGCGCGAGCTAAAGCAAAAAACCGGAAAAAAAAACAGAAAGAATTGAGAACTTCGCCAAAACGAACCAGTAGTAAGCGCTTTGATCATGCCGGCCCTACGGCCCTTGAAATCTCGGAAAACCTCCTCCACCGTACGAGGGTTATAAGGCGCCGATGCCGCGTCCATTGCTGCCCAAAAAGCCTCAAATTCTCCAGTAAAGAAACAAGGGACAGATAAATAAAAAACAAGAAAAAGAGCGTTGGAATGAGGAGAATTTGGAAAGAGGAAATGGGTTGGGGGCGATGAAGAGGTGTGATGAAGAGTGTGGCCAACTTTTTTTTGTGTTGGGGAAAGGAGGGAAAAGGGGAAGAAGCAGAATGCTACGTATGGTTTGAGTTGCTGCGCTGCGCAGGAGGGCTCCGCTGGCCGCAGCGATCAAAGGCGCAAAAGAAGAAGGATTTTTAGCGGATTGGAAATTGTGGGTTTAACTGCATTTGCGAGGGATGGTCGGGTCCGCGTCGGGGTATTCTCCTGTAATGGGCTACGATTGAGGCCCATTGGGCCTGTATTTTAAGAGAAAATCGAGGTTGGACTTTGGAGGGCTACTAGCCTCCTAGAGCAGTGTCCACAAAACATGTGCGCGGTTAATTGGACTTATTTGGTGTGTACCAATTGTTGTTGCATTGACAAGTGGGCCTTCTTACGACCATTGATTGTTCTGTCAATGTGTACTTACTTTTCGACCTTTGATAAAAGAATAGTAGAAAATACGCAAGTTATGCATTAAGAGTCTAAGATAGATTTGGGGTACAAGCGTGCCGGCGAAGGTTAGCAGTTGATGAGGTGTTTCTGGTGTCTTTTTGCTTCGAAGTATACTTTAGGACTGCCATGTAGGGAGGTGGAGGAAGCTGGAAAAGGGTATAACTAAAGCTTAACTTCGACGGAGCGATCATTGAACAAGACCAAAAATCGGGGGCTTGAGGTATGGCTAGAGATGATGAGGGATCGGTGCTGGCAAGTTGGTGCTGGAAATTTGACTCTCTTGGATCAGTGGATGAGGTCGAGGCTAAAGTTGCCTGGGTGGCTTTAGAATGGGCATATAGCAAAGGTCTCAGGATAATCCGTCTCGAGGGGGATTCTATGAATATTATTCGAGAGCTTCATAACGGTTCCATTAATCTGTCAGCTACGGGCATCCTGTTAGTCAACATTAGCGAGCTGGTGGCCAAGTTCGAGGAGGATTCATTTTCTCATGTGCTGATGTCTGGTAATGATGTGGCTCATCGAATGGCTCGTTATGCCATCAAAACTGAAGGATTTTTGTGTTGGGATGGGGAGTTCCCGATTTTGTTGGGGACTCATTGTTTGTTGATCTTTCAGTCATGTAATTCTGCTAAGATAGTTCAGCTTATAAAAAAAAGGATTTGGGGCACAAGCAGGTAGTCGTTTAAAGATCGTTAATACGTTTAAGGATCGTCGGGCAGATTTCTCTGTTATGGGAATGTGATGATCAGCGCGTTTGAAGATTCGGTATGGTTTGATACGGTATCGTTCTCACACTTTCCTAGAGTGACCAATGTAGTAGTAGCGCACTGTCTTGCCCAACATGCGCAACACATAGAAGACTCGGGGCGTGGAGCGACAGAGTTCCTCATTTTTAGTCTTTTGCTCTATTGTACGATGCTTCTCTTGATGGGAGATTTCAATCGTTAATTGATCTTTTCATAAAAAATATGCCAACTGTAGCAAAACCGAGCTGTAGTCCAAGGCCATTGGCATTGAGTGGTGGGTTTGATTTTTTTAAGACGGAAATAGCATCCCCACTAAATTACATTTGAATTTGATAATAGGATATAGGAGCTTGGCACTTATAACCACTCACATTTTTTTTAATATGCCATTGAAAAAAATATTTCGCATATATTGTTTACCAAAACTTATACTCCCTCCACCCAAATAATGCCTGTTTGCATTTGAAAATGAATAAAATTTATTGAACTATATGGCTGGTACAAAAAACCAGAGTTTTCTCGCCTCTTGTCGTATCTTTGGAGTAAAGTCAGGCACGTAATGATGGACTTGTGTTTTAAAAAAAGAAGACATGCACAGTTGGACTACTGAGATTCTAGATAAGCTAGTATTGAAAATAAAATGCTTGGACTACTGAGATGCCAAAAGCTGGACACTTCTCAAGTCTCCAGACGAGGTAAAACATTTGCAGCCACGACATAGGTCCTTGCAGTTGTTGGTGCTACAATGATCTTAGCTTCTTGAACTCGAGAGGCTTTATTTTGGTAACAATGTACCATATAATAAACAGGACTGAAAGAGAAAGACGAGGAAAAAATCATAGTACTGACGAAATGAAATAAATGGCAAATGTCTTATTGTACAAAGAGCTGATGCGCAATACCATAGTACTGACAAATAAAATAACAAGTACTCCCTCCGCTAATGAAGCTTGTATGGATTTGGAAAAAGACGGTTCTAACATTAAATGGCTTGGTTTGCTCCCTCATGCCCAAAAAACACGGGGAGGGAAAACTCTACTTTTTTAGAGTCTTTTACTCATTTTGTAATGCAGATGAGCTTTATTGAACAGATGGATTAGCAAACAAGGCTATTTGTAATACGATCAATAACAATCCCATTCCATCATCAGTCACTTTGGATCAATGTTTTACACGATAGACAATCTATTATTGAGAACAACGGTGCACCAATTTCGATCATCTTGTCTGCACCCTAAAAAACAGTGGTAATAGGCCTTTGAGATAAATCAATTATATGCCAATAGGCATTGGCAGAACCAGAACACACATGTATTCAGACAAAACTAAGGTCATTTATGATCGTTTATGACATATTTGAGTCTGTGTTTGCAAGGTTTTAAATTAGAAAGTTTAAGCCTATAGGTTGCGTGGGTATGGACATGTGCAAAAAAGACCATTAGATGTCTATGTGAGAAGATTATAAAGGATACATGTAAACGGTGCTAAAAGAAGGAGAGAGAGATTTAAGAGAATTTTGATAAAATTAATAAAAAAGAATTTGACTTTACTATCTCTTACAAAAGGCCTATGATTATGATTATGAATCCATTAAACAATTGACCTTAGATAGTGAATGTCATTGTAATGTTAATCGATAGTTTAAGCCAAAAAAATTAAATTATTTCATCATAAAGCATCACAATTGGCCCAAACCCTCATAAGATTACGCCATGCAACGCAGAGGCTGTTTATAGGATGGAGATTGATCGACTTCATTCCAAGAAAAGAGAAGCATAACTGAAAACAGCAGTATGTCTCCATATGCGAAGTATCCAGCTCGTTGATTCCAAAAAGAAGGCAACTACATTACATCCCAGACCAGTAGGAGAAGATTAGTTGACTTAAGAAGTGGCAACTGCTATGAAAAACAGAGTAATATTCGAGCAATTGCGAGGAAGTGCAAATTCCTCTTTTGTTTGGTCTTCTCAGCCGGTTGTCATCTGGAAGGAGTCATACTCCAATTGTTTTTTTTTTAATGCAGATACTCCAACTACTCTTTCTATATTACTCCTAGGAATCAAAGTCGGCTTGCCTTTCTCTTAAACAACACGCATCCCAACGTGTTATTTAACAACTGCTGTATTTAATACTAGTTTGACATTGGTGGTGACTGGTGAACGGCGCCAAATAATTGATAGAACAACAAGCTATATTCAAATAATGAACACAAACTTGGGATCTGTATTAAATGCCAACCTCTTCCATCACTATCTTTCCTCTTATTCTGTGTGCTTTAGCTCCATTAGATAATTTCATATATTTTTCCTTTTTTACTGTGCTTGTGCGTTAGTGTGTGGATAGGTGGAGGTGCTGAGTTTTACTTAGGGGCCGTTTGGGGCGTGATTAAAAGCAAAACATCCAGATGGGATGTTTTGCTATACTGTAGCATCCGGATATTTTATATATCCAGCTGAAATACCTCCTGGGGTGTTTCAGCTGGATGTAAAAATCCACCTGGATGCTAAAGTAGATATCCAGAATCCAGTCTGGATATTTTGCAATAATCGCACCCCAAACGGCCCCTTAATCAACTGTGAACAAATAGAAGAAACCAAAAAATAAGAAAAAAAACCATCGAGTCATGATTTACGGGCCGTTTGGTTCGTGAAAAATCTAGAACATTTTATTATGTTCTAGATTTTTCACGAACCAAACGGCCTTTAGTGATTTACTAATATGTTTTGGGGGGGGGGTGGCTTTTTCTAATACATCTTCCAATAGGTTCATTAGGCCTCGAAATCTTCTAATGGATGCTGCCTTGGATTTTGATAAAAATGATGATCATCGAGGGCTGAGAATGGTTGCAACTGTTTTACTTTTTGGCATGATCCGTGGCCTAGATACGGGTGTACTCGCATAAAAAAAGAAAAAAAAGGTACGGGTGTACTCAACATCATCGAGCCTTCAAATTTTCTGATAGGTCTATTTCGGTTTCCTTGATATCGGTGTACTCAACATGAAAAAGAAAAGAAGAAAATAAAAGATATTAATCAACTGTGAACAAATAGAAGAAACTAAAAAATAAGAAAAAAACCCATCGAGTCATGATTTAGGGGCCGTTTGGTTCGTGAAAAATCTAGAACATTTTATTGTGGATGTGGAAATGTTCTAGATTTTTCATGAACCAAACAGCCCTTTAGTGATTTACTAATATGGGGGGGGGGGGGGGGGGGGGGGTCGCATAAAAAAAGAAAAAAAAGGTACGGGTGTACTCAACATCATCGAGCCTTCAAATTTTCTGATAGGTCTATTTCGGTTTCCTTGATATCGTTGTACTCAACATGAAAAAGAAAAGAAGAAAATAAAAGATATGGATGTATTTCAGGAATCTCTTAAAAGTTAAATGAATAATTATGCCGATGGTTGAGTTCTGTTGGCGAAGTTTCAATCTTAGGTTAGACCGGGTCCCCCCCCCCCCACATCACCTTTACACGTCACATATACTATACTCCTCTACACTACCTCGGATGGATGATTTCCACCTATACGCAAACATCATCGTACGATCAATAGCATTGAATAATGCGCAATTATGTAATCTAAAAAATATAATTATTGATTCTCAATTTGGTACAAAGTTTTTGAAAAAAGATCTACCAAGTCAACTACTTTTCAGTGAAAAATATTCTCCCCCCGTTTTATTTTCATGGCTACTTGATGTGCCCTTATGGAAATGTTGTAGGCCTTAAATTTTATTCCATCTCTTCTAAAATACTGTGTATATTTGAGAAAATTTTATTTTTATTGGACCATGAAGGCCACAAGGAAATAACATGTCTTCTTCTCCCTTATATCCTGCCTAACCCGTATACTCGTTCACAAACCAAGTTTAAATCAATTATTCCAAGTCTTCTTCAATTTTGGAAAGAGAAAGTCATATTATTTGGTAAAATGTACATAATATTTTAGAATAGTACAGTAAATATTTGTAAATATACATAATATTATATTTTTTTCACGGCAGCGTAAGACGTGAGGTTGGCCGTGATAAAAAAAACTAGACGAATGACATTACTCCTTCATTTAGTCGAAATTTGATTTGTAAATTTAGGGAGTCATTGAGGTAAACTTGCTCGCAGTGGGGATAGAGGTTTACTCTTTTCTCTAGGCACCTATCTTTTTTTTTTAATCATTTCCTAAGAAACAAATAAAATAGAGCATTACAAATCCATATAAAATATTCCATCACTGTGAACTCCGGTACACGTCCCCTCCAAGCCACAGGGTTGGAGGGCCTCTTAACACGTCTTGTAAGACAGTGAGCAAGAGGGTGGCCTCCCTCCAAACACGACTCGAAAAAACTGAGATAAGAGGAGCTCAATTGCTTATGTAGGCATTTATCTTGAGTTGAAAGACGAGATGTCCGGATGAAATGGGGCACAGTGGCAGTTCCGAGGATAAGAGAAAGAGACGGGGTTGATGAGAAGTAAGTCTGTCGTTTCCTGTTTGGGATGACATAAAAAAGCAGGAAACAAAGGGAAGAGGGCGGATGGTGGGGATGAGAGGGACATCGTATCGTCGTATCGGCAGTTAAAGCCTCCTGGTGGGGTAGTAGAAGAGGAGCAGCCGAGACGCAGTCAAAGCCTCCTGGTGGGGAAGAGGAGCAGACGACAGGGCTCGCAGAGGCAGAGACAGGCAGCTGGCCAGCTGCCACAGACTCCGCTTCATCCAACTGAAAACAAATGATAAATATGTAAACAGAGATAGAGAAAGAAGAAGAGATTAGATAAGAGCAGCAGCAGCAGTGCCAAAAAGAATTTGGAGCCGGCGGGGGAAGCAGCAGGGCTCATGTTACCTTCCTTTCCCTATCCAAAAGGTGTGTTTTTTTTCCTGCCACCGCTCCATTGCAGTGACTCTTCTGGTCTATCTGCAATTTCCTATCACCTTTTTGTTTTGCTTTTTCTGTATTTGGGTGAGTCTT
This sequence comes from Houttuynia cordata, assembly GCA_039654745.1. Classification (NCBI taxonomy): domain Eukaryota; kingdom Viridiplantae; phylum Streptophyta; class Magnoliopsida; order Piperales; family Saururaceae; genus Houttuynia; species Houttuynia cordata. Next base: position 35,664,353 of record CM077504.1, read on the forward strand.
TTTATTTTGGTTGATCCTTTTTCTGCTCAGAGAGTGTTGCCTTCTGCTTTCTGGCAGTACTAGATTTTGTTGTTTCCTTTTTCTTTCTTTCTTTACTTTCCTTTTTTTACTCTATCGTTTGCTCCAATGGTTTTGCTGTTTGATTTTTGTTGCCCCCAGTGTTTTCGCAGTCCCTCGTTTCTGCTTTGTTAAACCATTTGTCTTGGTGGCGGCCCATGTTGTTGTTGGAGAACGTTATCAGTTTTTCTGCTCAGGGACTACTCTGTGATTTCCATTTGTCTTTCTGTTTTGAACAAAAACTTGTTTGAAAGCTCGAAATGTGTTTATGAAGTCAAAGTTCCTATGGTTCAGTTGACAGCGAAGTAATAGTATTTGTACTTAGCTAAGAAATGGCCATGATTTTTCTCATACTTCCTCAATGATCAAAGATAAACGATGAATGGACTGTTGCACCCAGTATTTTCTTCACAAGGATCAAACCTTTTCTGATAATTTTCGACATAGTTACAAATAGAACAAATTTTGGAAAACCTAATGTATCTTCTAAATCCGGACGGGGAACTATATTTTTCTCTAAAAAAAGTGTTAAATGGTGCTATCCTGTGCTTCATATTTGTTACTCTCAACATGGGCAGCTTATACATTGATACAGCTTCGCGATTTGCCATCAGGATTTTGCAATTTACATTTAACATGGGCACCTTGAAATCTTTTAACATGGCCACCTTGAAAACAGGGTAGCTTCTGCAGTTCTCTGTCAGAGCCTAGTACTTGAGCTTGGAATGTGTTGTTTTGTTATTCTTTTCGTTGTTCTTTGTTATCTTAGAGTATTCTTACTATCAGTCATTGTTATTTTGATTCTCTGGGTTAACTTCCTTTTGCGTGATGGTATGTTATTCTCTGTCATCTTTTGCGTATAGTTTTTTTTTTAAATTATACTGTTTAGTTAGTCTAACAATCTACCTTTTTGTTGTAGCATTGTTTCTTATTCAGTGAAATTCGTTCTAAAAAGTGTCAATGAGTTTGGGCATGTGATAGCTTTTATTCTGCGAAGTTGGAAACACCTTGAACAAATTATTTAATGATTTGAAGAATGCACGAAAGCAGTAAGAAAAAACCAGAACATTGTTACCATAATTCAGCATCAGCAAGAGCTGTTAACTGCCCACCTTGGTGGAGTTCTACGAGCTCAGAGATGCCGCATTCTTCTCTGACCAGTAGCTTAAACTTGAACTTAGATGCCCCAAGGCGAAAAGAGCTACATGTGAAACAGCTTGGAGGCCAACTTCAGGACCATGGCTCATCTTCAACTCAATCTACTGGTCAGTCTCACCATGATAGTGGAATTGCTGGAAGAGGTAAGCCCCATTATTCTGTCTGTTCTGCATCATTCGCCATTCTTATTTTAATTAGCTGAATGTTTTTCCTGGCTATTTAAGCTACCTTAGTAGAAATGTGAAGTTATCGGTTTAACTCTCTCTATCAATCATGATGATGATACTTCATTTCCGTATATCTCTATAAATGGTTGCTTTATGTTCTGTCCTGGTTACCTTTTTGATATTTTCCAATATAGTGCTTATGGATTCTGTGGCAAAGATGTTCAAAGGCACCTATACCTTGCCAGATGTTGGATAGCATGGTAATTTCTGGCTCATACGGGTTTCTGTCAAAAAGCACATGCTGGGTTATTAGGAATGTCTTACTACCTCTGACGTGCCGTATTCTAAGAATCGTTTTTCTGTGATAAGTGTATTGAAAATTGTCACATCTTTCAAGAATTCATGTATGAGTAAAAGAATTTAGTGCTCAAGTACAAAAATTCTTAGATTTTCAAAATTTTGATTTTCTGCTTATTCTGTTTGATTTATGGCTTGGTAAATCATATGTTCCGCAGGATAATCAATTTTTAGTTAGCGTAAGATTTTTATGTTCATGAATTCTATCAATAAAGCAACAGCTATTGCCTCAGGACCATTTAATTTGTGTCCTAAAGAAATATGGGAATTACAGGTCGGGTCAAACTTGAGTGAGGTACATGTAGGGAAACCAGATGTATTAAATAAAGTAAAAAAATTGATATAAGTACCGAAAGTTTACTAGGAAAGGAAATTGTTATCGTATTTCTAAAGGGGATTCCATCAAACAGAAAGTCAGCTGAAGTGCACTAGAGTGCTTGTTCATGAAGCGAGAGTGAGAGCTAAAGTCGCACGCTAGTCTTCCCCATCATGTACGAAAGGAGTCTTCACTCACGAAATTCAGTCTAATTCATTTGTAATTGAGATTTTTAAAGGTGAAGAATATTCCTTAACAGGTACATTATATTTTACGACCATGAAAACGAATGAGCATTTATTTTTGTGCGTTGTGGCTGTCTGTATTATTTTCCGTTGAATCAAATGTTTTTTTATTTTGGTGGCTCCCAATTTGTCATGTGTACTAGTCATTTGAAGTTAGTAAAAGTTTATTTCTTTAATTCTGTTGCATGGGTTGAGTTACTATGACCTGTCCTTAAAATGTATCTGAGATATTTGTGAGAATATATAATAAATAAATAAAGATTTCTATTTCCTAACCTAACAGCTCGAGCTGTTGGGAAACTTGGTTATCTAACATGGTATCAGAGCTCGAGGTTATGCGAGGTCCTAGGTTCTAGTCTCGTTGGAGGCATTTATACCCCAATTATGTTTCACATGCCGCGGTTGGTGAATACTTGCATGTAAGGGGGTATGTGAGAATATACAATAAATTAATAAAGATTTGCATTTCCTAACAGTTCAAGCTTTTAGGAAACTTGGTTATCTGGCAATATTAACATGTGAAATGCCAAATAATTTTTTTTTTGGGTAACTCACAGCCGGTCTAATAACATTTTATTGCTCTAGTAGGTTGTGTTTCCTTACAATATATAGTCCTGTCATCCGAGTGCATCCTTGTTTTCAGCTATATGTACATATACTGGATTAATATCTTTTACAAAATCTCAAGCAAACGGTGTAATGATTAAGGAAGCAGACTACTACACGAATCGTTTTCTTATATATTTTTTTAATGATTTTGCCTGGAAATTCACTTTCATCATTCACTTTTCCCAAACTGGTCCTGCAGGCTAATTTCTCGTGCTTATCTGCCTAGTGTGAATGTAACCTAGAAGGTGGTCTGGGTTTTCTCCATGTTACCACATGGTTTTTCGTGGCGCTGTTGCAAAAGGAAAAGAACTATTCATTTTAGTTAGTATTTTACAGTTAATAACAAAACATTCAAAAAAGCTGGCTGCTTTGGCCTGTTAGCAATACGCTTGACACTAGGATCGCAGTGGGTCCTCGGAATCTGATAATAGTTTGCCTTTTGCCTTTCCAAGTAAATAACATTTAGAAGTAAATACACTCAGAATGCAGTTTATATCCTTTTGTAGTATTGTTTATGAAAATGCAGTCGCTCTCTCTCTCTCTCTCTGCATATTTTGCTTGCCATAGTTAATTTAATTCAATGCTTAATCTTGTACTGATTTTGCGACAACTATCCATATTCCATATCTTTTGTTCCACGTATTCCATGTTTTCAGCTGAAAGGCTAACTTATTAATGTATCTTGCAGCTTATATAATCTTGTATGTGTTTGTGTGTATGTGGCATGGCCTAGCTGATTCTTCATGCGATCTCTTTTGATCTTTATGCAGGGTCCCTTGGGACCAATGGAGAGCAAGTTGACAGCTCCACAAGACACATGGTTTCTCTAGGAAATACTGACTTCTTATATCCTACTGCACAAGTTAATTTTAGCCAATCAGTTGTAAGTAATGTAAATTGTCATGGAATTTGATGTTTTCTTACTTTTCTTATCCATCACTTGGATATAGTAATTCTTATGACAATTATTTTTTTATTTCTCTGTTGACAGGTTCATATCCCGTATGCTTGTGCAGATCCATTTTTTGGGGGTCTGGTGGCAGCTTACACACCACAGGTGCCGTATGTAGTCAGTCTTTTTTTCAACTTTTTGTGGATAACACGACCTTTGTTGTTGCAATGTTTCTTTTTTATAAAATTTATTGTTATCACATTGGAATCCATCAGATTCATACACAACTGTATGGTGTATCACCAAACCGAGTGCCACTTCCAGATCTTGCAGAGGCTGAACCAATCTATGTGAATGCTAAGCAGTATCGTGGAATACTGAGAAGGAGGGAGTCGCGGGCCAAATTAGAAGCCCAGAACAAGCTGGTGAAAAATCGAAAAGTACTTCCCATGCACCAAATTGATATTCCGATGTTTGTCAAAACAGGGGGGTAGAATCTGTCTTCTGTTTGGTAAACAGGATAGTTGGCAAATGAGCACACTGCACTTGTTTAGCAAAAGTACTTCCCATGTTGCCATTCGATGTTGCTTAGGTATCAATGATGCATATATCGTCTTGAAGTTTTCTATTGTGGGCAAATGTCACATTGCCCTGAGACAATAACTATTTAGACTACCTCTTTCATCCATCATGGGACCTTCTTTCTTGATTAGATCTGATTACCCATGCTCACCCTAACAGATGCAGTGTTTTAGCTGGAAAACCAAATACTATGCTACTTACCAAATGAAGTCCAGTTGCTTTCAACGAATATGTTATGATTTTTTTCCTTGATTAGATTCCTACAAGCATCTTATTATTTATTGGTTTGGACTTTTTTTGTAGCCATACCTTCATGAATCTCGGCATCGTCATGCAATGAAAAGGGCTAGGGGGTCTGGAGGGCGATTTCTTAACGCAAAGGAATATCAAAATTCAGAAACAACCCCAGCTGTTGATGGAGAAGATGGTAAGAGTTTGGCCCTCGGTGTTAGATGTCAGAGTCCAATTGAATCTAAAGTTAATAAAAGGGAGATTGTCAACAGTGTCAATTCAGCTACCTTATCCTGCTCTGGTATGAATATGTCTGACAATGATGGAGGAGGAATGTTAAGGGAGTCTGACATGGAATATGATGCATTTCACTCCCATATGGGCGGAAATCTCCAAGATGGAGGCGGTATATTGCATCATGGCGCCCAGCGAAAAGTTCCTGTCATTAAGTAAGGTGGGGAATCCATTTTGCTTTGGCAATTCATCCTTGGCTTTGATGGATATCAGTAGAAATTGATGTCTTTCTTCTTATGGATTAGTAGTCACATGAACCATGGGTTTTCAAACTTATTTCCAAGTGGTTACGACTATTTTTTTTACCTTCTTGTGTCAAACCTTTTCGTCTGAGGGGCTGTTTGGATAGTGAAAGAGGGCTGAATTCACTGTCAATTCAGCCCTCTTTCAGGTGAAAGAGTGTGAAACAGGTTTGTGTGGTGAATTTCAGGTGAATTGAAAAATTCACCTGAAAGAACAAATTCAGGTGAAAGAGCACTTTCAGGTGAAAGTCCTCATGAGGACTTTCACCTGAAAGTGAATTCAATTCATCTACGAAAATACAATTCTGCCCTCATCATGATTTATGAACAGTATTCCCTCCATCCCAAATTTGTACCAAGATTTAGTTTTCCAAATTAAACTAAAATTAATCCATTTTGGAAAATTATATGGTATTACTAATGTCGGACGGAGTGTAGAAAAGAGGTCATGCAGGGGTAAAATGGTCAAAATGTAAAAAATTACTTACTGTATCACATTCACTATCCAAACACATGACCAATTATATTCATCTTAAAAATTCCACTATCCAAACGAATTTCACATTCATCATGAAAGCCAATGAATTTTTTCACCTGAATTTGATTTCACATTCATGACTCTTTCACTATCCAAACAGCCCCTGAGTTTTGCATGTTGAAATGCGTACTGAAATTCAAGTAAAAAATTTGAAATGAATATCAAAACTGCATTTGGTTAGGATAGCAATTCGACCTACATATTTGCTGCAGAAAAATTTAATAAAAGGGAATGAAAAAGCCATTGATGCTGGACACAGAGGATGACCATGAATAGGGGTGTAAACGGCGTCGGTATGTCTATGTCTGTTCGTCCATCTGTTTGTTTAATGTTAAAATGGACGGTTGTTTTTTGTCCGCCATGGATACGGACGTAGTTGCGGACATAACCGAGCCGTGTTCGTAGCTATCTGTGTCCGTCGTTCTATATAAGTTAATTATTTTTTAATAAAAAATGATTAATTTTTTTAAATAAAAAGTACAATAATTTAAAAAGAAAAAATAGGTATAAGTGTTGCTTTTGTTTTGGGTATGGAGATATATTTATCTCATTGAAAACTTACTCCTGTGTCGGGTAAGTTTACTCTTGTTTTTAATCTTAGTGTCGTGTCTGTCCGCGTTCGTGACGGACGGCTGCGGACAGATGTAGATGGGTGTATGCATTTAAACGGATGGCTGTAGACATATCTTGTTCTGTGTCCGTGTCCGTGTCCGTGTCCATCTGTTTACACCCATAACCATAAATGTATCCCTGCTGTCTGGTTTGTTGGAAGAGATAAAAAGGCAATAAATGTATCCTGCTGTCTGGTTTGTTGGAAAATATAAAAAGGCAATGAAACCCAATATGCTTCGGGGACGCAGGAGTTTCTCGACAATTAGTCCTATTCGTTCCAGTTTCCCCGGCAAGTTTGTCCTATCCGGTTTACGTGACATGGTAGTTGTCTATTCTCTATCGTTCCTCTTCTTTAGAGAACCACTAAATTGCCAGTTCCCCTCCTGCTCGCTCAATCTACATCCATGGCCAGGTCGCTTTTGAAAACACAGGTACCAGAGCCAGAGGGTGTCTTGTCTTTAATAGATGGAGTAAAGCTGAGAGAGTGGGGGAAAGTTGGATATTACAGAAAATGTAAAAATTCTCCTTCTTTGGGGGAACAATGAAAACACGGAGAATAATCGGGAGAGTTGTCCAAGGATATGGTGGTTATGGTCGTCTGTGTGAAGTGCTAAACTACAAGCAGGAGGACTGGTGGCTGCCAAGGGACTTAATTCAATTGCTCTTGGACTCTTAGAAGCCGGTAAAGGTGGCTCGGTGCTATGTGGTGGCCCTTTGGTTTGACCGAAATCTCTTGATTCGGGGTGAGAAGCATAGCCATCCTGCTGATGTTTTGAAGTTTGCGGATTTCTACCTTCGGTGTCATCAGCTGAGCCAGAGGAAGGCGAGGCCAGAATCTGTGAGCACTGGTATAGGTGATGGCCGCCCGAGGAGCAGACAGCTGAGGCTAATTTTGGCGGACCATTTTTTATGAGTCTGGATACTCGGGAGTCAGGCAATGTTAGGGATCAGGCGGGGCTGTGCTTGCATTTGGGAGAGACAGGTGGGCTAGGCACTAGCCGCCCCTGTTCGCCATCCGCTTGGCTCTTGCCCCGGGTTTCACTTGGGTGGTGGCGGAGGATGACAACCTAATGGTCATCAACTCCAGTCGGCGACGGGGAGGATGCACATGACAAGATTCAGGAGGGGCAACGTTTGCCTGAAATTTTTAGTGCATGTTCGATTACTCATGTCTGCCGGACCAGAAACGGGGTAGCTCATGCTTTGGCTCGTCAAGGCAAGCTGTATCCATCCCCTCGGTTATCGCTGGGTGAGGAGCCTTCTTATGTGGTAGTCTCACATTCCTTTTGATATGGATTGCCAGCCGAAGAGGAGCTTATCACATATGGATTTGAAATATTACTACGCCTGCATTGAATCCACATTTCCAAGATGCCGAATCTCTGCATCTTTCTTCTGGCTTAACCCCAATTATCTTAGGAGCTAAAGAAAAAAAATCATTTCTACGAATTACGATGTTTCCAACAAGGTCCAATTATTTGCTATCGATTTGCATAATGATCAGTATCTTCTCTCAGAAGTTTACTTTACCTCGAGTTTTTGTCAGTTCAGTCTCTGGATGATTTAATTTTCTACTATCATATTTTTACAGGACCTGTTGGCTTGGAGAAATCATTAGGTACGTGCGTGTACGGGGGAAGTCATGCTCGCCACCAACAGGTGATTGACATGACTCCCCTGCTTGTCATGAGGGTTCATGGGGGACTCACAAATTAGAGAGCGTGTCAATCACCAATTGGTGATGAGCGCAACCTCTACCCAATAACTTCTCGTTGGTTTGACAAAGTGGCAATAGGTAAGACGAAATGCAAATTGAAATATATTTCCAAGATGAAAGCTTCACACTCCAACCTTCAATGGACGTGTTATTAGGATCCATTGTTACATCTATAAGATCCATTGTTAGGTAGCTCTAAAGTAAACATTGCCTCCGTTATAAATCCATTTTAGCATGGCAAGCACATTTGTAGGTATAGGCCCCACTCTTTCAAAACTCAATTTCGCCCTAAATTAGGGATTAAAGGCTTTCCACCATTATATCACCGGATCACCAACTCTATAAAAAAGGTGTGTTCTCGATTAATCTGCAATTGAGAATCCTAAAAGCACATTCGGCATGTTCAGATGTAAAATAAATTAGAGCAGGATGCGTATCCAGAAAGTGGGCATGAAGGGTCCAAACCCGATCCAGTCATAAAATGGGGGCCCTCCAATTATAAGGAGGCTCCCCATCAAATCTGGTGATTAATCCATCCTTTTTGCTTTTCCAATGATATCCCTCATTCACCTTGTAATCTGCACTTCACCATAAGCTCTCAGGCCCTGTTCTCCCCTCACCAACTCTTCGACTGCCCTGAGCCTCTTTTAAACTCCCTTTTCCTATCCTATCAAATCTTACGCTAACTCGTGAGATTATTTCTCGAGTTGTTTGCGTCAATAAAATAGCATTAGCCGCTATTATGGGTGGATTGGGGGAATAAATCACCCACCCATAATAACCACTCGATGAGCCATTGGATGATTCAATTAAAGGATTCTGATGCAAATGCTAATAAAGCAGTGTTCATGAGGGTATATATAAACAAGAATGTATCAGGTTCTCAGATATTCACCTGCTTTACATCATTTTGTCCAAAAGGGGTTCCACAACCAGGACATTTGCGGTGTCGGATCTCCAGATTTCTTTGGATACATAAATTACAAAATAGGTGATAACATTTTGTAATTACTACCTGCAGACAAGAGAAATGGAGTTTCTCATTTAAGCTGATTAAATATTCTATTACAGAGTTCATGCAGGGAAAAAAAGAGAGCCTATATATTTGAAACAACGCTTAATTATAGTTCTACACAGTAATCTTTACGAATTACTACATATATTATATTCCCAATCATCGTCCCTCTTTACTGGCCAACACTAGCCGAGTATCAAAGTGCAACTACACCCACTTATGGTATCCATTACTCGATTTATGGAAGCATAATGCTTATTATGCATAGGGTCATATCAGTATTCTATAAACACACACGGAAAGGAAATTTAAAAGTTCTATTTCGGATTCTTCGCAAGACAGTTACAGTCAATATCAGTTGTGCTGCAACCTATACTCCAGCCTACAGGTCCAGCTATGAGAAGCACCATTTGGGGAAGGAGGGCCCCTTAAAACGTAAAGCATAGACAGTGCCCATCAAGCTAGCCCCACCGGAGGGCCAATTTGTTTTACCCCTGACAGCAAGTAAAGACTAAAGCCACACAACCAGGTATAGTCCCTCCATCCAACAAAGCCTGTCTGCATTTGGGAAAAAACAATTCCATCATCACATAGCTGACTTTGATTTCTAACTACCAAAGGCACGGTAAGAGGGGGGGAAACTCTGCTTTTCTGCACGAGCCTTGGAGGCCAATAAATCTAACTCATTTTCAAATGCAGACAGCCTTCATTGGATGGAGGGAGTAACCATTTTTCTTCACTTTCCACTGAGAATCACTGCATTCTCACAGCCTTAGTTAATTAATCATTGCACAACAATGTCATTCTACAAGTGAATGGATGGAGGGTAGTATGATTTCCAACCAGTGATGTGTACGAGAATTAAGTGGGAAAGCAGCATTGCAACAAAAATTTGACAAAATTCAAACTAAAAGAAGGACACCACAAAATGATTTATGGCAAAAGACTGCACAATTATTACCTCTTTTGGTCGATCGAAGCAAACACCACACTTAAGTATAGCCTTGCACTCTTTAATCTCATCCTGGAGTTTCTGAATCAAAGCATCCCTTCCCTCCGGATTCAGCTCATCAATCTGGCGATTAAGTTCCACCACTTCTTCCTCCAGCTTTTTGGTTTCAGTTCTGGTCACATAATTAAGAGCATAAAAAAAACGTACAGTCAAAGATCATCCAAGGAAGAATGGTAAGGCCCGTGATAAGGCACAAAACGACACCTTTTGGAGTTCTAATAAAAAAGAGTGACAAAAATAATAGGCCAGAAGAAACATAAACCCAAAGCAGTCATGATTGAAAAATTCTTTCTGTTCAGGAATGGCCTATTAGATCCACGTTCTAGTCCCCACTAAATAGGATAAGGTGATGGTGACAATAAAAACGGCAATTTGCATATGTAGCACCAGAGATAACAAATGTACAGAGCAAGTAGCAGAAGAAAATACAGCAGCAGGTTTCAACAACCACCTAGGGTTAGTAACATCAAAGTTGGAGAACAGATTAAAGCATGTCCGTTAAGACCTGAAGAAGTGGATGATTAAGTTAAATCCTCTAAATTCCTAAGGAAGTAGAGAAAAAAAATCTTCAAAATATACACCTTTCACTTTCCAACTCCCTCTGAAGTTGCAATATGCTCTGCTGGTTCTGCTCATGTTCCTTATCAGATGAGTCAACAGCAGATTTAAGCCACTTCAATTCTTTCTCCGCATCCATTAATTCTAGCTTTGTGACCTCCATGGTCATAAAAAGTTGTCTATTTTCCGTTGCTGTTTTTTTAGCTTGAGAAAATAATGTCTTTGCCTGAAAATGAGAGTTATCAAAGCACAGAAATGACATGCGTTTTCTTCAATTTAAGCTGAATACAAAGATGACACAGCGGAAAAAAAGATAGAAGCAAAAGTGGAAAGACATTACCTGATCCTCAACATGGGCAATCTTAACCTTCAAGAGATCTAATGATGAGTTGATCTGCTGAAGCTGCTTGCAAAGTGCCTGCTTTTCAGAGAGAAGGGAGCTCTGTGCTTGCTTCACTTTGACACTCTCAGAGACCAACTGTTAAACTGGACAACTTTAGCTATCCAGACGAGCTTACAAATGTATAGTGCATAATAAAGAGGAATGGAAAACGGAAATGGGCATTCTTTATACTATGATCAAGCAGAGGGCAGAATAAGAAAAACCGGAAATCATGATCACCACATTAACCCAGATATCTGCAGTCACGTAAATTTTTCATAATATCATTTGACTTCCAATGTACTCAATGGACTAATGGAATTAAGCTGCATCACAGTATCATTGTCAATGTACATGTTACCGTGTTATATGCTCCTGGCTTATTAGCACCCTAAGATAAACATTCATAGGTGTATCTTTCTACACAATGCTGGGCATTAAAAGGACAAAGACGCAACAATGACTTAGCATGAGAAGCTCAAAATGGTGACAAACCTTGATATTATAATCATCCCTTTCAGTTACTTGCTGAAGCAAGTGCTGATTCTGAGTCTGCATGTCTTCATATGCTTGACCAATTGTCTGTACAATGAGATATAGGAAAGCTTCATGATAGCACATATTAAAAAGAGATATGTACATATAATCTGAGAGAGAGAGGAACCTCAATTTCAGCAATATATGTTTCTGCCTCCCCATCTTTGATTTTGATGGCTTCTCTAAGCTCCATCACCTTCCTGCAATATTATCAACATGAGAGTTATACCCAATATTCAGCCAGACACTTCACTTCAATCAACAAATAGCATTTCATACTCTCTCAATCGAATCGTGTCCTTTTTCTTATGTCAAGGGGTGTCTGAGTCCTGAGGACCCGACTAGAAGGGGAGGGCAACCAGCCTCTTAAAGCACCGTATCCCGCCGCTAATCCCCTTGGGCAAGGCCGGCCCATCATACGCACTGGGTCAATCGGGATATAAATGCAAGAGGGTGTCCAACGGGTGGGGATTCGAACTCGGGACCGCTGCTTCAGGAAGCATGTCCTGGCCATCCCACCAACAACCCGTTGCATAATTGTATTCATTCACTTGAAAATGAGTACAGTGGATACAAACATCAGAAGAAAAACATGAAAAAGCAGAAAGAATCACATGGAGTTGTAAAACAATAAATGACCTCCAACCTCTCAGAAGCATCCAATTTTGACCAAAGATCAGCAATTTCAGTTTCAGCAGCAGTAAGTCTTAGCTGACAAGCTGCCTCAGCCTCATAAGCAGCTTTGACTCGCAGCTCTAAGCTGTGTTCATCAAGAGCACACTTTAAGATCTCAGCCTGCGCCTGAGCTCTACGTTCTGAGTCCTTGATTTCCATAACTTCTCTGGAATTTACATACAAAAGAAAATTGATTTATAATGGTAATATTGTTTAAAAGAAAAAGAGATAAAACAAGGTGTCCAATAAAATTCAAAGTAGAATAAGCATATCCTTCTACCCATTGACAAATCGCATATCACATGCACATATAACTTTAAAAGGAAAAAATATTTGTGACAAATCCATAATCCTTTTTTAATCATGCCAAGTGACATACCTGCTTTCAAAGCATTGTTGCCCATACATGTCCAAGAAAATCTGCAACTCCTGTTTTTCCTTCTCCAAGTCTTCTATCTAATAAATTAAATAGATTTTCAGCTTTTATTACATAATTGATTCATCCTAAAGGCCAGTTAACACATCATTTACAAGGAAAATTTTTCAAATTGTATACAGGAAATTACTAATCATAAAGTAGATATATTTGTTCTAATATGCCCAAATCATTACCAGATCTTTCAGGGACTTGATTTCCGCCATTTGTTCAGCACACCTATCACTAATGTTCGCACACTCACCCATCTACTAGAAAACCAAGGAGGCGTTCAGTCAGATAACAACATGCTATGTTGGTGCACATATATGTGACAGTATGGTTCTGACTCAATATTGAGTGCAAAATAGCACAACAGAAAAAATAAATAAAAAAACTGCACTTGCATCAGAACAGAAATTATGGCGAATCTGTTTAAAATCGCAACAAATCTAGAACAGGGTACGCATACCTAATCCGGAAAGGAAAGGACACACAAGAACAGTAAATATGCAGAATTAACATCCAGAAAAAATCAACACTGAGTATCATACCTTGAGAAGACAAATAAGGTCTAAGCAAAGTCTTTGTCTTTCCGACAAAAGTCTAAAAAGAAAATTACTTAATGCAAATGAATTTTTGTTTTTTTACAATCTAACAAAATGCTATGCAAGTTTTATTCATCAACTTAAAGCTGTCATATATAAGCTATGCTACTAACGCTTTGCATGCATTTGCTACAAAGGCAGACAAGAAAATAGACACGGAAGGAATCAATGAACACCTTTTTAGATAATTCAGCTCTCAAAGAATCAGCTTCAGCACGCAACGATACAGCTTCTTGAGCTATCTCCTTATACCGATTCAATTGTGTTTCCATCATTCCCATTTCCTTTGACAATGCTGAGGCCATCACACGAAACTCTTCTTTAATGTCTTTCCTCCCTGAAACATTTTATACAACATTTCGAAACACGAAATTGCAAGAATGTGCTAAAATAATCGTCAAAATGACATCGACACATAAAATTGCAGCAAAGTGCTAACATAATCCATAATTATTACCCAAATCCTGTTCAGCTTCTTCCATTTTGACCTCAAGGTCATTTTTTTCACTGATGCATTTCTTCAGCTGGAGCTCAAGGTCTTCTATACTAGCCTCAGTTTCACTAACAGTATTCTTAAAGGCATCAGTTGACTCTACTTTTAAGCTAAGTTCTTCTTCCTTTCGTGCTGCATTAATCCTTTCAACCTGAAAATAAATTTCTAAAGACTATAAAAAGCAAAATGACGGCACTTAAGAAGTGAACAAGAAAAAGAACAACGCTTGCCTGCATGGTTTCTGTCAATCCTTTGTACCTCTCTAGTTCAGAGTTCAAACGTTGCAGATGATCACTTAGAAGAGTATAAGGTTTTGATGAAAGCACATACTTGTCATTCTCAAACTCATTCTACAAGGAAGTGTACAAATGTACTCCATCAAAATGGGAAGAAAAGCAAAGAATTTCCTTAAGTAGCCAAAATGAGAATTTTTTCTAAACTTTCTAGATCAACCTGAAGAGCTTGCACTTTCTCCAATAATATCAGGTTTCCTTCTCTTGCTTCCTGCAGTTCAGAAAGACGAGCAGCTGCCAGTGCCTGCAGCATTTGTCTAAAGTGAAGCAAATAAACAAACAACAACAAAAATTATATGCCTAAAGACAAGATACAGAGAGCATAAATTTATGCATACTTTAGCCTCCTCGATTGAATCCTTTAACTCCCGTAGACCCATATTCTTGTCAGAGGACTTATCTGACATACTGCTTCCATTTGCCATAACTGGAACTTGCAGTGCAGATGATCCTTCTTTTTCCATTCTTAAATTAACCAGCTTTCTTCTGCTCTCCTCCAGCTCAACCATCTTCTCCTCAACCTCAACTAAAATACAGAACGAAAACGGTAATCATAATATCATGTCAGACCGTAATGCACAAATCATAGTGTAGAGATAGAGTGTGTGTGTGTGTGTGTGTGAGAGAGAGAGAGAGAGAGAGAGAGAGAGAGGGAGGGAGGGAGGATTAATAATATGTACATCTATTCTGAGACCTGAAAGCCGTTTTATCTCAGAATGGTCTCTTGAAAGGCAATCAAGATACCTCTGTAACTCCTCTTCGTACATTATATGCTTTGCATGAAGAGAATCAATTGCTCTATGCAAATGGCTTGTCTCCTCACTTAACAATTCATTCATCTTGTATACATGAATCATTGCATCTGTCATTAGGTAAAAGATTATCATCAATAGAGAAACACAAACTGCTTTGCAATGTGATAAAGCTGTATCAAACCAACCAAAGCAAAGCTTTCTCCCTTTTTGCTCACAACGAAAATGAAAAAACACTGTTAAAGCAGATTCAGAAACTGATCCAGAAAATGAAAGGCTCCCAGTTAAATTGAAGTGTGCTGGACAAATATCATTCTCATCAACGCAGTCCACCAAACCAAACTAGAAAACAAATAGGGAGGAGCATCAATGTTGAGACACAATATCGGAGCATCAATGTGTGCTTTTCATGCCACACATTGATGCTCCGATATTGTGTCTCTCAGTTCCCCAACAAGAAAAAAAAACATGAAAAACTATCTGACCTTCTGAAGATAGTTTTCCATCTAAAACATGTGACAGTCTCTCGGTCTTGGCTCTGTGAACTTCAATGGTCTTGTTGAGAGACTTCATCAGGTTCTTGGTGGATAAACAACGGGAAGCAAGTGCTTCTTGAACATAGCTAGCAGTTTTATCAACTTCAGTACTTCCAATGGAACCCCTTTGCAAAAGTCTACATAAAAATATCTCTTCCGGAGGGCATGACATGGCTGATCCTAAAAAGAATATAACAAGACTTAGCCATGTGCTCAAAGAAATTACATAATCATTGTTATTAAGCATACTTATAGATAACCAACGAGCTGTTGTAGAAGGAAATTTCATGATACAGCAAGGACCACTAGGGTGGAATCTCATCTTGCTAAATGACAGAACATGGGAATCGCCTAAGAACAGTTGACAAAGGTGTCCAGGCAGTAGGCACTTAGGTGGTACCCTACGTGACTTTCCATTATATGTTATCATGCAATGGATATTCTACATATAAAAATTTCTCCATAGCCAATCCACCGAGTGGCATGGTGGTTTGGATCTCACCGTGTCTAGAGAAGAGGGTCCCAGGTTCTTGTTGGGCCTGTAACACTTCTGGGTAATCTTGTAGAGGTTATCCTCCTAACAAACGGAAAAAATTAATTTTGTCATATCGTAGGCCCATTTTTTTCATGATAATGGGCTTATATATATCTGCGCATATCCTGAACCACAAGTTTATATATTGGCTAGTTGCCCAAAAAAATTATATATTAGCTGTCACTACTGTTTTTTTAAGTGGGCTAGTTTTATGTGTTACCCAGCCCAGCAAATTTTAGCTTTTTTTTCCAAGTGGGCTAGTCATATAAAGGAGCCACAATAGCAGAAAAAAAAAAACACATCTCCAGGATGTGAACCCAAGTCCAAAGAGTGTTTTGAAATATCGACCATGTATCCTGTGTGTTTACATATAATGGGCAACAATAATGATAAACTCAGGATTATTACACTTCTTAGAATGGTGATAGCTCATTTGCACCTCCTTACAGTGCCTAAGCGCCAAACATACCATATTCCAGGATTACCTAAGCACCGTTAGATTGACTGAAAATAACTCACCTGTCAGCAACAACATACAAATCCATGTCTGGAACAGTTTCTCTATTACATGGGCCACAATATTGGCATTAGTGTGCTTACTGTACCATCATATAACCCCCCCCCCCCAACCCCCAACCCCCGAAGTTATGGAAAAAATTATACTTGCCATTGGCACCTTAAAAAAATTGCCTGTCGACCCACTTTAACTGTATCAATAATAATGCATATTTCATTGGAAGGTTCCAGTAAATAACCTCTCAGAGAATCTGCATGGTCCAAGGCGTCCAAACATGTTTCATAAGCACCAGCTCGCAACCCAAGAAGAGCCAAATCGTCTGCCAACTAAAAAAAATATGCATTCCATCAGAATAAAAGATGATAAACAGCAAAGAGATAATGAAAATAATAAATACGATAGAGGATCTACCTGATTCCATGTCCTATTCACACTAACTAGTGTCTCATTGTAGGATCTCTCTTTGTCGCTCAGTTTTCTCAAGTTCTCTTCCAACACATGGACTTGATTTTTTTGAGTATCTAACTGCTGAACAAGCTTTTGATTTTGAAATTGGAGAATAGTAGAATCAATCTGCAGAGTAAAAGGTAAAAAGGCAACTTAATAACTAGATAAAAAAAAATTTCAAGGGGAAAAAAATCGCCAAAAAAACTTGGCCAGACTTCTCCACCGAAGGTTCAAACTTTACCAGGAACAAGGCTTTTTCAATGGATTACATCAACCTTTGTTATTGTTTTGATATTGCTTTCATCGACATTTATCCTTTTACTTCTTTATACACAATGAAGAAATGCGCACCAAGCAAACACACAATACCAACCACATGGGATTAAAGGAAATGAACTGTATGGCTTATGACACAAACAAAAACATACTTAAGCAAATAAATTCCAACCAAATAAGAAATTTTATTAAATGAAGCAGACTCAACAAATCAGATAAAAGACCGCATGCAGCATTCCAGAAGTGGAAATAGGAAGAAGCAAAAGTCAGAAGATTTGAGGGATGAAATACGATGTGATATAGAATAAGCCCAAAAGAGAGACAAATAGGGCAAGGATTAGCACTCGCATACGCTTAAGTGCTCAAGAAGGACCCACAAAAATGTAGCCATCCGTATTACATTGCATCATGGCTAACAACACAAAAATTCCACATTCATAACGTCACCGAAAAAGACTCAAACAATGACAAACATTTGAAAACCAAATGTCGCTAGCAATGTTTGGGCTCAATATCATCTCGCAGTTATGGGGTTACAACCAGATGGCACACAATATAACTAGCCAATTAAGGAAAACTGCTTATAACAAAATTGTCTTTATTCCATGATTCGACATCACCGAACTCGGTAACACTACTACGGATATCAAAGTTGCAATCTACCGACTTGCCCAGTTAAATCTTGAAAGGATTAGGGGAACATAATGACCATTAAGTCATTCTTATATATAAAGAATAGAATAAAAAGGGCAAATTAATACTTCTCTTTCGAAGTACTCCGTCTGTTCCATTTTAGGAGTCCGATTTGGATTTTCAAAATGAACTAACTCAAACGACTACCCAATAGGCAACCAGTTTGTAGAGTACAATCATAATCATAATCATAATCAGGTAGCAACTTTTCCCAACAGTTTGGGGTCACGCCTCCATCCTAGCCTCGTTTGCGTCATCTCTTTTGTAAGAGATAGCAACCAGTTTGTAGACCATACAGTCACGAATTCTGCAACAATTTTTTTGGGTAATCATTCCGCCACAATTCGAAGTGCATTTCGTATAACAACAAGAAAACAAGAGGTAGAAAAAAGCGCAGTATGGCCCGAGGAAATAGAAAGAAGAATCGAGCTTACGGTTCCATTATCAATGAGGGAAACCGAGTTCAATTGGCGGCGCTTATTCTCCGGCTCGTCGCCGTCTGCATCCGCCATGCCTCCGTTCACGGCACCTACAAAGACGGCGGAACACGAGATGCGCAGGAAACCCTAGTACGCTGGCAAGGGTTCAACCAATCCAGCTTTATCGAGTTTACTCTTTCATTTCACGAGATTTTCCGACCCCTAAAGGGCCTGCGATCGATGGCGGCAGCCGGCAGGGGGCAAATCTCCGGCCTCCGACTTCAGGACTGTCTCTCTCTACAGCTCAGGCCGGGAGCGCCAGTCGCATCCCGCTCGCGTTGCACCGATGATATGTCTGCTCCGTCGCGGGCCGGTTTCCGGTCCTACATCCTTGTAGATTTGACGTGGCCTGATTTTGTAGATCATCACATTAATGAGGTGTGATTAATAGAAAATGATAATGTTAAGCCGAAACTATACCCAAAGCCCATACAAAGTATAAAAAACGGTAAGGCCCACTGCCATTGTCCAACAAAAATGTCCGGTGTATATAGAAATCAGCCTCTGTGCACCTGTGTGGACATACACCAGTGTTTCACTGGGCAATCAAAGTGAACCTCTGAATTTTGATAGAGGATCTGACATAACATATAGTCTGTATGTCTACTCTAATGTAGCATTATCATTTTCCCTCTTGTAAATGATATGGATGGGATGTGTTACTCTTGCTCTTGTAATTTTTAAAATTTTAAGGTAGTTTTAATTTACCAAAAAAACTGGAAATCATTGGCATTTGCTTTGGCTTGGTCGTAAATAATTATTAGCATTGTCTCAAGTGATTTCACAGTAGTAGATTGTATGATTTTGTTTGCTTCTCTACACGTCTGGAAGTCATACATGAGATGTCAGAATGCGAGGATAGTGGGGAAAACAAAATTAATTTCCTCTTTTGAGCTAGCCAAGAAATACAATAAATTACACATTTCTACACATCTAATATGATATAAATATGTAGACCTCCATAATCTACTATGAATAAATTAGCACAACCGCAAGACAAGATTGCTTAAAAGGTATTTCATTGAACATATACGAGACACAAGATTTATGTAATACACAGGCAATCCAATGGCTACATCCCTGGGTCTATAAGACCACATCCACTATCAACTTATTGTACATTCTAACGTGTAGAGATAACAATAATCAAGGTAAAAATCCTCTTTACATATCTCACCAAAGGTGAAAAAACACAAAGAGGAGATAGACGTGCTTACTAATATAAATCACTTATTTACATTCTCTTTGCCAACACATGAGTCCGAACAACATATCCATTCCTTCTCCTTCCTCCAAGAAACCCTTTTTCTTCATTTCCAAAAGCCCCTCCAATTGTTTTCTTTTCCAATTAACTCCACATAAGAGGGAAGCCTAAAAATAGACTTCACATGAGGAGGGAAAAACGAAACAACTACTCCCTCCGGTCACTTTTAATTGAGACAATTAGAAAAATTTGCATTCCAAAAATCCTTAAAATTAGGCTGAAGACAGCGAAAATGCCCACCCATCAGTGACCCTAGGTCGAGGTCAAGATACATCCGTGATGAAAGTATGCGATGGTCTCAATTAAAAGAGACCAGAGGGAGGCTGTTTTTTAGTCTCAGTTTACTATACAATCTGTCTGGAACCTTAATGATGTATGACAAATTAACTACTTAAAACCATTCAATGTGTTTGACTGGTCCCTTGACTGATCACCTTCTAAATAAATTGCAATAACTCCAAGGTGAAAATAATCGTAACTCCAACATGAAGATGCATTAAACCAACTCATTTTCACATTACGCCTTCAAAGATGAGCTTGACACCTCTCCGGCACATGCCCTTGCCTTGCAAATAATTCAAATAGCCATATGATGCAATTCTCTATCTAACTAGAAGTGCACCCCACCCCATGCCCTATGTTAGCTTCGCTTTGATGGATTCAAGCACATATGAATCATGTAAAAAAATGAAACAAAACATACAAATTTCCAAGCTTCATCAAGTGGATTCATACCAGAGCAAAGGTATTTTAAAAGCAATGCACAACATTTCATAATTTTAGCTTTCACTTCTCCATGTCTCTAGACCCCGCAAGTGCTTTACCAACATGGAGAAACCTCCTCACTTCTTCATACTTATCCTGCTGAGAGCCTGAGATTCCATGTCATCTACTTCTCTTGCTTGTCCACCATAGAATACTTCGCCTTTCGCTTATCTCCGCATCAGCTTATATTTGATTCTTCGAGGGAATAAACCCTTATTGCCAGTTTTTATCTGGCCATTTCTGGGTCTCCACATCAGCTTATACAGGTCGGCTATGCGAAATAGAGTAATCAAATGTCTTAAACTTGTGTGATAAACAATTAGTACAGTGCACCCCAATGTGTAACTATACACATTCCCTCTTCTAACCTTTAGAAGTTAGAAATAAAAAGTGATCAAATACCAATGCAACACCAGTCCGAGTTGTGAATTAAAATAACATAAACCATGTATGCTGAATCTCTGCAAAGTAAAAGTTTTAACAATTGCTAAATTGAGAAGAGAACTGAAAAGAGGAAAGAAAAACTATTATGGTCCAAAGACATTGAGAACAATACCTGTCTGGATCTGAACGAGAGCAGAGAACAAAAAGACATGATAGTGTTGAAGCTACACCACTTTTCCCATTTCTCTCACTCAAGAAAATATTAATTATCTATAATCTGCTGTTTCTGAATCAGATGCCATTTTGTCCAATCAAAGAGAGTTTCCTCTTCTTTCAAAAAGTAAGTTATGTAATGATATGTGCTCAATTAAAGAGAACAGTAAACCAGTATACTCCCTCTGTCCCCTATGAGTGTCCTATTTTGTTTTTCAAAATGAATCCCATACTGGGTGTCATATTTTGTAAACACATAATATGGGACCGAGGAAGTACAAAATAAATTCCAACTCCTACTGCAAAAGAGCGAACACAAGAATCAGAAGTCCACAGAATGGAGTGAAGAACATGACAACAAATACAGTAAATTACAGTGGGATCCCACTATCAGCTTGTTGATCATCCAGCGGCATCAGGCTAGTGCCATCATGTCACAGAGTGGGATCCCACTATCAGCTTGTTGATCATCTAGTGGTGCCAGGCCAGTGCCATCGTGAGACGATGGAACTAGCTATGGGATGCCATTCCCAGATTATTAATAATTTGATGGGAGGCCAAACTGCTTTTCCCCATATTATGAACAATAAATTTGGGTTGACAAGTGACAAAAGCTCCACTGAGCAAAAAAAAAAGGAAAAGGGTGACAACAGCTCCTTCAGGAGGTTTGAGGAAGTTTAAGAGAGGGTCAAACCATAAATTAATGTATAAATTAATGTATAAACCATAAAAAATTAATGAAAATCATAAGTCAAAGATCGAACAATAGCATTATACCAACCTGAGCCATCATAGAGATACATCAAACAATCTTGTATTGCCCGCTCAGAAAGATTAAGCTCATTTAGTATCATAATCATAATCATAATCAATTAGCGCCTTTTCCCAACTATTTGGGGATTAAGCTCATTTAGTAACCATATCAAAATTGTAAGATTAAGTGTAAGTATGCGAATCACTACTAAGGAAAGGTATTTGTGATTTAGAAAGCATGGCTATTTCCACATCCCTTTTAAACCACTATTGACCAGAAAGTACTTTTCAGTTCCGACTTCATTTTTCGAATGTGGCCAATGGAGTCCAATTATAGGCGTACTGGAGTAGGCAAATAAGGGTTGACTATAGATACTTCGTCATTTTAGTCTTTTCCTCTGCGGACATATAGGTCATTGTAGATTACTCTATGTACTGTCTTTCATAATTCGCATCTAAAGCTAAGAACATTTGCAGTTTTGTTGAATCAAAATTATTTTCTTTTGGAACTCATCTCCCATAGCTTGACTCTGGCTCCTCCTGGCATGGGTTTTGGAATCCTTGTTAAGCCTTTGCTCTCTTTGAAGGATAGATCCACTCTCTCACCAGGAGATTTGAAGTTGGAACTCGTTGGAAGAGTGTCTTCATCAGTTGGGCTTTCACATAATTCAACCGAGAAAAGAGTCCTAAATAGGCATACAAAAAATCCCTTGAAAGAAGCTCAATATCAAAAGTAAGGTCAGATCAGTCACCGTGGTCATACGTTTTTATTGTAGACCAGTTGTCATGGCCCACTTGGACTTTGTGCAAAATAACGCATCTCTTCCCCTTTTAGGTGGTTGGCAACCCTGCTAAGCTGCCGTGTAAATCTTGCCTTACAAATTCCATAGATTGGTGGTCTGATCTCATTGACATTTGACTGTGTAATACTATAGTTCGGAGTCCTCCCCTCCCCCCCCCCCCCCACACACACACAAAAGAAAAAGAACAAAAAATACTTCCTTATGATTCTAGGTTTAATTTATGTGTTTTTACTGCACCACAACATATAAATATTGAAGATCTTTTTTTAAAAAAAAAGATAAAACATTTAAGATCTAATTTACATGTGTAATACAATCTGGAAATTGTACAACGGTATATAAGTTTTATATGGAGGTAGACATGGTTTAGAATAAATAAATCCTCTTACCATTTCTGCAGTAACACAAGTTCGGCATGAGTGTCCAAAAATCATAGTGTATACATCATCCCAGCGAAAGCTCATCATCTGACTTCCATCATGCTTCATATAAGGGCACTTAAGTGCTACATATTAGAAGTGAAACTGGAGAAATATGCAGTTGTACGACTTTAAAATCCTCTCTTCCTCTCAGGTTTTATTTCTCTCTCTTCCTCTCAGGTTTTATTTCCATATACTCACAAGACATTGGGCGTGGACAGGATGTGCCCAAAGAACGTGTTGCATTTAATATCCTCACAGAAGGTTGCCGATGTTCATCATAAAGTCTATCATACCCGATTGGTTCTTCACATACTTGCCAAAACAATCTGAAACAACCACCATCAATAAAATTATGTAGCAAAATGTCTAGAATGTCACGTCAAAAAGAAGAGTTCAAATATACGTTTTTAGTGAACCTGAAGGTAACTTGATTGCAACTGATATTTGTTTCACACATACATATTTATGCATCAATCGTAATACTGGTCTGAAAGATGTCTTTGGCAGCACTTCAAATAAAATAAAAAGAAATAAGAAGCCATCTAATGAGCTCCACCATAGTGCAGCAAGCCTCAAAAAGGTACTCACTTTTTTTTGGTAAATAAACAAAGAGATCAAACACTAAGTACAACGAATAGTATGGAAATCAAGCTTGCCCATGCTATCCTGGAGAAGTGCCTGGAGAATGAAGACTGGAGGTGAACGGAGTCAGTAAGGAGAATAATCTGAGATACCAAATTTGCCAAGAGATCAGCCACCTGATTCTGTTCCTGATAGATCACTTCCTCTTTGAAGTACTGCTATTGTAAGCATAAAACACAATAAATATCTCCGTCAAGTCATGGATTAATATTTTCCACTCACACTAGCCATTACAAAATTTATCTTTGAAGCCCTCCTGTAAATTGCAAAAAGTGAACCCAATGTGCCATTAATCCACATTATTGTCATCTTCTCCAAGCACCTCAATCAAAGAGATATATGTACCATCATTAGGAGTGATACCATTCCTAACCATTTCTTTCAGAATCTCCTCGGCTTGATTCCCATCCTTATTTTTACACAATCCTGCCATAAGTGCATTATAAGTAAGAATAGTTGGGTTATGGCCTCTACTCAACATCTCATCCCGGACTTTTAAGGCATCACTCATATCACCTTTCTTAGTGTATCCACTAATAAGAGTATTGTAGCTGATAAAATCAGGCTCTATTCCCCTGCTTCTCATTTCATTCAGAAGAAGTCGGGCGTCATCTGCTTTTCCTATCATACAAAGCCCTCTCATAAGTGTATTATAAGTACTTTCATCAGTCTTTATCTTCTTCTCGTCCATCTCTTTCACAAGCAAAAAGGCTCTCTGCATATCTCCGGCGGCACAGTACCCATTCATCAAAGCATTAAACATCACAGTATCAGGAGACAAACCTTTCTTCTCAGCCTCTCTAAATAATTTATCAGCTTTTTTCACCTTCCTCCTCTTGCAAAGAACATATATAAGGGAAGTGTACGTCACTTTTGTGGGCTTAATCCCCTTCACTAGCATCTCATTAAATAGCTCAAATGCTTTCTGTGCATTATCCACGTTACAGTACCCATTAATCAGAATGTTGTATGTTATAGCATTAGGGTGCATTCCACTTTCCTTCATTTCCTTCATCAAGTTCTCGACTTCAGACATCCTCCCTTCCATAAACAAGGCATGAATTAATAAATTAAAAGTACAAACACTGGGACTTATCTTGTTTGCCACCATTTCATCTCTGTATCGAAATGCCGTTCGAAGATCCCCTTTATTACAATAGGCATCAATTAAATTGTTATATACTACAACACTAGGATCCAAGCCCTCCTGCTCCATTTTCCTGAACAGCTCCGAAGCCTCTTCAAGCAGTTTATTCCTACATAGACCACCTATAAGTATAGCATGAGTATACGAGTCCGGTTTTACTCGCTTCTGCTCCATGAAATCAAACATCTCCAGCGCCTTTTCTATCTTCCCATGAGAGCAATATCCATGAATTAAAGTATTGAAAGTCACAACTGTGGGCTTGAAGCCAGAATCTTCCATGTAAGACATGAAAGCTTTGGCCTTTTTCAGCTTCCCTTCTTTACACAACAAATTGATCATGATATTGAAAGTTACTACCGTGGATGAGATCTTCAACCTAAACATCTCAGCATATATGACCCAAACCATTTCAGTGAGCCCCTTTCTGAGAAGGAGGCTCAACAGAACGTTGCAAGTTTCGATCTGGGGAAGAATTTGGGCATCTTTCAACAAGTAGAAAGCTTTCACGGCCTGGTCGTGGTCGCCAGACTCGCAGAAGGAACGAACTAGAAGATCAAAAGCGAGGGAGCTCGGCGGCGACCCAACTCGGCGGTGAGACTGCTGAAGCGATTCGAAGATAGTTTCCGCAGGGGAGGGCCCTGCCACAACTATGCAGCGTCCGAGAAGTTGCAGCGCTTGCCGAGGGGACGGGAGGGCGGAGGCGACGGTGGCGGCGAGGGAGAGGGAGTGAACGTCGAGGCGGTTGGGATCGAGCTCTTGGATATAGTCGACGACGCGGTCGGGGGATAATCCGTAGATGATGTCGGAGATATTGGAAGGCGATGGGATTGCATCCTCCGGGGCGGCGACTGAGGGAGGCCGATCGAGGGACTCCGGTGAGGGGATTGAGAGGGGAAGAGAAGAGAAGGATAATGGGCTAGACGGCCATCGACTTGCCGCGGCCGAAGCAACCGACCGAAGGCGCGGCAGGCGGCTCATGGCGGGACAGCTGAGCTGACGAGGGCTTTAGACGGGAGGGTTTTAGTGGGAGCGGCTGCCTTTTTGGACGGACAAAATGGTCCGTTATTCTACGAGTCCGTGTCCGTCATGACAAAGAAAATGTTTAAACGGACGCTGCTAGTGACGGAATAACGGATGATGGACGTCTAAGACATCCCCCTTGGTGCGTTTGGATATTGATTGTCGGCCTGAAAATAATCAAGGTGATTTTTTCTAATCAATAAAAAATTATTTGGGAACTTAAAATTAATCATATTTTTAACATTTTTTCGTCAGCCTGATTCCTGATTTTTTTCTCATTAGCTTGATTCTCGTTCTAATGAGAATCAACATTTCCACCTCTTTCAATGATGATTTACTGATTTTTATCAGTTATCACTTTCAAGAATGAAAATTAGCTCTTTCAGTTTCCAAACACATTTGACTTTGACAGGTAAAAATTTTTACTTTTCTCCGTCGGTTCATATCAGCTCAATCAGTATTCAACAATTTTCAACATTTTCACCCCTTTTCAGTTTGAAATTTTTTTTATTTTCAGTATCCAAACGCACGTTTGAAATCCTATCTTACACGTAAGAGGTTGTGTTTGAACATACACGGATCCATCTTTGAATCATGCATTAACTATAAACTCTACTAGTGTACATCTTTTATAAAGGAGATAGGCTTAAAACCTTTCCTTGTGAGCACATGAACAGTGACAGGAGAAGTAAAAAGTATTTAGGAACTGAAGAGGAACCTAATTAAGTTTCAAAAGAAGTATTGAGATTTAATCTGATGAGGAAAAATATTTAGAATAAAGTGAAGACAATTTAATTAGCAGAAAGTGGCACTAGGTTAGAAAGAAGTAGAACATTTTTTGGCCCCTTTATTTAAAGCCCTTTGTTTCTCCTAGGCACTTCACTGTTTGCCATGACTTACGAGGGGTACTTTTATGGACTAGGTTAGAAAGAAGTAGAATATTTTTTGGCCTTTTTATTTAAAGCCCTCTGTTTCTCCTACGCACTTCGCTGTTTGCCATGACTTATGAGGGGTACTTTTATGGCTTTTGTCTTTGATAAGAACACTTTTTTGCTTATTAAAAAGTAGAAAACTAATTGAAAGCCTTTGATAGTTCATAGTTGTCGGCTTCAGAGTTCAGAGTGTATGTGATATTGTCACAACCCATATTTTTTAAAACCATTTTTAAATCAGAGTTGTAGCAGAAAATCAGAGGGTTATTCCTCTATGCGATAAATCATTAGTTCAAAATTTTCGACTAAACATTTAGGTCGTGATAACTGGGGTTCACAAATATCTTGAAAGATAATTATTACCGATGCAAAGTCGATTAAACTCATGCAAGTCCTTCATGTACAAATCTGTCATCCATCTTAAAATGCACTAGAAAAGAAAGGAGACTGATGCCTACTTTGAAGCTGTCAAGTCATCCTCACTCTCGATCGTCTACCACCAGGAGCTACGTGAAGATAGTCTTCTACTGAAGAACCTGCATCACGAGCAAATGCTGAGTATAAACATACTTAGTGAGATATCGTAACATAATCATCAGTAATAAAAAGTCAATAGATAGTACCAATCAAATCTCACCAATATCACTGCACTGATCCACATACAATCATTATAGCCATGTCACATGGTTTCCAATACCGGAGCTAAGTGGTCCCAACTGCATTCAGGATAATCACTACCCCTTACAGCCGCGTGGAATAAAGGCCCTCTATGGCCGTGGGAATATGCTCATGTAGCAACCCACTCACACCCTCACGCCGAAGCATAGTAGCTTACCCTTATTTACCTTCAGACCCAACATGCTCCGACTATGGAACTCATGGCCATAGTTCTGAGTCACTGCCAATTGTCGCCTCCATCGGCGGAAATACGCGCCGTCGTCGCCTTCATTGGCGAAAATACAATTAACACACAATAACACAAAGAAATGATGAAAGATGAACGAAATCCGACCTCTACACGGGTTAGGGCTCGATCCTCCATCGGCAGAAAATACGCGTCGTCGTCGCCTCCATCAGCAAAAAGTGCAGTCAAAACACACAAAAACACCAGAATAACAATGAAATGGTACGAGATCCGACCTTTACACGTGGTTGGGCTCGATTCGCCGCTCGCTGGAATGTCGTCGAAGGCAACTTCCTCCTGCCAGTGCGTCATCACCGTCGTCGGCGTCGGCGTTGGCGCAGTCGCATGGGTCATGTCGTCGTCACTGGAATCGCAGCTAGTGGCCAGCGTCACTGACAGTGGCTCGGCTACCCCCGGCTCCCCTTCTTTCTCTCTCATTTTCTCTCTTCTTCTTCCCCGGCTCCCTCCTTCTCTCTGCTTCTGTTCCCTCTGTTTCTCTGTCACAGCTGCCCCCTTCTCGAATCCTCTTTTTGTAAAAGGAATTGAGGCTGAGTCACCACAGAAATGCCCACGCAGGTGTTACTACAAAGGACATATGCTCTTTGTTTCATTACAAGTGTTAAGCTAATTCCCTACACCTGGCTGGTCTAATCGGCCAGGTGTTACATATATGCTTTTGCACCTCCAGGGGAAGGTTGATTGTTGTACTTCTTATAATTAGTTCTACTAATCCCCAAGATGGATCAACAAAATTTTATCAGAACTGATGATGAATTCCTCGATGAAATCATCATCATCATACGCCTTATGCATGCTAGCTATTTGGGGTTGCTGGCATGAATTATATACCACGTTTGACTTTTATTGGAATCAAAATAGTACAAAATCCATACAAAGAAACAAAATGACAAGTTTTTATGCCACCATGTATATACATAAGGAAATGTATAAACAAATTTTAATACTTGATAATATATATTGACTTAATGTGAATGTATCAAACTAAATTTCTACACAAGAATTTATATTGTCTTATACGACATTTCAAGTACTTATTTTTGGATGCTTAATCCGAACTACGAGTAGCACATGCTCAATGTTATCATTTAAGCCATTCATGCGCGCATATTCATCTAAGCTCCAACTATCTTTTACGAAGCTCTACTTTCTTCCATGACAGACTTATTAGGAACTTTGTTAGTACCAATTTCTTGCAACTTGTTGTTTGATTCGAATAAACATTTTTTTTTCAATGGTTAAATGCTTGCATACCCCTGATGTATGTAGTTGTGTTGCATCCCAAATGTTGTGCAGGATATGCAGTGCGAAAGTTTTGTCAGCCTTCGTAACTTCCTAATATGTAGCCTCCAGTGTCAGTGTGCGATATCACAGATTACCAGATCGGTTAAACGAAGCCACACCCATAGGCCATAGATGGTAACTGAAGAGAATGACTGGTCCAGTTGTTATAACCATGATTACTGAAAAATTGGTTGATATTATATCGTTATGACCAACAAACTATCTCAGTTTAGGGCGTTTTTGGCAATGCAAAGTGCTCCTTTAGAAGCCGCTTTTCCGGAGAATTTCCACTTGGGGTTAGGAAAAGCGCTCTCTTGCAGTGTGATAGAACATTTATCAAAAGAGAAAGCGGCTCTAGAAGAAGCCGTTAATTTGCCACGAAGTGGGAGATAAATGGTTGTATAGGTTATTGATCAGCTGTCACTTGAAGAGGTGGAGATTTATGTAATGCTCTGAGAATTAGTTGTGGCAATGTTTTATAAAGGGGTTTGGAGTGTTTGTATATTTCCATGGTTCAGCCCAGAGACTTTATAGAGTATACTCCATTTTTTTACCAGATCTACGTGAATAATTGCTATGCTTCAGTAGGGGGTTTCATGGAGACAATTTGGTATCTAACCCAAGATCTTCTTCGTTCAGCTAAATAACTTCAAGGTCTGACAAGACAATACAAAGTTTCTGCGTAATCGTCCACCCCTGTGCAAGTAACCTATGTGATGTTTGCCTATGTTTGGAGCGGAGTCTACGTTAGGGTATCAATAGCTGAAAAAGGGGGGGAATTACCCATCATGTTCCTTTTTCAGAGTTTGTATCCTCGCCATTTCCTAAATAGTCAAGTAGATATGGCAAATAGGTGAAGTGGTCCTGGTTGATTAATTGTACTCCCTTCAGTGACTGCGACCGTGCCTGCTTCTCCACCCAATCTTTTCTGGTGGTTCCATAACATTAACTCTTCTGGGATCTATTTTGATCTCATCAGACAGCAAGGCACTCGACCACATTCGAATACTAGAAGCAGTAGATCAGTTGTTTTTTATTGAACTGTAGTAGATCAGTTAAGAGTGTATTTAAATGGTGGTGATCACAAGGACATCCTGTAAAATTGTAAGTGAGCAGCCAGCCATATGCTATATCCCATTGTTGTCAGTGTGGCAACAACTAACCAGATGACTTTTTATGGAGGCAACCAGGCAGGCGTCTGGTGTCTATCTTTATTACTTTGGTCGTAAATGGTTGTTTTCAAGCCCTTTCCTGTTCGTCATAACTCCGGAAATTTGGCTAGGTCTCCTCTAAACATGTTTGTGCCACCAACATGATATTGAGACAGAAGTACGAATGACGTAAATTTGAAGAAGACAGGAGCTGCAATGCTGGATGAACTGATCAATTCAAGACCAAGCTTCTCATAATTGCCAGCAGAGGTTAGTTGAGGGGAGGGAGATCCGAGAACCACCTATAAACGAACAGAGCATGATACCAGGTTCTGACAGTTTGATTGGTAACGTATTTATCACATCATCAAGTATTGGAAATGATAAATTCAAAAATTTATCCACCCAGATGGTAGAACAAATGGCCGTGGCATTTACCGGTATTGGAAATGATAAATTCGAAAATTTATCCACCCAGATGGTAGAACAAATGGCCGTGGCATTTACCGTCTTGATTTGCTGAGAAGTAAAACTGGCCATTCAGAACACTTTGATCTACAAATGGGAAGATGAGTAACTCCTTAGGAATATCACTGAACTCGAATGCATTCCTTTTACAAGTGCAAGTCATTTCACTGCTCCAAGTGCTTTCACTTATGTGCAACTTTTACTCCTCCTCCAAGAACATATTAGTCCTTCCCTTATTTTTTGTTTTTTAGTCTTTTACTTTCTGCTTGGAGATTTTTTCACGACTGATGAATAAGAATATCTCTCTCTCTCTCTGGATGAGATTCATTAGCCCTGTCTTCCATAGAAGTTTTGATCTTTGCAATTTTTCGTAGCATCTTATTCCGTGGATGGAGCTGGACTCAGGGAACTTAATGGAGCCTTGAAGTTATGTTAATTTCCAGGCTCCAGCAACCATGATTTCGACAAAAAAAGCTAATGGAGCTGCATGTTTTGGAATTTAATAAAAAAAAAGAATGTTTTGGAGTTAGAAATTTCAAACTATGCATGAAAGTCATTTTATCACATTTGTCATCGGAGGCAGATTTGTCGTAATTAATAACAATTCGCTCAATTGCCCTCCTCTTAAGTGCGGAATCTCCATGCAGAAAAAAGGTGCAGAATCTCCATCAAAGAATACTACTCGCAAAATCATAGAAGAAGAGCCAAAGCTGATTACACAAAAGTTGAGATATCACCCGTTACAGATTCAAATCCAGACTCAGAGGGTCGTGCACCGAGACACTCGACCGATAAACATGTCTACCATCAATAATGTCTCCACCAGCAGCCCGATTCACCTCCTCTCCCGCGACCAGGAGTGATCGTGTCGTGCCCGGCAATGAGCAGCTCCGGCTGAAGTTCTGTCCATGGTGATTAACGTCCACCGGCATCCTCCACAAGCCGGCCAAAGGGCTTACATCCATGGGCTGGTCATACGGCCGGGCGCCCACGTAAAATCGGGTGGCAGCGCCATGCAGGGCCGAAGGAGTGGTGCTACTGGAATAAGCCGAAGCACCCATCTGAGAACGGTAGTTCAGAAAGAGGCGAGACCTAGTGGGATCGGTGAATGAAGTGTGGGTTAAGGCGTGCTGCAGATGAGCTCGCTTGACGTGCTGGCGCTCGAGCTTGTGCGCGTTCTGGTGGCCGCCGAGAGCTTGGGAGGTGGGGAAGTTGCGGGAACAGTAGTGGCACTCGAACTTGCGGCTGCTGCTGCTCTCGTTCGTAGCAGAAGCAGCCCTATCTTTGGCTGTGTGATCGGCTGAATCATCGATGGCAGGCAACTCTTCATCTTGCTTCTGGCCGAAGTCGATGCCGAAGAGGCGAATGTGCTTCTCTCTAGCGGGCGGGACAGAGCGGATGAAGGGGAGCTGAGAGAAGGAGTCCACCTTCAGGAAGTCGTGAGCCTCTTTCTTTTCCATCTTCTCCAGCAATTCGAGGCAGCAAGATACTGGTGTCTGGTGGGTATGTTCTTCTTTCTCTATTAATATCAGGCGAGTTGTGGTCTAACTATTAATGCGTGGTTTCTGGACAGTTCATTCAGAGCCGGGGTGCATTTGTGAAGCTTGTAGCATGTCAGGTAGGGGGGACAGAAATCTATGAACCTGAGACTTCCGGGCTGCACCAAGTACTGCAAAGGGAAGGGATGGGCGGATGGGATGGATTAGAAACTGACGAAAGACATGCATCTGCCTTTGCATGCATCTGTGTCTATCCGTCAACAACATCGGCATCAGAGTACTTCAAGGAGCCCAAATGACGAAATCAATCGTTGGGCCTCTCTTTATCACGTTCTCATTTACAATTTAAACCCCCCCCCCCTCTCCCTCTTTCGTACTTCTAGTTGGTGCTGGTCCATTAGTTTTGTCTGAATACGAATCCACTGGTGAAAGTTTCACCAAAGACTAAGAACCGGAAGTGGTAACTTATTTACAAGCTCAATATATATTCTCAAACCAGCGGAGCAAATGAGATCTTTTCCCTTCCGCCAAAACGGGGTCTAACTAGGTAGAAATACTGTCTTCATGGAGGCCTTTGTACCTAAATTTGGCCAGGCCAGCCAAAGACGACCTTAGGACAGCATTATTGTGTGCATGGGCGTCTTCGGTGGTTTGCCAAAGTTATGGAAGCCGTACATATGTAAAACAGCCTCCATGCTTCTCTTTCTTCGTATCTACTTCGCTTCAATACTTCTTGTGCATGAATGGAAGTGATACAATGGAACGGAAGCAAGTGTCTGCTCTATCACTTGTTTGGTAATTCAATGATGGAATCTGTGCAAACTATGGAGCACGCAGCTCGTGTAAAGAGAGTTATTGATTTTCAGGGAGGAGTAAAAACTGGGTTTTATCCCATCTGCTGCGCACGCTGCATGTCCTTCCATGCAGACTGTTGGACCACCTTCGCAATTATTCTTCCCACCATACCTAAGCTAATTGCCATAACTCTTTCTTCCCTCCATGCATGCAAATGTCTGTCCTTTTCTCCCTTGCCTCTGATTTTTTTTTAACTTCAACAGGCATTAGTGCTGCTCATGTATAAGTCTGATCAGATGTTTGAGCCTTTTGAGGTAATATCATATTGATCTTTTTTTGCAACACTCATAGGGAAGCACCAGACTAAAAAGGAGGGACCATTTCCATGGTCAATAACTCATGTCTAACTTTTTATCTTTGCCTCTGTAGATTCAAAGAAGCGTGTCACCATCTCCTCCTCTCAAATTACGTGGCAAGAAGGTCATTTATGTACTACAATTACATGATAAGGGAAGTTACACGCACACTAATGTATGTAAATAGAAAAATTACAAAGAGAATTAGAGAGCCAACAGCAAGAGTCGTTGTGATCCAATACAACAATGTTAATCAATCAGCAATATTATGGCCTTCTCTATAAGTAGGAATAATTGACAAGTATTCTGTATGTGCGCCAAAATATTCCTAATACTCCGTATTCTTCTTTTCATGGAGCTGAACATGGAAGTTAAAACATAGATTAACATTAGATAATCTCCTTCGAGAGAGTCCAAGGACGTTAGCCAAACGAATACCAAGCTGTCACGCCCCAAATTTCCAAGACCCAATTTACGCGGAAGCGTCAATCCAATGACGGTTATAGGGTAGGAAACCTGGGACGGACCGAATACTCGAGTCTACGCTGATCTCATTTAAATATTATGGGACTTGCAGGATCGTCAAGACTTAAACAACAATTACTTACAAAAAGTAGAATAACAGAAAGGAAATCTAAATATCTATTACAATAACTGAAAATGTCATAACAACCACAAACAGAGTCTAACATAAAGCAAATGGCACGCAGGCCGCAAGTTTAAATATCAAAATATAGCAAAACATAAGAGACGAGTCTTCTAAGCTCCATCATCAAACCACGCTGCTGGATGCTAACACTTCTGCTCCGCTTTAAATCCTGCATCAGAGGATGCGTGAGTATTCCAGAGGAAATACCCAGTAGGATACAGAAAACCCACACTGGAAAATAAGAGAAGACTCCAAAGATGTAAGGTTTAACAGACTCAGGTTCAACAAGGACTAAGATCACTTACCTGGAACCAACTGCCATCCAAGACGCATTAAGGTCAAAGATATTTCAAAGACTTTCATATAGTAGTGAAGGTAAGATAATAAGCATTGGACAACCAAAGTGTCAAAGTACAATTTCTGCTCTCAAATCTTCATCAATACCAGAACATCCTAGAGGTTCTTCAGAGGAACCTTGCCATGCGTCTAGGGATGCTGGCCCCATCGGTGCTTACGGGCACAATGGGCGGAGATTGCAGACCTTCCGTAATGTCATACAATCTAAGCGCACGCGATTGCCGTCATCGGCTGAACTACAGAGGTTCAATAAATCGGAGATCTCGCAAGATCTAGCAATGGCTTGTGAGCATACTATGATTCCGACTAAGAGCTTTAAGTGCTACTTAGCGGAGAAACAATTCAACTAGCCCTATTGTCAAAAGGCTTAGAACAAGACTTTCTAAAGTTCCGACTCTTCATAGGAGTGAAAAACATAATCCAAATCAAATTATGAATTAGTTTGGGAACTCAAGTGAGACCCGACTATAAAGAGACACACCACATGATTTTCCAAAAGTTCAAGTCCACTTTCTTCAAAGTCGTACATAACCCTAGAATTGATAATTCCCGACTTAGAATGACGCGTTTCAGGTAGACCACGTCAGAGACTTAGAATTCAAGCTTCGATTACTCTTGAGTCATAAATGGACCAAGAGAAGAACAAAGGGACTATTATTATAAGACACCTCATTTGGCTCTAAGACCTTAAAATACTTTTAGGGTTACTGTTCTTAGATTCTTATAAAATCATTTTAGACTTGATTAGATTCTTGATTATCAATTATTCTCAAGCTTCTTAGGTTTATTATGATTTTAAGTCATTTAAAGTCAGAAACTGTGTTCTGTCCAAAACAGAACAGCTCTCTTTATCAGGTTACTACGTTCTGAACAATTTGATTTAATCTATAAAATTTTTATCTTAGATAGCCTCTGATGTCTAGTTTCCAGATTGATAAAGAAATTAATTTTCTGATTACTGTATAATTAGTTATCATTTTTCTACTGAAGTCTGTCTGCGCAGGATACTCCTGGCCGAGACCAAATATTCTATGTCATACATAATTTACTAATGTATAAAGTGTAGTAACTCCTTATTAGTCTTTTTTATACATTAATCTAGTCTTTCTTAAGATTTTTACAGTGCCTTTATAGTTCCAAAATCTCAGTTTAAGATTCCACTTTTCGTAATCTTTACTACCCGATTACTACAACACTTTCTTATCTCATTATTTAAGTGATACTATCATATAATCCCGGACAACATTAGATCTCAAAACACGCTGACAATAAATCGAACTGAAATCACAAAGACAAGATCTTACAAGGAATAATCTTATAGTTATCATTCATTACACAATTACCCATTTAGTTGATATTATACAAGTAGTAATAGCTATGATAATACATATGGAACACGAAATACGGAAATGCACCAAAGTGCCTAAAGATCAAATCTTTATTCAAGAGAGTGAGCATGGATATACAAATAGCATTATCACATGCGATCATGATTTAACATAGAAATCCAAATCCAATTTTCATTGGTCAACATACGTAGAAATGATTGAGTTGAAATACAAATACAATAGAGTCATGAAACAAGAGGGAATATCAATCTAGGATCGGCAATACAAATTCCAGAAATGAGTACTCAACATCAAGGCATCAACATTCAACAAATCATTTTATCAAAAAGAAGTGTAATGGGAAAAAGGCATCCTACTTAGTTGTAAATACCGAGACTTCCCGAGCACTCTTGATTCCGACAATGCCGCACCAACACCACGCCGGTCGACCTTGCTTTGACCACCATGAACCACCACGAACCACTACGGACCACCGCCGGAGTAAGGTTGCCACCGGCCGGAAAATGAGAGTGAGAGAGAGAGAGAGAGAGAGAGAGAGAGAGAGAGATTGAAGTGCTCAATGCTTTGAGTACTAAGCCAAAACAGCCCCCCCCCCTTGCTTGCCTATTTATAGACTTTTTGAACCATTCTCCACCATTGATCACTCCTTAATCCAATGGCTTAGATTCAGCAGAAAATTCCAGATTTTACCACTTTCAAGATGACTCTTGGGTTTTCAAAGAAAGAATTAAATGGGTCAAATGCATGGCATTTATGACAACCTCCAACTACCTCCACTAATGGCCAAGTCGACCCAAGCTCAAATGAGTGGTTTAGGGTTGATTAGTATTTCCATTAATCACTACTAA
Source organism: Houttuynia cordata (assembly GCA_039654745.1). Lineage (NCBI taxonomy): Eukaryota > Viridiplantae > Streptophyta > Magnoliopsida > Piperales > Saururaceae > Houttuynia > Houttuynia cordata. The sequence goes on from CM077504.1 coordinate 35,700,616, forward strand.
CCCACTTAAGAAATATCTAATTCATATTTTTGCTTAATCTCAAATTAATTCCATTTCCGAAAAGGGTAAACCATTAATGAAAATTCAAACAAAAGGGTTTCCTCCACAAGGCGCCCAAGGGTGTCCATGTCACCCAAAAGGTGGCGCACCACTACAGGGTCCATGTGGCCCTCTAATGGTTTTCACGCGTCTTTGAACACGAATTCTCAAATGAACGGTTAAGATGACTTACACGCGCGATGCGCAGTTCCACCGTACATGAGTCCTACACCTGGTAGCACGTCCATTAGGCTCCGCCACACGTATATTTTCCCGCGTGACTAGCCCTAGCCCTGGCCCACAAGTGGCCCTGGCGTCAGGTGTATTCAAACCCTGGCGTCAGACGGGTTACAGCGCCAGGCCTAGTCCTCGTGCTCGGTAAAACCTGCCTAATCTGGTTAAACAATCTCATTGACCAACAAACAATCAAGATAGGGTTTCACAAAACCAAAATGAATTACCAGACCAACAATCACGATGGATGCGAAAACCTTCCTATTTTAGACCGGTTTCCTAAAATAGCAGTTTTCATAGACATACTGATTTTTCGGGCGTTACACCATCAAAAGCAAGCATGTGCTTCAGCTACAAGAGAAATTCTGTAGCCAATCTGAGAGCCCTCTCCTGCAAGAATTATCATGTTCATCTGTAAAAACTGCACCAACTGACACGACTTCCTCTGCATACATGACATGTAAACTTCAGGTACACCAAAAAAGAGCATGTTAACTTCAGTACTATGGTGTAACTTGTCGGTGCTGCATTTCCACATTCTCCATGTAAACCTCATATACTTGATATTTCCTGCAGCAGATATCATTTTGCACCCCGAAAAGACCAAACCAATAGCGCTGTCCATTCAATATTCGTATTGCAGAAAATGCATGTACTAGGATTGATGATGAGTCTAGCTAGTTGCCAATAATGCTTGATCACGATGTTGCTCGAAGGTCCCAGTACTTGTCAAGTTAACGTGTATTAATCAATGTATACTAACACATGGTAGTTAGTTAGTTGTGTCTATTTACTCTCGAGCTAGACACATAGTACAACTCAATGTCTCATCTGGAATCCTATGCAGGGAGACGAAAGAGAGCTACAACAAAGAGGGCTGCCGACGCTAGTGCCGTCTTGAAGAGGCGGTGGACCATGCAGGTCCACTAAAGAAGAGGAGGTGGAGTACCATACGTACAAAACCTTTAAGGGTTTAACCAGTACAAGAACCTTGGACCACCACCTCATATCTTTAGAAAGCCTAAAAAACAAGTGGAAGGGATCCCTTTCACGTAATGCATCGACTGTCTCCGGAGTTCGATCGAGGAGCATATTTGAAACTTAAAGATTTGTTTGGCCCTTATTTCGTTTTCAATCTAGGATGTAATGGCCGATGGTGCTTCCTTTATTCTTAATTGTCATCGCTAGTCTTTCATTACAAAAAGAAATGAGATATCAAGCACATTGTTCGATCTTATTTGAGATGTAGTATTATTTGGACCACTCATGTCATGCGTACAGGACAAGATCGTATGAAAGGTACTCCCTCCGTAACTTTTAATTGAGAACATCACATAATTGGTCAATTTTATTAAAACGTGGGTCCACAGTAAAAGCCTACGGTTTCCAAGTGAGTAAGCCACCTTTCGTGGCCTTGTAATACCTAGCATTTGATATAGCCAGGTGTGGTTGAGGTCTGCTAGGTGTAGCTTGGCTAAACCCAAGTGGAGGCCACACCGACCCTTATGCTAAGCTAGAAACTTTTCTTTAGGTTTCATCTCAGCCCAAACTTCAGGCCAGCAGCAGCAGAAGCGGCCTCCGGCGAAGAGTAGATCATCACCAACGCCTGCACAAGGTAGGATTTCGTACCGGATAATCAATATGTATTTGTTTTACATTATGTTTGTAAAGCTCAAAACTGGCAGTAATGGCGGATTTTGAAAGGAGAGTGGGCGGCGCCGGTGAAGACGACACTGACGCGGTGTTGGCCACGCGTTGCCAGTCCAACAAAGGCCGAAGGCCCATAAGCTGCCGGGATGCAGAGGGATATCGAATAGAACCTCACCACCAGTGGAAGACCGAGACAACAACGGCGGTGACCGAAGGTGCTGCCTTTGCCGTCGTATGGGTCGTGTTAGTCAAGTAGGAGGTGTGGAAGAGAGAAAGGAGAAAGGGGAGGAGGGTGTGCCGGCCGAGCAACAGCGTCACGACGACGACTATCATGACGGCCGCCACCCACAGCACAACCCAACTGGTCGTCTACGACCGGTTCGGTCCAGGGTCAGACCGAACGAGCTAACTTCACACCCAGACCGTATCGGTTCTAGCTGAACCGTCTTTTTTAAAAAAAAACAATGGTCATGAACAGTGACTGGACATGTTCATGAACAGTGATAGACATGAACTGTGTCCGTGAGCAATGAACGACAAATCGGACATGAACAGTAAACCAGATGCGATTAGTGAACCAGACCCGGTTCACAGACTGTTTAGGATTTAAACTGTCAGTAGATATCTACCGACAGTTATAATCGTTACAACTAACGGTTGATCTTGACTGTCTGGATATTATGGTGCAGTTAAGTACATACAAAGCCAGTATAGTATATAGGCTCATTTTTTTTTACTATTTTGGGCTTTTTGATAAAGGATTTCAAGCCTGAATTGAGGTAGTATCTTTATGTGCTTCATATCACTATATTTATGGACATTTGTCTCTGATTTTATATTGTATTGACTGATAGTTGAAGACTTTGATAATAAGGAAAACCCGACTAATAAACTTAGATAGTTTAAAGACTTAATCATTTTATAAAAGATAATAAAATGATGACATGAGGATTAAGCTTGAGGGTTGGGTAGAACCTAATCAAGATAAAAACTAAAATACCATTGGGATGAGAAGTCAGTTTATGAGTGTGAGTGACTTCTGATCAAGCGACCGATTGGCTGTTAAGTCAAGGATCAGACTATATGTTTGGCTATTGAGCCCGCAATCTTGAATTGTATGTTATAACTCTAAGAGGGGTTCATGGTAATAATACATTGATACCTGCTAAGGATCACACGATATTGGTTGGGGCTATGCTGCATCTTCCTTATGGTGGAAGCTTTGTATTTCTATTCTACATCTTCCCTTTGGTGGAAGCTATGTGTCAGTGGTACCTGATAAGGACCACCTTCTATTGGGCAGGTTTAAGTTGTTTGCATCTTTCTATGGATATTAGAGAGAACATTTACATCTTCCCTATGGTAGAAGCTCTGTGTTAGTGGTACCTGATGAGGACCACCTTCTATTGGTCAGGCTTAAGCTGTTTGTTTCTTCTCTATGGATTTTAGATAGAGCATTTGCATATTCCCATTGGTGGAAGCTCTACACCTACCCGAGAGCTATTGATGCTAGGTGGTTTATTATGCACATTGGAGGCGTTAACATCTTGGAAGGTTACATTCTCCTGACCCACATCGAGTCCAGGAGCTGATGTGGAGCAAGACTCTTCCGATGGTCATACCTTCTAAGGTAAGGAATGGGCAAAGCAGTCACCCTTAAGGGATTCAGGGCATGCCGTGATCACCGGTATTAATCGGAGTATTAGTCACAGTGTTTTCGTGTTGTCTGTCATGTAGGAATGACATTCAATGAGTCTGTTTTTATGGGACAAAGACTTAATTATTGTACATGAACTTGGGAAATATTAAAAGACTGTGCTTGAAAGATTAATAAAAGAATCAAGTGGAACTCTATAATAGGCTGCATAAAATATTAATGTAAATCTTATTTATTTTAATGCTGGTGATTGTGTTACGGTATCCCACTGAGTATTTTTATACTCAACATCCTTTTGTGATGTAGGTGTTGCTGTGGAAGATTGACTTCACGTGACACTTGGGGATTTGACAGCATAGTTGTGATGACATTCAAAAAGCTTCATAGTGTATCTTCACTTTCTAGTTTGTTCAAGACCTTGTAATAAGGCGTGAGTGCCAACTATTTTCTAGTGTATTTTGAGTTGGATTACAGACTTGCACATAGAGGACTTGCATTGGTTTAATTAACTTTGCATCTTATAATATTATATGTATATATGGTTTTGTATTCATAATTGTGAACTCTAGTTATCACGGCCTAGATGTTTAGTCGATGAATTTCAACTAATGATTTATCGTATAGATGAATAATCCTCTATATTTTCCGCTACTACTCTGATTTAATAAAGGTTTTAAAAATACTGGCCGTGACAGGCCTCTCAACCTAGGATCACTGACAGGCAGCTGTCGTCATCGTCTGTAGCCACCCGATTAGAGAATAATTAAGGAATTGTATCATCTAATTTTGGTACATATTTTGCTAATTGACCTAAACTGTGCTGTAGTGAACTGTTCATCCAAAGATCTATAAGTCCATCGGCCTGTGTCAGGGCAATGAGAGACTTCGGATTAATATCTGACGGCTTGTGTTAATACATAAGCTGGCGGGTGATTCAAACCTGCATGCTCCCTGTATCATTCCCCTCCCCTGTCTAAACAGCCGGGGGTCTTCTTTTCTCATTCCAGCCCTATCAGTACGGAAAAGAACCAAGACGTAGTCTGGACTCTGGAGTGTGGTGGGATTTGGGAAAAGTTCCAAAACCTGCTTTCCCATTCCACTATCTTCTTGCAATCCCCAGCCGCGAGGCGATGGAAACCCCTCTATGCCACCGCCCCAACGCCGCCCGGAGCGTAAGTAGCAAGATGGATGTTGACTGCTTCCAGACACCGTCCAATAGCGAAAGCAGTGGACACAGTTCTGGTATAATTTTCTTCCTTTTTTGTGTTTCTTGTAGTTTTGAAATGTCATGCTTTTCTTGGTGGTTCCATCTGCGAAGATGAACTTTGAATGTGCATGAGAGTGAATAAGTTTCTGCATGTCAATGCAACCTGTGTTTTTTTGTAGTATGGAAAGTTTAGATATTGAGATATATTAAGCTTTGATCTTTGAGTTTTAAACTGAAAAAAATCTCTCTTTGAACGTCTTATTTTTGTTGTTTTGACTTTGGTATGCTCATGCTTGCTGTGTTGTGCTCAGGTCGCATGTAACCGGGGGAGTCTGATTTTTTCTTTCTATTTTGTCTAAATTTTAGTTGTTTTGTCTGTCTTGATTGTCAGTATCCTTGGTGAGGTGAGACTTGAGAGTGGCCTTGAAGCCAAGAAATAGTTACTGGTGTATCAAGTTATGGAGATGACACCCATTACTATTTGGGTTAGTTACTTGAGGTGGTGAGCTCCATAGACTCCCGAAAGTGGGTTTCCAATTACATGCCGGACGTGTCTGATAATTTCCTATAACTAATACTCCCTCTAATCCAGATAACTAATATGGGACAGAGGGGATTCTATCTAAAACAAAAGGATGGACACTTGGAAAAGAAATGTTTACCATCTTTGGAGACTCAAGTCCAGAAGATAGAGAATCATCGATGGACCTTTTTAACAAATCCCCACATGCCGAAGTATTTTCTGGTTCAATCAAAGCATGTGGTGAAGGAATTTCTTTGGTAGGAGCATCACAGATTATTATTCTGGATGTTCATCTGAACCCATCAGTAACCCAGCAAGCAATTTTTCTTGCATTTCGCCCTGGACAACTCAAGAAAGTCTATACTTATAGATTAGTTGCTGCTGATTCACCAGAAGAAGAGGTGCAGCAATCTTCATTTTGCAAGGAGTTGATATCCAAGTTGTGGTTTGAGTGGAGTGAGTTTTATGGAACTCATCGTTTTAATATGGAGGAGGTTGATGCACATATTTGCGGGGATATGTTTTGGGAAACCCCTGCTGTTAGGGAGGATGTAAAAAATCTCTACAAAAGGTTGGTGTTTCTCCTCGTGTGACTAGGTTTATAGACTTGCTTACACGGCCCAAGTTTTTAAAATTATTTTTAAATCAGAGATAGCGGAAAATCAGTGGATTATTCATTTATGCAGTAAATCATTAGATGAAATTTTTTGACTAAGCATCTTACGCCGTGATAACTGGGGTTCACAAATATGAAAATAAAACCATATATACATATAATATTACAAAAATACAAAGTTGATTAAACCAACGTAAGACCTCTATGTATAAGTCTATAATCCAACTCAAAATACATTAGAAAGTAGTTGGTGCTCACGCTTGATTACAAGGTTTTGAACAAACCAGAAAGTAAAAATATATTATGAAGCTTTCCGAATGTCCTCACTTCCAAACCGCCAAATCCCCAAGTGTCAAGTGAAGTCAGTCTTCCACAAAAGCACCTACATCACAATGGATGTTGAGTATAAAAATACTCAGTGGGATACTATAGCACAATTATCGACAAAAACAAGATTTGCATTAGTATTTTATACAACCTATTACAGAATTTCACTTAATTATTTTATTAATCTTTCAAGCAGAGTCTTTTATTTCACCCCATGTTCATGTTCAATAATTAAGTCTTTGTCTAATATATATCTCCTGCGATGGGAGAGAGCCCGAATCCCCACACAGGGAACCCTAGAACACGTGGTAGCTGGTGCACGAAGCGTACCACTTTGGATGCTCAAGTCCAGATGACAATCTTAATAATCTCATCCGCAAGGCAAGTACACAACTCGCCCCCCATGTATCTCAATGTAACACCATTTCAGCTCAACTCAACCCAGGGAGTATAATTGTCCCACGAAGGGACGAAATCGAAAACATGTCCTTTCGGACCAACCAAGTTTCGATTAATCCACCAATCGATTAATCCGGCAAGCAATCTCAAGCATTGCATACAACCGATCAATTCCGATTAAACAATGATAAAACTTCATCCATGAAGTCCGATACATGATGCATGCTATCATGGTACATCTGTGAGCAAGACCTACGTGTGTTCCAACACATGGAATGTGCTCCCAATCCATCCCCTCATGCATCATAATCAAAGCATAATCAACTAAAATCTCATAATAGATTCTCATGTGTGTGTATACTCATGCATATTCTAATCACATGATTCATGCTTTGACATAAACTCATTGAGCAATATTTGCATGCTTAAATACTTTCCAAAATAACGATTCCAAACTGAAATCAAAGCAATTTCTATCATCAAGCTTAAATTCATCAATGTAGAGTTGAAGGCCTACTCCTACAAGCATACTCTTTTACCATACAATAAACCATAACATGATCACCTCAATTACTCATAAGCCATGTGATCTACACATGAATTATGCATTTCATAAGCCCTTTAACCTATGTTTATGTCGGTGTTTGATTAGAATTAGTGGTACTTTAATATAGTTTTTAGTTTTTGTAGGAAAACAAGAGTAAGACGTATAAATGAGGTCAAAAGTGACTCCAATGTTTGAATCTTCATAACTTCATGCACTGATCTTTGATTTGATGGATTCAAACTTCATGTTAAAGTTCAAGAAGTCAAATTTCTAACTCCACCAACCACGTGCAATTCGGAGTTCGGAGTAAAAAGTTATGACCATTAGAAAATCGGGCTGCAAAGCAAAACCGAGAGGATGATCGCGGGTCATCTCTTCCATTTTCAAATATTCAAAAACTGAGACTCCATTAACACATCTTGAAAGCTTAATACATGCCTCAAACATTGACAAAAAGCCATCAAACATTTCAGAACATATCCACATATCATTTTAAGATGAAACTCCAAGAAATTATAGCAAAATATTAGCATTTATTAAACTCACCATTAGAGCCCTAATAAGTACCACTCATTCAAAAAGAATCATGAAAACAAACCATTATCTACCCAAGGCTGAGATTGAAGAGCACATTACCTTGACTTGATTAGAATGAACCTTCAATCACCTCCAACACCTTCTAAAAAGACGATTTTAAGTTAATACATTACTAATCTCGATTTAACTTTGAATACCAAAAGAAAACCTTAGATCTAGGGCTTTGGAAGCATAAAAATAAGATTTTGAAGATTAGGGCTTGGTAGAGAGGTATAAAACAATAGTTTTTATACTTTCAAAATGGGTTGAAACAATGGAGAAATCCAGATTAAAGAATGATTAAGAAAACCTTAATGAAAATAAAGGAGGATTTAGCTAAATACCTCTAATCCTTTCCTCTTCAAGCCTAATGGGGAAGAGGCTCCTAATCTCTAAGCCAAGCCTATTCCCAACTTGGAAAAGGGCACAACACTTTCATTTTACAGAAAAAGTTGGGGTAGACCTAAGTAAAATGTGGGGTAGAAATAAGGTTTATGGCTAAAATTGGAAAATTTGGCTATTTTAATTCGAAATTAAGTCCAGAAAATTCTAAAAATTTTTATAATGACTTTCTTTCTTTAATGTATGGGGCATTTTGGTCACAAAAACCTAATTTTTTACGGCAGGGCCCGCAGGGGGTCCGTTAAATCCCAATTTTTGAAAAATTGGTAAAAAAACCCAAAAAATCTCAAAAATTCAGGTTTGATCCAAAATCACTTGAAACTCATGATTGTGAAATTGGTTTTGATTAGAACCTTTATAAACCCCATTTATTTTGAAAACTACCAAATTTAAGTCGAAAAAACACTTAAACCACTCGATAACCGATATACACACTAAAATAAATCGGTTCAAGATGAGGGATCTTACAGAGAACTTCTGCCAGAGGGAAGATGTAATACAGCTAAAACCCAACCAATATCGCGTGATCCTTAGCAGATGTCACTGTATGACTATCATGAACCCCTATTAAAGTTATAGCATACAATTCAAGACTTATGGCTGAATAGCCAAAACAGATAGTCTAACAATCGATCGCTTGATCAGAAGTCACTCACATTTATAAACTGACTCACAATCCCATATGCATTTTAGTCTTTATTTTGATTAAGTTATTCCCAACCTTCAAGCTTAATCCTCATATCATCATTTTATTATCTTTCATAATATGATTAAGTCTCTAAACCATATAAGTTTATTAGTCGGGTTTTCCTTATTATCAAAGTCCTCAACTATCAGTCAAATCAGAATAAAATTAGGGACAAATGCCCATAAATATAGTGACTTAAAGATAATACACTAATTTTGGCTTGAAATTATTTATCAAAAAGCCCAAAATAGTAAAAATGAGTCTATGTACTATGATATGTACTCAATTTTATTATAATACACAGACGTTCAGGTCCGACCATAAGTTGTAAACAGTTTTAATTGACGGTGGATGTCCACCGATAATTTAAATCTGAACCGAGTTCGGTTCGCTGTCAATATCTAGTTCGGTTTACTTTTAGATTGGTTCACCCTTGAACCAGTCATCTTCCTCACAGCAACTCAGCAAGCTGCGCAGTCGCCGGGCTGACTTCTCCGGTGGTGGGTCACCATTAAGGCGACTGCCGTTAGGCCCCGTCGCCCGGTGGCCTCGCCTTCCCTCATTTCCGCCTCGAGCTACTTGGCGACTCAAGTGTCGGTGACTTCTATCGCGGCGGCTTTTCAAGTCGGCGGCAGCTCTGTCGTCGCCCCCATCGGCTAGAAATATGCACCATCATCGCCTCTATTGGCGAAAAGTACAGTTAAACAACAAAATACAAAAAAAATAATGAAACGGTACGATATCCTATTTCTACGTGCGATGGGGACGATCCGCTACTCGCCGGAGGTCGTCCTTGCTCCACCTAGCCTCAGCGGTGATGCTGCCTTTGACGAGTTATGCTTTTGAAGTGAGCCGAGTGGTTTTGGCTCGATTTACCTACCCTCCCCTCAGCCAGCTGTTGCTCACCGCAATACACCTGGCCATTCAAACGGCCAGATGTTACAATATCACTTAATCAATTCAATTTTTTGCAGAAAAATAGCTTGGCTCATGTGAAGCTGGCCAAAAGAAGGTGATAAAGTATTAGCAATGTCATCTCTTCCAGCCTGGGTTATCTTATTGAAAAATTATTAGGTGTACATAGGACACCGTGCTGGTGTCCTATATTATTAGTCAATGAGACTGATAGTGCTTAGTCTCTAAACTTTGTCTGATAGTTCATTTGTTTTGTGTGTCTGTTATGCTTGGATTACCTATTGCTAATATTATAGTTTTAAAAGGTGTAAATGTTGATTCCCTTTGCATTAATGTCACTATTATGATGAGGTTTCTAGTGAATAAGTATTGCAGTATTTCTAAGTTTCTGAAGTTGGAATATCGTGTTTAATTGAATTCCTTGAATATATGTGATGTAGAACACAGGATCATGGACTCCATTGTTTTAAGAAGATTCTTGAAGAATATAGGTAGGAGAATATTATTGGTTATGGAGAACATTAGCTCCATTGGTTGATTGAATTCAGTCGTTCGGCTTTGCTTCAATTCGAAGGAGCAGAAGGGGAATTATCGTGATGTCACCACTGGTTGGGGCGTAATTGTCAAAGGATGCGTGGACCCCCGTATCTTAGCCGTTGCAAGTGTACCGTTTGAAGCAAATGACGCTCACTTAAGGTTGTTCACATAAATTTTCTTCGTTTTTTGTTTTGGTTTGGAAAAAATCAGGCGTCTCTAGACTTTGTTAGACAGACTGGAGTGAGTAGTCCATCGATAAAAACAGAAGATGTGAAGGTATTTTGCCTCAAAAACTTAAAGAAGAGATGAAGGTAAATTGATTTTGGAATTACTAGCACCTCTCGTCGAACAAAAAGATATAATAGTATAGCTGACTTGACTTGGTTGAGGCGGTTACTAGTCACTGTTGGGTGGACAGGAAAGGCATTCAGAGAGAAAACCTACACAATCGCAGCTGTTGATCTGCATTATCACTGCACGCTCTTCTTTCTGCAAGAGGGCTAGCTGTCTTTTGTGTCAACTGTCTGCTTCCTGCTCTTGGGTAATAAGCACACGTAGCTTTTCTGCATGTTGAACGAATTCCATAGCTCATGTACGGCAGTAGGATCTCCACGAATTTGATAAAACCTGAAAAACCAGAAAGCAGGCATAATGATCATGCTATGTCAAATAGTAATTCTGTTAATCTCATAGCTGCAAATGGCCAATTCTCTTTAGAATGTGACCTTGCTTCAATGAATTGTCTATTCACACGAGTTCACTTCCATAGATATGCAGTGGCACTTCACTCCTCTTCACCCTGCACCTTAATCTTTCTCCCAGCAGAAGTCAATTTGATTGTTTTTCAGCAAAACCATGTTGTACGGGTTAAATGGGCTTCGGAAAGCCCAGTTGTTTGACTTGGTGAGCCGAATGAAATCAGAAACAATAGAAACTTCCCCTGGGCTCATTGTTTATACACAATTTATGCGAAAAGGAGACTTCGTCCACTAGATGCTAATTCTCGGAGTTCCAAATAGACATGGAAACAGAAGCTGCACAAAAACGAATTAAGGATGACTGCATGTGGAATGGGCACGTAGTGCTGAAACTCATATATTAATCAGGTTCATTAGGTCTGTTGTAAGTACGTCACAGCTAATGCTCAGGCTCCAGAGAGGATTTTAAGGATGCAAACATTTGGCAAGTCCTCAGACATGCTCATGCTTGGTCAAAGGAACATAACAGGAGCCTACCAGCCACACAGGATTCGCAAGTCCTCAGACATGCTCATAGACAAAAGTAAGTTTTACCCTTCCCTTGTGAAATCAAGGGGGTTATCCTTCCTTGTGGGTTTGAGGAGTACTTCCCTTCCTCTATGTAGGTGAACACAAAGTTATCTTACATCGCTTTCGCCTCGTTAATATGAACTATGGTTTGCCGGGGTACATTACTTCGTTTTTCTATTGTTACTCGCTAGCTCTGTGCTTCTGTGCTCCGTTAGAGTTGTTTAATTTGTTGTTCTCTCATGTTTACTTGTTTGTGCATTGCTTTGTTCTACTACTGATACTTGTCCTTGTCGGCTCTGTGCTTTTGTGTTCTGTTGTTGATTATTTTTATTTTCTGATGTCTACTTGTTTGTCTTCTTACTGAACCGAAGTTTTAGGGTGTTGAGTTGCCCTTTATTAGGATTTTGCTGCCGCCTTGCTGTTCAATAAATGAACACTAATGGAATGAAGGACTGCTTTTTGTTATGTAATGACATGAAAATGGCTATTACTTTTTAGCTTATGATTTCCAGCAGTTTTAAGTTATCACACATTTATAAAAGAAGTTACAAATACCCAAAATACTGAAAGGGCATGAAGAATCGACATATGCTGTTTTTTTCTGTAGGAATTCCTTATGTTCTCAAGAAGTATAGCTGCTAAAAGTGCTACAGAGTTGTACAATTGATGCTGTTGCAAGATTATATTGGGTTTGTGATGGACGGGTCAGTCATTCATTGTTCTTGGACAGAGTCCTTAGCATTGACCTATTTGTAGTTTGGCGTTGCAGTTGATAATCCGTTTTTTGTTTATTTAGCACACTGGAAGCAAATAGCACTTCTCTGTTGTCTTAGCAAGCATGAAACTATTATATGCTTTAAAATAGATTTCTGTAATGGTTCTTGCTTTTCTAGTATTTAAGGTGATTGAACTTTGATGGTCATCATGGTAGACCTTCAATATTGTTTATGAGTGAATGATAATACTAGTCTATGCTTTGGTGTTAGGAGAAGAGTAAATGATGAATGCGACACTTTTTTTTCTTTTGGATGGGATGAATGCAAGACATTAAGTAGTGGTGATTGCAGCATAGTAATGATGTTACTGATGCTCAGAAGTGACCTCTAGGGTTCAGAAAACTGTGTTTGGTTTGGAGGGGGGAAGACGATCATTTGCTCACAGTGCAATGTAAGTATCAGTTGCTTCTTTGATTATAAGATTACATGTTTTTGCCGATTTATTTCCATCTTGTTGATACGTATGCTTCGATTGCTTAATTGAGTTGGCGTTCTTAATCTATCGGGTTATAGAAATATACTATTCCCTCGATTCCAAAATACTATGTATATTTGGTGTTCCAAAATACTATGTACATTTTATCAAATCATGTGACTTCCTCTTTCCAAAATTAAATGAGACTTGAAAGGATTGACTTGAACTTGGTTCGTGAACGAGCATACGAGTTGGAGAGGATATAAGGGAGAAGAAGTCACGTGATATCCTTGTGAGCTTCATAGTCTAATGAAAATGAAAATTTTCTCAAATATACACAGTATTTTGGAATGGATGGAGTATATGTTATATATACCCCCAGCAGGTGAATGTTATTTGTCTTTCCAGCAAATTTACACACATGTTTATCTAATACTCCCTCTATCCAAAATTACCTGTCCTCATTAGAAACCAAAATGAAATGGTTTTCTAATGAGGACATGTATTTATGGACGGAGGGAGTAGTTTATACGTGAAGTGTATGAACTTGCTTATGTTAGTAATTTTAATGCAAGAGAGAAGGGAGTCAGTCAAGGGACAACATGCATTTATGTTTCTGTAGAGTCGGAATGACAGACCAACATGGACCGCAGGATGCTGCACTTGATAGGGTGGCCAGTCAAGCAAGACAATCCAAGCCACCAAGAAAAGTTAATGGAGCAGCAAAGTGTTTGAGTGGCTAGGAAATCCAGATCCATATAAATACGAGAGCAGAACGACTTGAAGCTTGGTGGTGAGGTGGTGTACATTACGTGACATCTCTATTGTTAACTGCATCGGATGTCCTGTAACATTTTTGCGTTAGAGCTGAGAGCTCTAATGGTGGTCTGAGTTCATGCTGTTTATGAAGGTACGTAGTTCCTCTTTATCGCGTTCGGTTCTCATTTAAGTTTTGCAGTTATTCCAACTATTGTTGATTTGTAAGATGTTCAGCAATCACTTCTGTTGTGGAGAACACGGTGCAGCATTACCATTTTACTTTTCAACATGGCGGTGGAGCCTTAAATGTCCAATGAAGCCTTCATTAATGTGTGCAATGAAGCCTCTCTATGGTTGTAGAGCAAAGTCAGGCATGACTTTTCAAAGTAGATAGGCTTTCCTGAATGGAGGGGTAGCTTTAAAAATTCTGACTGATGTTCAGTCAGGAGAAACATTTACTCCTTCCATCCCCATATTTTTGGGACTTGTGTCCTATATTAATATAGCTCCATTTGACTCTATTTAAGTTGTTGGGTGTTTAAAGAGCATCTCAAAACTTCGTACAATTTCCTGCCTTTCAATTCTATTAGTTGTCGATCTGACCATTTAATAAAAATCGCCATTTTATAAATCGAGCTATTAATAAAGATCGAAGGAGGCCATCGTTATAAAAAGGGGAATTTATTAAATAAATCATTGAAAAAAAATTGAGACATTGTAGAAAATAATTCTCGAATAAGGTAGGTTTTTTTTTAAAAAAATTGACCAGAAAGGCGTCGATTCAATTTAAGAGAGTCAATTGAAAGGCGTCGGTTTAACCAGTTTGTTTTTTTTTTAAAAATGCCTTTCTTTACAACTAAAAGGCGTCGTTTTCATTTCATTTATAATAGATCGGGCTAAGGCTCGGCCGCACCGAGCCCTAATTTCGTTCTCTTCTCCAGTGCTTCGCCTCGCCTCTCCGGCTATGTCGTCACCCGCCTCGGCCAGGTCCGCTTTCTCACGCTCACCCCGGCCACCACCTCGCGTCGCGATGCCTCGCCTCTCCGGCGACGTCCTCGCCATCTCCTCAAGCAGCTCCGCCTCCCTGCGCTCGCCCCAGCCACTGCCTCGCGTCGCCTCGGCTCTCCGACGACATCCTTGCCACCGCCTCAGCCAGCTCCGCTCCCCGCGCTCGCCCCAGCCACCGCTTCGGCTTGCCTCGCCTCGCCATGTCCTCGCCACCGCCTCGCCTCGCCACGTCCTCGCCAACACCTTCTCTAGCCACTTCCTCGCCCCGTCGCTTCCCTCTTTACAGGTAATATATGTTTAATATCCGTTAGAAATACGTATTGATCTAGCTTTTGCATTGTATGAAATTAATTATGTAATATTTATGTAGTATTTGATAGTGTTTGTTAAAGGTAGAAGAGATGGCAGAAGAAATGGTTCCGTTTGTGCTAATGTATGGTGATAGAATTGATAGAGGTGAATACGAAGATGGTGAAATCGTAAGATTATTTATTAATAAGCCAAGTACTTACGAGGACCTAGAGTGGTCAATAAAATTGGATGGGACCAAAAAATTTGAAAAATTCGTATGAAGTAAAAGATGCCTGTTTTTGGAACAAAGACTACCGTAATATCAATTGATGATGACAACTCTATGCAATAAATGCTCTATTTTGCATCTCGTGTGTATAGCTTCGAGCTATTTGTAGAAAAAGAGGCGCGCATGCCAAATGATGGCGAAGGCGGAAGTCAGAGTTCTCTTAGAAGAAATAGATTGATTGGAAGTCAGAGTTCTCAGAGTTCTCTTCCAGAGGAAGGCGTGTGGAAGATAATGAAGAAGACGATTTGTTTATATCACTAACATGTAACGAACCCCAACTTTCACATATAAGAGCAGGTTTTCCCTCCTCTTGTTGTGGAGTTCATTGAACGATCATCGCGTCGAGGCTGAGGGAGTTTTGATTGGAGGTTGCATCATGCAGCCTATATTACTAGATGGGACGACCACTCTCGTTTAGAAGGAGCCTGTCGTGACGTATCGAGTTGCGGATAATGCATACATGAGATGGTACTTGGGGATCATTAGGAGACTTATCATGCTACCCGAGCATGAGGCGGAGATTTTATATCAACCGAGGGGTGACACTGAGCGGGCGTTGGTGAGTATCTCTGACTTCATATTTGATTTAATTCACCATTGTTCTATGCGTTGGTGAGTAGATAACATATATTCTTTTTCCTTTTTAGTTTACTTGTGTGAGACAAGTGCAAGCTCAGTCTCATGGAGCTTTGGTAGACCAATCCTACGACAGCTTTGTAGCGGCATGCCAGACAATACACAATATCTCTGGACATGTTCTTGCGAGTTTGTCATTGCTTCAGCCAGTTGTGACAGAGATTCCAGGACTGGAGGTTGTTCCAGGACCTTTATCAGCTTCGCCTGACATTGTGACATCATCAGCCAACACGACGGGTTTTACCCTATCACCAGTTTTTCCAGATGCCTCGCTCGATCAAGTTGAGAGGTCTCTTTCTTCGAAAGTATATACTATGCGACATCATGCACTTTGTGCTCTACATCAGGCACCTTCGTCTTCAGATGCTATATCTGACGTTGAGCCTGAGCATATTCCAGCTCGAGCACGAGGGCGGGGTAGGAATATGTTGATGAGAGTTGATTGAACACTTGTAATTTTATGAGTAAATTTATAATACTTTGTATAACTTTGTATACCCCATCTATTATAATTTTGTAATAGATGCATGTATTAATTTATTTGTGTAAGTTTAATTAGGTATTTTATGTAATACTTTGCTTATGCTATGTATATTGTGTTATCATGTGTTAAAAAAAGTTGTATTTCTTAGCATAAGAAGAGGGTGCACAAAGATATGAGAGGAACCGACGCCTCCATCTTCAGTAGAGAGGCGTCGATGTAGGAGGGAAAAAAGATGGGGAAAAGCCAAACCAACGCCTTTCGGGTCTGTTTTAAAAAAGAATACCTTGTTCGAAAATTAATTTGAACGGTGCATCATTTTGGAAAAAAAAAATTTGTGGTTTATTTAATAAATTTCCCTTATAAAAATCTATTCTGTTATTGTACACCAGCTGTTGTGGATCGTTGATGCCTTATCTGGCACCGCCGACCAAAACGAAGGTGAGGTTTGAGTCACCCAGGCTGGGGCGACCCAACTTGGGCCTTGATCGCCCTAAAAACATGGGTGTTTTGAGCTGCAGCTTCGTAACGCCAGAGCTTGAAGACTCACTTCTAGTGAAATTCACTTGACATTGTCCGGTCTACTCCTAGATTAATATGCAGACGATGAAGCACCATCAATCATCAATCTTTAACACAGCATCTAAAATTACTCTCTCGCCACCTTTCTCGATCGACCAACCTCTTCTAAAGTTTATTAGGGGCAGTTTGGAGAGTGATTAAAAGTAAAACATCCACAGTAGATATATTGTAGCATTTATGTTTTTTTCGCATCCAGAACGCTGGATGCGGAAAAAGCATGAATGCTACAGTAGACATCTAAAATCCACTCTGAATATTTACTTATAATCATGCCCCACACGGCCCCTAAATCACAAAAAAAGGAGTAAAAATAAAGCTCCTTTTGTGTGCGAAAGCCAGAGTGGTCGGTTGTACGTGGCGACATTGGCCATTTTTCTAATACCACTAATCCTACCCAAGAAATACCTCACCCTCTTTGGCAGTTTGCTCCTTTCATCGTCAAAAGAAAGAATCCACAAATTATAATTCCAAGTAAAGTTGTGGGTCTCCTTTCATTAAAGATTCGGTAATGGACCACCATGCTTCCTTCAGTTAGGACTTAGGAGTTCTCCCACCAGCTTTCCTCTTCCAAAAACTCACACCAGGGGCTTTCGCTTCTCTCTTCTCACGTCTCTTCTTCTTTCTTTTCTCTTCACAAACAATGGCTGGTTATTACCAGCAAAACGAGTCTTACTCTACTGCACCTCCTGTCTCGTTACACCTGTGTTTCTTGATCTCAATTCTGTTTCTGTTGATGGGTCTGTCGTGGTACTTGAACTACGAGTCTGCTTTAGAGGGTGTAATGGATCAGCTGAAGCTGGTGCTCCTGTTGCTGCCTCTTGTTCTCCTGCTGGCAGTCCACTGGCTATCGAGTGAGGAGAGGAGGTGGCTTCCCTTCTTCATTCCTCTTCCTGAGCAGGAGTCCTTTCACCGCGCTGGGAGCTCTCCTTGGGGCGTGGGGCTGCTCTTGGTTTTCCTCTTTTTCATGGTCTCGTACCAGTCTTCCTTGCACGAGAATTGGTTCCCTCTGCTGGCCAGATGAAGATGCAGCTGTTCTGGACGTTGGAGAAGGTTCTGTAATTATGCGAGTGGATATTTGCACTTTTGGCATATACCACTAATATTTTTGTACAAGATGTTGTTGGATTAACTTATAATTAGTCGCTACTACCTACTTAGATAATGGCCAGAAACTATATTTTCTGCTTTTGTATCCTTAGTTAAAACTTTTTACAGGCAATTTTAGCTGTAATTCGTGAGAGAAGGAACATGCATTTGAGTGTTAAAGGTATAGTAGTTAACGATCATCAGTCAGTAGGGGCTCGTCTCTGAAGTCTGAAGTACACACTTCATATTTCCAACTTTTATATCTAATAAAATCTAGATAGTACTGGAGTATTTGGTTTGTTAGATTAAGTATTAGATGTTGCGGACATCAGTGATCACTGATCAGACTCTGGCCGTAAAGTTTTGTGGCTCAACAGAATTGATTTCATATCTTGCGACTTAAATTTCTACGGAATTGAATGATCAGATTATTAGTTTTTTTTGGGTAAAGGATCAGATTATTAGTTTATGGAAGAGATGGCGTAGTACAATCAGGAGATCCCGTAAAAGTTCTTAAAATTGCCATGAGATAAAGGAACTACCAGCTGTAGTGGCATTGCTTTATATCATCGCCAGACGTGATCAAGCATCCATCTTAGAATTCAATAACCACGCTTGACTAGGGAAAGTAATCAAATTTTCATAATTGGAAATAGAAGAACACGCCTGTGGAGTTTGAAAATAGCACGTATATCTGAGGGAAATACCATCGAACACCATACTTTTTTAACCAATGAAGCTCGCTCCAATCTTTCAAGATTTTAGACGTGAATAAGCGTCTGAATAGTAAAAACGTAACCATAATTGTATTCCATCCAGGATTCTCTGGAATTCTCTACTACTGATAGGTGTAAAGACGCCCCTATATCAGCTGTGAAGCTGGGCATACTTTCCTTCTCGACCTATCGAGCTGCTAAGTGGAAAATAATTGACCTCTATTCTTATCTCATCTCTTTAAACAACTGGTGAATTGCCTTTAGCCAAAAAAGATAATAAAAGTTCCCAACTGGGAAGATTTTTTTTAGGAAAAAAAGTGCGCAAAAGATAAAAGTTGGCAAAAGTTTGGAAGACATGAGGTCCAAATGATGCCACCAATCAGCCTTCTGATGCTGATGCCTGCCTCTTATTCTTTCTGGTGCTGAGAGACCGGACACTTAAGAAACACACCGATAAATCCATGCCCATGGTTCATTGTCCATTGTCAATGAATTGTATTAAAAAAAAAATTGTCAATGAAGATTATTTTGTTGATAACTTGGGAAATGAAGAATTTGGGACTGGGCTTCAGATACACAATATGGGTTGGGCCTTAAAAGTTAAAACTCCATTACCAACCAATGCGCAAAACTCTTGCGCTAATGAAGTCGGGGACACACTTGTTCCGACACTACAAATTTCCCCGAGAATCCATCCCCACAATCTGAGAGACAACGGTAGAAGGCACAAGAGATGACGGAGGATCCCAACAAGATGGAGACTGAGGAAGCCGTTGAGAGGAAAGTTGAGGTGATTACGAAGCTCCCTTTCAGACTTGTTGATACCAAACCCATTCTCCGAGACCCCGTACCATTTTCTCGAGCTTTTTCAATATTACCTAGTGCCACTTTTCATTTTTCCATATTATCCGGAAAATCTTTGTTTCTTCTGTATGACCTAAAAACTAACGAAAATACTCTTCTTCCCAAAATGTAACATAAGTCTTCATTCTTCCCAAAATTAGTGATTTACAGGAACATCCATCATCGTGATTCAAATCACCACCGATGCCGTCCAACCTGGAAAAATTAAATTTAATTCAAAAAATAATAAAATTAGCGGAAAAGACTATAAAAAATCTATGATGAAGGAATTTTGATGCAAAAGCAGCGGAGAAGCCTACCCAACTACAAAAATTGAGGTCTACATATAAGGAAACACATATAAAGGCCACTCATTGGTGCTCGACCGCTCGTAGACATCAAATAAGAGGATAAAAATAGGCAAAATCATGAAATACTCATCGTCGAATGACAAGTTCAATTTATATATCTTTCTGTGATCCTAATGAAATGGAAGAGGAGAAAAAATAAGGAAAAAAGCAAAAAAAATAGAAAAAACGGATAAAAAATGAGCGAGTTATGATATTTTGAAGATTGCCGTAAAATCGTATCGTCGAAGATACGACCTGAATAGAGTCGTGTCTTCGACGATACGATTTTACGGCAATCTTCAAAATGTCATAACTCGCTCATTTTTTATCCATTTTTGTCAATTTTTTTTGCGTTCTTCCTTATTTTTCTTCATCTTCTACCTCATGAAGATATATTAGGATGAAAAAATAAGAAAAAATAAGAAGAAAGAATAAAGTGGAAGCTTTCTGGCGAAGCTCCGAACGTCACAGCGATCCAGACCAAAGCCGACGATCGCCCACGCAAAAAAAAGCTATGATCAAGAGATTTTGATGTAAGATAGCGGCGAAGGCCACCCTACTACAAAAGATGAGATCTACATGTAAAGAAACACATATAAAGGCCACCCATTGGTGCTCAATCGCTCATGGACATCAAATAAGAGGATAAACGTGAAATACTCGTCGGCGAGCGATAGGTTCAATTTATATATCTTTCTGTGATACTAATAAAATGGAAGAGGAGGAAAAATATGGAAAAATGTAAAAAAATGGGCGAAAATAAATTAAAAAATGAGCGAGTTATAATATTTTGAACATTGTCGTAAAATCGTGTCGTCCAAGACACGACCTGAATAGAGTCCTGTCTTCGAAGACACCACCTCAAATGGAGTCGTGTCTTCGAAGGCACGATTTTACGGCAATCGTCAAAATGTCATAACTCGCTCATTTTTTCTCCGATTTTTTTTTCGTTTTTCCTTATTTTTCCTCCTCTACCACCTCATGAAAATATATTAGGATGAAAAAAGAAGAAGAAAGAAGAAGAAAGAAGCGAGTGGAAGAGGAGGAAAAAATGAGGTAGAAGCGGAGGAAAAATAAGGAAGAAGGCAAAGAATGGGCAAAAATGGAGAAAAAATGAGCGAGTTATGAAATTTTGAATATTACATGTAGATCTCACCTTTTTTAGTAAAGCAACTTTCTCCGCTGCCTTACATCAAAATCTCTTGATCATAGCTTTTTTTTTTTGCGTGGGCGGTCTTCGACTTTGGTCTAGATCGCCGCGACATTCGGAGCTTCACCGAAAAGCTTCCACTTTATTCTTTATTCTTATTTTTTCTTCCTAATATATCTTCATGAGGTGGGAGATGAGAAAAAATAAAGAAAAATAAAAAAGGGCAAAAGAAGGATAAAAAATTAGCGAGTTATGACCTTTTGAAGATTGCCGTAAAATGTCATAACTTGCTCATTTTTTATCCGTTTTTGCCATTTTTTTGCGTTCTTCATTTTTTTTCCTCTCTTCTATTTCATTAGGATGACAGAAAGATATATAAATTGAACTTGTCGCTCGCCGACGAGTATTTCACGATTTTGCTCATTTTTATTCTCTTATTTAATGTCCACGAGCGGACGAGCACCAATGAGTGACTTTTATATGTATTTCTTTACATGTAGATCTCAATTTTTGTAGTTGTACTTTTATATGTATTTTCCCGCTGCTTTTACATCAAAATCCCTTCATCATAGATTTTTTTCTTGTCTTTCCCACTGATTTTGCTGTTTTCCTACATTAAATTTTTTTTTAAACGACGCTAACAGTGATTTGAACCACGATGATGGACGGAGCTTCGTCGGAATATCTTCTTCCCCAACTAGATTCTCCCATAAATCGCTAATTTTGGGAAGAATGAAGCATTTTGGGAAGAGAGACATTTTGGGAAGAGGGGCATTCTGTGAAAATGGGGTGGTCGTCGTAGGGGGGCGCTCGGAATTATTGGTGGAATCACCGCCTTTGCTTCTTAAAACCGAGCCAAGGTTTTCATGTCGTCTACAACACGATCCTTCGGATAGCAAAGGCACAATCCAGCTAAAAGAAAGGCATTTTTTGGTACTCTAAGTCGAGTCTAGGCCATATGAGATTTTACGGGAAAAACAAGGTAATATGGGGAGAAAAAAATGGCGCCAGGTAATATAGAAAAAACTCCATTTTCTGGCATTGGCATCTGAATCTTCACTTGTGTTCTACTCCCTCCATTTTTAGTAAATGCAGTTTTCTTTAAAGGAACTAAAAATTTAATTATTTTGAAGAAACTTGTATATATTAAAGAAAATTATATTCATTAAAAGTTACTAGAGGGAGTAGTAATTTGGAGTAGATAGATAGATGAGTCGATGACTCTATGATACGTTTATCATTTTTTGGGGTTGAGACTCTCAGATACTGCGATCAGACCCGATTGAGACCGAGCAAGCGGTGCTGCGGCTGCCACCTTTTCCACCGGCCGGTGCTACATCCACGTTGAAGCCCCAATCAAGTAGAGGGCGATAATTGCCTATTTTTACCTTTTATGTTCGTGATAAGTGTATCCGCTCCCTGCCATTGCTAGTTCCTGCGTATTTTTTTTGGCTGTTGAAAGCTTACTGATTGATGAGTGGTGGTGAACTAATTGGATTTGGTTACGTCCGCCTATTGTCTTTCTCCACTGACCAAAATCCAAATTCTGGTCGTTCTGCTGTTTTTTGAAGCCAAAGAAATTGTAGAAAAAAGAAGTCCGTCCTTGACTCCTTGTTAACCCCGTTGCAAAAACATGCTATGCGATCCTCATGGGTCGATTTTATGCATGGATGGGCATTTGGACAATTGTTGTACTCATTCCGTTTCAAAATATTATGTACACTTAGAAAATTTTCATTTTTATTGGACCATGAAGTCCAAAAGGAAGTCACGTAATTTCTTCTCCTTGATATCCCGTCCAACTCACATACTCGTTCATAAACCAAATTCAAGTCAATCCTTCCAAGTCTCCTCTAATTTTGAAAAGAAGAAGTTATGTGATTTGGTGAAATATACATAGTATTTTGGAACAATAAATATTTCTAAATGTACATAGTATTTTGGGACGGAGGGAGTAGGACTTATAAACGGCTAATAGACCCCCTGTACTCGTTTTAGTATGAACCCCACATGCAATTTTAATTTGTTCCGGCCTTGTGGCTGCATGGATGGGGTTGAAAGAAGAAATTAAAAAGAGATGTATTCCCTCTTCTCACTTTTAATTGAGACAATTAGTAAAATATTCAAACCAAAATTTGATGCTAATGATCTCTAATTATTCTCCGTCCAAAGATGTCTTCTCCACTCGGGCCCTCTTTGTGCTTCTTGCACCTAGATCTAATTCTTGACAGGTCCACCCATATTCTAAATAGACTCCAATACTGTATAAAAAAAGGCTCCAACATAAGCCGCAATAAGGATCATATTCTTTCTAGTTCAAAAAGCGGTATGTGCTTTCGAATGAATTCGGCGTTGAAACACAAAAGGTTCATCTGACGATGATACAATCAAGAGTACAATGATACTTCCCGGTTTCGTATTATGAGTTGCCTCTGTAATTGAAAATGCTAGGAAGAAATACGTTTCAGGCTGAGCGGCAGCACATTATATGTGAACAACCTACCAACCTCAGATGGATGCACTTCATTTTTTTTTTTTTACCATACTTGAAGCATCGTCTGGGGCTGTGCCTGCCAGCTCTAGCAACGTGTCGCACCTCCGAACCGTCAAACGTACGACTTACGCTGAACGCGGCGTGCTACCAACGCCCAACGAAAACCAGAAAAAGAAGCTCTCCCGCTTTAAGTAGCGGCTCTCCTGCTGGCAGCAAATTTAGGGCGACTTCCTTACTAGCACTATAATAGAACCAAGCTCCTCTCCATCGCCGTCTTCTTTTCACAAGGAAAGCTCCAAACAAGATGAGCGTGGTGATCTTTGACGGGGTAATGGTGACGCGGTTCGTGGAGGACAGCGACGCCTTCGACGCGTGCATCAACGAGCGGTTTGCCACCCTCGACGAGGACGGCGACGGCGTACTCTCCCGGTCGGAGCTCAAAAGAGGGTTTGAGGGCCTCGTGCCGCTCGGAGCACCTGACGCTGGCGGGGAGGAGACCGACCACACGTACGACGCACTCTTCTTGCACAAGTTCGACTCGGACGGAAATGGCGCCGTCCACATTGGGGAGTTCAGGGCGGTGATGAAGGAGGTGATGCTGGCCCTGGCGCGGGGCATTGGGGAGTCGCCCGTCCACATTGCCACCGAGAAGGATAGCTTGCTCATGAAGGTGGTCGAGCACGAAGCAGCCTTGAGTACGTAGGTGAACGAAGACAAAACATGGTGCTCATATACGACCAGTTTAGCTCTTTTTCACATTTTTCAATCCTCATTTTCTTTTTTCTTTTCCTTTTTTTTTTACAATAATTGGTTTGAGTCGAGGAATGAGGGAGTGGTGTATGGGCTCGATTTTTTTTTGTAGTTGTTGAAGTGCAATTTTTTTTTTGTTTTTCTTAGCAAAAAAATTGTATTGCTTCTGCCCTCCGGGCAAATGTGCAATCTTTTTTTTATTATTATGATGAAGCCACAGACAAATGTGCAATCACAAGTTCACAACTGTCTATGTCACTCTTTGCGCTCGGTAACTTAAACAAATCGCGGAATAGCGCGTTTATGAATGTAATGCACTTTGTTTGAAGCCACTTTCCCCTATAATCTCTTCTTGACAGGGTTAAGAAAATTAATTCTCTTGCTGCTTGATGTGATGTCTAATGAAAGGGAAAAAACCGCTTCTTCACCCATAGCTTTAGAAGCAGGCGCTACTTTACCCAAATGCACCTTTAAGTATCAAGCAGTTGTCTAAAAGTTAGTTTTAGCACACACAAAAGAAGTCATTTAAAATTTGGAATATTCTAGTTCAGGTTAAATTCTCGATTGGGTTCATGAAAATTTGGAAAAATTCCATTCTTTCAAATAAAAGAATATCTTTTTTCTTTAGTTTATTTCATATTGATCTCCATTGTTTTTCTTTTGATGGACCGAAGATCTCCATTTTCACACAATTAGTTATATGCTTCATATCGGCTGTGGTGAACAGCAAAGAGATATGCCAAAGTAGGATTGCTGCAATCACGCTTAGCACCTATGCAATAAAACGATTACCAAGTCAACAGTTAAAAAAAACCGTTGGACAGCATCTAAATTCAGCCATCAGGGAAAAAACAAGAGAAAAAATTGTGTGTATTTAAATGGAAGTCGGCATTGCTTACAAATGCTTATTTGCTGACATGTAACTAACCACATTTAAGAAGTAAAAAACCTTTCTTATCCTTTGTATACCTCGAAAATTCTTTTCTTTTTTAATCTCTACAATGAGAAAGCTTGTGTTAATAGGAAAAATCAGTCGAGGGTAAAATGTGCTTTATTTAAAACTGGGATATAGCTATCGATCAGGATGAAATCTTCAACTGCCTTCCACACCCCTTGGATTAGAGTGTTACAAGAACCAGAATCTAAATCCGTTGCTTTTAAAGGGGTTTAGAAGGATTACTGATTTCAACAGGCAATAGAGATTTTCGCTGGACAAGCTTATCAGATAGTAGTTTTTTATACAAGGGCTTACTTGTGTATACGCCAGCCACAGAAGCAAGATCCTGGTTTCCATCTCGATTAGAGGTCTTCAGTTGTTCCTTCAAAGTTGTTAGATTTTCACTGCCAGGCATCTGGTCAAGGTGAAGCACATCTGCAGCAACTGTGGAAGCTATCAGAGGCTCTGTCTTTGCATCAAATTTCATATGCAATAGTTGTGGCTGGTGCCAAACATTTTATAATTGAGCAAGCCTGTTGTGCAGCTATTAGGTTGTCAAGATGGACCCAATCCATCCAGATGACTTTCAGCACAACGATGAGGACCTTGATAATGACCCAACCTGGATGACGGAGGAAGCACTGGAAAATGTGAAGTTTGGCTAAAAAATGACTGTTGAGGGGGTTGTGGTGATTCGACATAAGTCCCTGCCATATCATTTGCAGGTTTCTGGCCTCCCAAGACAGCTTCAGTTGTAAAGTCTACCCCGTTTTTTTTCACCTTCACATCTGTACTTGCGTAGAGGCAATTATGACTTGAGCTCACAGGGGAAGAGGACATTTCTCTACTTTCTGAACGTTGGCTAGAATCTTCAATATCTGAAGTACATGAATAATCTGCAACTTGAGCTCCTGAATATTCAGTAGCACTTTCCTCACTAAGACATGAACAGAAGTTACTGCTCAGCAAAATATGCTGACTTCTCCCCACATCTAAGTCCAATGGTGCAGCTGTCCTGAAATCTCCAGCTAGAAGACCTTGATTGTGCCTTTAAATCCTCATCATATAGGTGCATGAAGGAAGCAATAGTTTGTACGTCATTACCAGAGAAACCAAAATTGCATTCATCGTCATTTGGACTGTAAACAAGTCCAGAGCTCAATATTTTATTCTCCCCTCCACATGATCTCATGACCACATCAGCATACGAGGTGTTTCTGGCCTTCATCTTCTGCCACTCAAGTGGTTTCAATGGGTTCTTGATGCAGAAGCAGTCTTCTCTACTAACTAGTGTGTAACTCTCAGCATTCTTGTTCATCAAGTGATCATAGTAGTCAATTTTAGACTTGCTGTCGTGATCAAATGATCTGGTTGAAAAACCAAGGTTGCTATCCAAGTTGCAAAAAGTTTTTAAATTCTTAGCTGACTCATTAAAAGAGGAAGACGCTCTATCTTCTCTTGTACAATCAATATGTTGGTTGGAGCTACAGAAGTGACAGTTAAATCGATCATTGGTGCTATTTTTCGAAGATCTTCAGTAGATCTGGGGCCACAATGTCGGGCATTTAACTTCACAGAATTACTTTTTGCATTCCTGTGTAGCCCATTCATGGGCCTTGAACTTGAGCCAAATGCATGGCACCTTGCTTGCCCATCATTGGTCCGAAAGTTGATCTCTAACAAACGAGCATCAAGTATCATACTGTTTGGAACCAGAATCGGCAGCAAACTCTGTCCTAAGCCTTAACTTCCAACTTGATGATTTCGACTGCTCAATCGTGACAAAACCATTATTATCCATCACGCTATCAATTCCATCCCGTAAAGGGGATTGCAAACAATCATCTTCTGCAAATTCTTGTCCCAACATGATTTCCCCCGGAGGTTGCTCTGAAATGGTAGCACAAATGGCCATATTTTCTACAGTTTCACTAATTGTATCCCCTGAGTTTGCAGAAAACTGTTCATGAGCAATTAGTGACGACTTTGTTCTAGACGTGTCAGATGCAGTAGAAAGTTCCTTTGCTTCCACATTTTCATTTTCTTTTCCTCTTGACCGTTCTTTCTTTTTGAGTTTCTTCTCTTTTTCCTTTGTTCTTCACCTCTCCTTGCGATCTTCTACTTCCTTTTTCTCTTTCTCTTCTTCTTCAAGAAGTTGTCTCTGTATTAGGTGAAATATAGCTAAATACACCAGGATGAGAGAAAATATATGCCATGAGACAAAATATATGCCATTCATTGGAACTATAATCCCATAAATCTGCTTCAGTATACCTGTTTTCTCACGGTGATGATTTCCTTGCATGCTATTTGGATACGCTCTTCCAACATCTTCAGTGCCAAACCAACAAATGTACTATGAGCATTTCGTCTAGCAGTTCCTTCCCTGGAAGCTTTTTCTACCTGTAGATGTATATAAAGCTCCAGTTTCAAAGACATGCAACTCTACAGGTGCGCATGCAGTAAGTGCGAATATGCTACCGATATCATGACAATCACAGTGCCTTATTTTAACAATGTGGCATTAGTGGCAAATTTGACAGTATGCGACAACTTATTTGCGAGATTATAGAATTGTCATGTCATCTAAGTACGTAATTTAATAGCATTCAAATGAAGTAACATAATTCCAAAAGTTAGCCAACAATGTCGGACTGATTTTTCTTTAATGGATTATCCTTTGTCTGAGAGAAAATGCATTGGTTTTTACACTAGTCAGTCAACATATCCTCTTCTTTCATCCAAACTAAAATGTCTTTTTACTATTAATTGTTGATCACTTTCCCAGAATTATATACCCCCCAAAACAATATAAACTTCAGGTACAGACAGTAAAGTGCACATAAAAAAATTAAACCAAGTAAGAAGAAGAAGGCCTAACACATTTGCAACTAAGTCAACAAAATTCACCTATATGCAAGTCTTTCAACAAAATCCTCTTCCTTCATTCGAAACAGAGATTGCCGAGTTTCATCACTCAATTCTGATCAGAAATCAGTCAATGTGCTGCAAGAAAGTCTAGCTGTGTGCAAAGCACAGGTCTCTCTAACTCCATGCCCTCTTCCGTAATTAGCCATTCCTTGACTTATCCAACCCCAGTTTCCGCCACCACAAGCATTACGGTGTAATAAACCTGCACCTTCTTCAGTCTCATGCATGGCTATCAGCGAATAGTTTTCGAGGATTAACCCATTGCACCTAGAGCAGTATAAGTTTTTTCGAGCTTGCTCAAGTAGAGTTTGTTTGTCGAACCTGAAAAGATTTTGCCGCTCCTGACGTGATAACTCACTCCAGAACTGATAACAGGCCAATAACAAAAGATGGAAATGACTATGAAAAATTGTGGTCATAGCCAAGAGAACTACATTATAAAAACTGTAGCCAGAGCGAACTTGTTAGCACTCATGAAACTTGATGAAGGGGAAGGTGTTGTCTCCCATACATTACCAAAAACAGAAAATATATTTTGGAAGAAGTGATAGAACTGGGCAATGGCATACAAAGTTGATTCCACTAAGGTACGTTACACAGTGAGAATTTATTCTTTTCCTTTAAAAATTGAATTGTAAATGAACAAAACAATCATCATCTTAAACTAGCTCCAACTGTGTTAAAAAGTTTCAATGGATCACAAGAGGAATTCCCCTCAAAACCGAAAATAGAAATGCATCTACATTTCATTTCCATGCTTGGTCTTTTTTCACTCTTCCTTGGACCGTAGATTCAATTTTTTTTATTTGTGTCTGCCTTAAATGATAAATTCCATCCATTATGCCTTGACATCATATATAAGTCAAATTCCAAAGATTCTAAAATCATGATGAATCGCCAATTGCGATCCGTATGCACGCACACTCGTACACAATCCTCGTAATGTTATTAACAACAATTACAACGTAACCTTTTTTATAAATCAAGTTCCGCAGATTCTAAAATGAGCATAAATCATCAATTGAAATTTGTATGCGCGCACAGTAGCACACAATTCTCGCGAATTCTGTCAACTATTCCAATCATGTCGAAACCATAACAAGAACACTCCACAAAAGATGCAATATACATAAAATCAAAAACAGGAAACGAAAGCGAATGACAACTACCGTCTGTATTTGATCGAGAGTGACACCGTGAAGATGCTCGGACCAGATTCCACTCGCCAACTCCAACCCCAACGACGACAGACGCGCCGAAGCATCGCCGAATTGCGCATTATGCTGAAGCAGCCAGGGCATCTTCTCAACCCCTTCCTTACTCCGCTTTCCCCGCCATCAACATTCCGATTCCCCACTTCCAATTATCATGATTCTATCTCCACTCGAAACGATAAAAAAAAAAAGAACACAACAAAGACTGCGCCGATCCAATTGCGATGATTCTATCTCCAATGGCGGCTATCCCAGGACTGGATCTATCGCGTCAAATCGAACGAAACGGCTATCCCAGGTTGCGAGCTGCTGCGGACGGGTGGGGATTAGTAAGCCAAAACGGGTTTTCTCACCTCATGGACGCGATCGTGGAAATGCCAAAAGCTCCCTAGAGTCTTCATGCAATTGGATACGCTGATTACAATTCTAGGTGATATTTGGAAAGAAAAATGGCCTTTTGGCATGAGGGGGTTGTCCTAAACTTGAGTCACAGAGAGGTCTGGCCCGTAACGTGAGTGTCTTCGGATTTGCTGTCTGCTGGGAATGCTGTCCGATGGTCATGCGAAACACGACCTAACAGTTCCATGCATTTCTTTTGCCATATTGTACAACCATATGTTTTTTCAAAATAAACTAATTTTAGTTTTATTTTCAAAAGAAGATTATTACGCGGCCAATGAATTCAAATAAAAATATTTGATGTTCGTCGTGACACTGGGAAGTAAGTGCCATCATACAGTCTCGACGACGTGATATAGGCTTTGTTTAGTTAGCACTTTTAGGAGTAGTAAATTCAAATTCTTTAGATAAATCTAGGTTTAAGAAAATAGGTGTTTTGTTGGCCAAAATTAACTTCATTTGATGAATTTAGGTCATAGTGATAAAAATTGTAATTTTTAAAAGAAGATAAAGGCATTTGATAACAAAAAAAAATATGGGAAACTGCATTTTTTTTTAACGATTACCCTTATCATTTTTTGGCATTTACACCAAAAGAAGCTGGAAGAAAAGGGCCATACTCTCTTATCAAATCAAAAGGAGGAAAAAATAGTACTATTGATTCTTTTAGAAAAATAGCACTATTATGATACTCCCTCAATCCAAAATCACCTGTCCGGATTAGAAAATGAACTAAAATCCTTTTTCTAATACGGACATGTAATTGAGGACGACGGAAGTAGATAGCTCGTGAAGTTTTAGGGCATGGACTCCTGAGTCGTGCCCACCTATTCAAAACTGAGCCCATTTGTAGCCAACAAAACTGAGCCCATAAGTGCAAGAAGTAGAGTACAGAGCCTGCAGCCCGCCCACAACTTTAACTGGGTCGTTTCTATTGCCTGTCCCAGTGTCTCCCCAAAGAACCAACTCCTCCATAAGATCCTTGGAGTGGTCTTCATCGGCGATCGGAGGTCAGCGACCACCTGTGATCGGGGTCGATGTCGTCGTTGTTGTCGCTCCGTTACGGGGATGGCCTGATGGTGGTGGGGATCTCCTTTTGCACGGCCTTCCTCTGTGAGTCCATCTCCTGGCTCCTCATCTACCGCACCGCCTCCTACAAGTCCCTCCGCTCCTCCATCGACAAGGCTGCCAAGAAACTCGAGACCATGAAGTCCCCCGCCCTGCCCGCCACCAAGAAATCGTCCAAGACCAAGAAGATCGACCGCGTCGAGACCAGCCTCAAGGAGTCCTCCCGCGACCTCTCCCTCTCCAAGTTCAAGTCCGGGGCCCTTGTCGCCGCCGTCCTCATCGTCGTCTTCGGATTCCTCAATTCGCTCTTCGAGGGGAAGGCGGTGGCGAAATTGCCCTTCGCCTCCGTGGGGATTGTGCAGAAGATGAGCCACCGGGGGCTCTCTGGGGACGACGCCACCGACTGCTCCATGGCGTTTCTCTACTTCCTTTGCTCGATTAGCATCCGCACCAATTTGCAAAAATTCCTCGGGTTTGCGCCTCCTAGAGGTGCAGCTGGTGCCGGACTCTTCCCCATGCCAGACCCCAAGACGAATTGATGCGCTTGGAGGGAGGACAGCGACGAAAACGAGGTGCTCTTACCGACCTCTCTGCTTTAGAAACTCTTTTGATAAAGAGCTGATTGGAATCTGTGGGTTTAGTGATAATTTTAACTCGATGCTCCAGTGTTGTGTTTAACAACTGGTTGCTTTATTTACTAAATTGTGGTGGATCAGATGAAACTGGTCCTTGTAGCTTATTCTTGGTTTGTACCGTTTCGAATTTTAATATCTTAATTGTTGAGAGAACTGTTAGCAGTTATGTAGTTGATGATTCCAACACGCGGCTAATTAGTCTGACATCCATTATAGCACTTGTGGAATGAGAAAGAAAGTGAAAGTCTTCTCCTTGATTGGAGGCTATGCTCTCTCGGGTGTAGATCTGCTGCTCGAACAATTGACTTTTAATAGTAATAAAGCGCTTAGTTTAAAGTAGACATGTTGATTTATTTTTTTTGTCTGAAATGGTTGTTTGTGCTATATATGTACGATCAAGCATTAGAAGTATATTTTTGGTGGTTTAACTAAGGAGGATATGTGTTTTTGAGTGTTGACTTGTTGCCAATGCAGTGTAGCCATAGATTTCACGATTGAGGAAATTTCTTTTGACGCTGATAATGAAATATGTTTAGATGGATTGGTTTATGTTTAGATGGATTAAGTATGTAGTCAAATGATGCAATGTACATTCTTACAGTTATATTTAAATCTTTCTTCCTCTCAAGCGCATGGAAGAGGCTGAGATGATATCACATAAAACTTTCAGTAGCTCTAGTGCATATATTATACTCTTTTGCTGTGTTTTATAGTAGATAATGACGGTTATTTCTTTTCTAAATTGGGTTACGATAACCATGTTCTATAGTTGCATTAGCATATTAACACTGCGGCCAATGTTTAACTCATCAAATTTCCTAGATTGATTTTACCAATTTGAACAATCCTTTCTTTATTTTATAGAAAGAAAGTAAGAAACAACAGTACTAGGGATCAGAGAGAGAATGTGAGCAGAGTGAGGGAGATGAAGACAAGAAAGAAAGGAAAATCTGAAAGAAATAGATGGTATGGATGGTGGTTGTGCCAAAAGTGGTTGTTGAGAACTTGTAGGAAATTACAGTACTAGGGATTGGAGAGGATTTGATGCGCAATAGATACCAACCTCCTAGAAGTTTTTAACTGGTCCACACGTTCCGTCACTAACTGCTCATAGTTGAGGACCGATCGGCTTTTCATTATTCGAACATTTGCAGCATCAATAGCATATTTTCGATATTCGTCAACATCTTCTGGAACCTTTTTCTTCTCATCCACGTGTGGAAGAGGAATCTGCATCAATAGAGACAAGTATCAAAATCACATTCTGTTTTTTTGACATAAATGGATGATACCTTGATCTTTCTCATTTTATCAGTAAAGTGTGAATTGAACTCGAAAATGTCAGTGTTGGAGATATTCTTGGTGTTCGGCCCCTTTTTAAGAATCTTGTATTTTCTATTTTGTGCACGATAGAGAATGCAGCAACCTAACGAAATCATCATCGCTCACGTTCAACTGGGATACAATCTCTTTGTAGTTCAATCTGTCAGATGTATTAAAGAGAAGTAACAAACAGGCCTGAAACAGAAAAGATATCAGAAAGACGCCACTATATATGAAAGCAGAGCCAGAGGCCAAAAAAAGTTAGAAAGCAACAAAATTATGTCATTGAGAAACAGTATTTACATTGGTCAAGTGCTTCAGTTTACCTGATAAGTTGTTACTATCAACTCGATTTTCTTTTGCTCGAACTTGCCAATTATATTGCGCATACCCAGCGAATATATCCAAGTGAGCTTCCT
Source organism: Houttuynia cordata (assembly GCA_039654745.1). Lineage (NCBI taxonomy): Eukaryota > Viridiplantae > Streptophyta > Magnoliopsida > Piperales > Saururaceae > Houttuynia > Houttuynia cordata. The sequence goes on from CM077504.1 coordinate 35,733,753, forward strand.
GTGTTTGCTCACAGTTCAATTGAATTCCTCGAACACCTCAACGCGCTTGACCTGTCCAGCGAATATGTCAAGTCAGCTTCCTGTCTTTGTTCACAGTTTGATAAAACTCCTTGAACACCTCAACGCGCTTGACCTGTAAACGTAAGATGAATTAAAACTAGTTCATATCTGCTTTTTCAATCCACACAATTAGTACGATACAGGGGAGTATAAAGCACTAGTTTTAAATTTGGTTTCTAAACTTTATTTGGATGGAGATGGTTTCTTTCAACTCAAAATAACGCCGCAGCAACAAAAGAAGGGCGATTACTTAACCACTTAAGTGCTGATAATTTATTGGAAAGAAACAGAAACCTGTCTTGTTGGATTGGTAAGTGAAAGGACTCGAACTGAATTCAGCGTATTCTAGCTAATCTTCGGGTCAGAATTCTCTATGCTGTGATTGTGGAGTTGCACTGTGGAGATGAAGGGATTGGTGGAAACTTTACTGTGCTTGAAGAAGGAATGGGCAAGAGAAGAGTGATGGGGATTGCCTAAGGTTGTAGGACGGGCGGCGGGGGCTCACGGCCAGTGATGGTGGTGTTGGCTCTCTCCAAGGGGCCGCCCTTCTGCTACTCTATGACCACTCTACTAAAAGCTAGGGAGATGAGGAGTCTTGATTAGGTAATGAGCCCCTACGGACTCCCTATACGATAATGGACACCAGTAAAGCATGCATTTAAATAAGCAAATAGGCATAAGCTAATTATCAAAAAAAAAAATAGGCATAAGCTACTACTACTGCTACTAATCTCTGCCAACAAGTGATAAGGCAAATAAAGGATAGGTTGAGGTTGTTCACAGTTGGCTAAAGTAGCATAGAAGAGTTTTTGGTCCCCTCAGTTGCATCCTCCAGTATATCCTTCACCTTAGAGGAGCCGTAAGATCGACGACACACACATAAAGCATGTTTTGCTGGAGCGCACAAGAACTGTGTATATGACAACGAACCTGGAGTTCAACGGCTCCTGTAAGCAGAGGATATCCGGAAAATGTCTCCGGGAGGACAAATAACTTTTTGAAGTAGAATGTGTTGTGTGTCCCAGAATTGTTAGTCTGGGCAACCATGGCTGCAGTAGCTTATTGTCCAAGAACGTTGTCATAAATTATACTATCTAAGTTTTGCTTTAATAGCCCGATTTGGTTTCAGCTGATCTACGCTTCCAATGCAAGGAAATATTGTTGCAGATAAAAAATATGGTCGATGATACAAATCCAAAGTGTGTTGAAGACATATTGCCAAATGATTTTGTAATTTTGCATTCTATAGAGTTTGGAAATCATGTAATGCGGTAGTTTTTTCTTGCAATAAATCAAATAGGATGCTTTTAGAACTTACCTATTATTACTGTTTGGAGAAGGGAAGAGGAAGATTGTTTCAACAAGGATAAGCTTATAAATCGTAGATGACATTTAACCATGCATATCAGCATATGTCTTATCAATATAGTTCGCTTCTGATAACTTAATTTTTATCACACCCCAAAATCCCTGACCTTGATCAGAGTGCGGAAGTCTTCTTAAATACCATCTTCGGTGAGGTAGGAACCTTGTAACGAGACTGGGGAGAGTTGAACCAACCAACCAATTACATCATCTCAGAAGGATGTGCAGTCAACAATACTAGGACTACTCAAGAACATGGGAATTCACCATCCAATCTCAAAATAAAACATTGTAATTGTATTAAATGAAACTTACTAAGTCTTTATTATAGCAAATAGCAATAATTGTCAATATAAAGAATTTATTAAAGTTGTGGCACATAACAGCCAGCAAATATCAAACTAAGCGAATAACTGAAAATTTTCTAAGCATCTTCACGCATCTGCGTCACCTTCCTGTCCTGCAATCGTCTTGAATCACTGATCTTTCACGCCTGCATCAGAGGATGCATGAGTATTCCGCATAAATACCCAGTAGGATGTAAAACCCACCAGAGACACAATAAACAACGTGAAGAAATGTTTACATAATAGAAACAGAAATCTATATATATTCGAATGACTGATCACAATGTTTACTTCACCTGAACAAAAAGGTCAATTAACAACAATAATCCTAACTCGCAAGTACATGGAACAAACATCAATAAGACTTCGAACGATCATATGTGTAAGGAGAGAATAATAATTTTATCAAAGGCCCCAGGCATATATAGTGCAAAGAATTACAATTTCTGCTCGCTGAACTTATCACTCGTAAGTGACTAAATAATCATATCAGAACCACCCTAGGGGTTCTCTCTTTAGAACCTTGCCACACGTCTAGGATGCTGGCCCCACCAATGCTTACAGACACGATGGACGGAGACTGAGAACCTTCCGTAATGTCAACAGTCTAACGTACAAATAATTGGAAACTTCACAAGATCTAGGAATAGCTTTAATGAGCATACTAGGAATCCACTTCCGAGAGATCCTCGCAAGGTCTCTAGTGGAGAAAATAGTCATACAACAATATGAACAATATTTCAAAGGAATAGAGGTCACAACGCTCAAAGGTTTTAAGGTATATTTCACCGGAATAGACTCACTCTTTGGAGTACAAATAAATCATTAATCAAAATGGACTCACTCTTTGGAATATAATTAAACCATCAATCACTCAATAGAATACACTTCCTCGTAAGGACACTGTTGAAATTCAAAGATCTTTGATCAACAGGTAACTCGCCAAAAGAGAAATAATAGATCGCAATCATAATTCAAACAACATGCTTCATGTCTAGCATTAGATAGGAACATCTTTGGAATTTAGGTTATACTATCTATAATACTGAATTAAAGATGAAAAGATGATTAGAATGGTTTGATCTCCAACTGGAACCCAAACTGACACAAAGCTGTAAGTAGATAATAAGACTATAGTTTATAGTAACTTATTTATAATATTAATCCTTTAGATCCACTAGTCTTTCAGTAATAGTTCATTTCATGTCTTACACCATATATTAGTGATATTTTAATCAGATTAGATTGTATCATTAAGTATTAGTATGTACTAGTGGCTTAGACCTTAATTACAGTAAACTGTGTTGATAACAACAGCTCCCTTCCGACTATCCCCACTGTAGGAATCTAAGTCTGAACTTTTAACAGTAGATTGTCCTATAAGTCTAGTTTTCAACCCAACAGACGACATATTTTCTGATTTTTCTTCAATTAATTATGATTTTTATACTGTAGGTCGTCGGCACAGGAACAGTTTTGGCCGAGACCCCTAAGTCTTAATCATGCATACTAATATGTATTACTAAACTTTAATCATGATAATAGAATCTTATTAACCTTAAATACTCCCCTCCTAGGATTGGTATAGATCCTTATATATTATGGAACTTAGTTATTACAAGTTTTTATACAACTTTTATCATATAACGAATCTAAGATACTCCCCCTTGAGACCTTAACACAAGAATCACAACCAATACTCATACGGTACAATTAAACCATAACTTTTACAGAAACAAAATAGAAATTTCTGACATCCAAAAGATCAAGAGATGAATAATGTTCTCATATAAAACCATCATGCAAGCATTAGAAGAGATAACACTTAAAGAGAATCAATAATGATACTCATAATCATAATTAATATAGAATTTCTCAACAATTCAAGCATTCATATAATCTATACTACTGGGATATAATCAAATAACTCATCATATAATAAATAGCAAGAGTTTAGAAACAATTTAGTAGGAAATTCATCTTACCCTCTTTGTAGAACGAAAAACTGCACGTCCAACATAGGTCCTCTTCTTCTCTACGCAACAAGACCTTCGCTCATTCGAATATGATGAGGCTTGAATGAAGAAGAATGTTGAAAAGGTTGCTGGAACAAGGGAGAAGGAGAGAGAAATAAGGCTGGGGCGTTCACAAACTCTCTAGTGTAATAAAATACAAGTTAACCTCCTTATGAGTGTTTATATAGACCATATGCCTATTCTAACTAAGATATTTTCCCCGTAGAATTCCTTCCCAATCCAATCTCTATATTATCTAATTAGAAGCTTCCCCATAAGTAGAATGGACGTCTTAAATTTAATCCTTTTTTATTAGTTAGGATTTGATGTCTACTTTATTTCTAAAAAAAAGCACTTTTCGGACTAAAGATCCGCCGGTGTGATCGATCGCTGCGTTAATTCGCACGATCACAGTACGGCGATCGATTGCTGCCTTAAATTGCCAAATTTCCAGTAAAAATAATCGATCGGGGACAAAGGCGATCGATTGCGTACCCCGACAATCAATCGCATACCAAAATTCAAACTAACATAACTTTTTGCTCCAAACTCCGAATTACGCACCGTCGGTGGCGTTAGAACGCTCTATTCGCGTACTCCAACCCCAAATTACAAAACATAGCAAAAACAAACATCAAAATTTCATATTTAAGATCAATCAATTTTAGTAAGCATACGATTTTTTTTCGGGTGTTACAATTGTTTTTTGAAATATGTTCTTAGAACTTGCTTTTACCAATATAGTTTTCTTTTGATGGCTTAAGTCTTCTTCTTTTTATAATCTATTTTACAACTTAATGGAATGCGTTATAATGCGAGCATGCAAGTGATAACTTCCTCGTTTGTTTTGTTTTGTTCGATTTTGAGCAAACTATCTGTCAAATCTTAATGTTCATCTAAATTAAATCGTGTTCAATTTTAGGTTGATTAGCTGCAGCCATCTAATACCACTGCAAACAATTGCATGATCACAATATACCTAATTACTCAATCGAAGTATCTAAGTTTACAACCAAGTGTTCGCTGCACAAGGGCTACTTAGCCAATTGATTGTTTTAGTATTCGTCAATGGCGACTCTTTTTCAAGGGGAGTGATAACCCTACATCAGATTTCCCACACATTTCCATACACATCAGCTGTATAGGAAATCTGATGTACAAATACCGTTTTCCCATTTTCAAAGGCGTTGTTGCCTGATTTCAATGGTCTAGGAATTGCTGATTGATGTAGAAAAGAAGGGACACGAAATAACAATACAAGATTATTAAAAAAATGAGAAGATTTTAATCTTAACGGCGACACTTTTTCAAAAGCGTTTTCGCCTCCCTGATTTCAATAGTCTAGGAATTGCTGATTGATGCAGAAAAGAAGGGACACGAAATAACAATACAAGATTATTGAAAAAATGAGTAGATTTTAATCTTAACGGCGACTCTTTTTCAAAGGTGTTTTCGCCTGATTTCAATAGTCTAGGAATTGCTGATTGCTGCAGAAAAGAAGGGTCACGAAATACCAATACAAGATTATTGAAAAAATGTAAGATTTTAAAAAGGTGAATATGAATGTCCAAGCATCCGAATGCAAAAGCCATATCGTCAAAATGGCCCTTGCCAGAATCTCAGCCTGATATACTTTCGGCAACGTAAAGCGCTGAAAACGCTATTGAGCAACGCATCAGAGACTCTAATTTATTGCCTTGCATTACTGCTTAAAAAAATGTGATCTTTCTAGAGAAATTAATAAACGAGAGAATGGGCTCAGAGACTGTCAAAGATATCAACACAAGCTAAGCTTTCAGCGTTTGATGGTATTTTAACAACATCTTCACTGCCACAAACCTTAAACATAGCTGTCGCAAAAATCTTTCTATAACTGAGGAAAAGTTTGTTAAAAAATAGAGAAGATAAGAGAATCGGCCTCAGAATATTGAGAAAGATAACATCAGCGACGCTGTTCGACAGATCTCAGATGGTACAGAAACAACAAACCCCTTCTGAAGAAAACAAGCTTAATAATACTAACACCAGTAAAAAGCAACAAACGACTCTTGAGAGGCGGAACAACAGTAGCAGCACCAGAGACGGATGGGGATGGTGGTGATGTATATAAAGCCGCTGCCTCCTCAAAAGGATGGCCAACCCTAAACCAAATCTGGTTAGTTGAAAGCTGTTCAATTCTGTTTGCAGGCTGTATGTGGGCTATAAATATGAAGATCTTCCCATGCGGTCTGTGGGCTGCTGTGGATAGTAGCTTTCTCGCCCAGTGACCAATCATCCTTCGCCACTAGCGAGCCCATGGGCTAACTTCGTAATGGGCCAGTTATACATTCTGTCTGCAGGCCCACAAGGCTATGTACTCCTACGTCGATGCGGTGACTCTCTCCTTTAAAAGACAGTGGTGATTGGAGCCCAGCATTGCCACTGGAGTATTCCTATTCCTCCCGCTTTTTTATCACGGCCAAACTCACGGGCGTGGTGAAAGGAAATGCAATATGGGGCCATAGCATTTCTAGCACGTGAAGTGGCCGTGAAAATAAAGCGGGAGAAGAAGAATTTTTATTTTCACAGGGCCACTGCCATTTAACAAATGAAGAAATATTTAAAAATTTGGCTGTCCGCGCCTCGCCGATCCAAAAATCAAATAAACCGGAAAAACCCTCAAAATCGGCCGCCCCTCGCCGATCCGCCTCACCCACCCCGATTTCCGCCATTTCCCCCCTCGCCGATGCGGAGGAAAGCCTCCGCCTCCTCCGTTGACCGCCACCGCTGCAAACCTTCCTTTTAAGGTTTTTGGATCTCGTCTCAGCAATGGACGGCGACCGGGGCAAGACCTTGGATCTCGTGAAGGAGCTCGTCCTCCGCCTCGTCGCCTCCCGTCCTTCCGACCAATCACCCGCTCCTCCCCCGCCGCCCGACTTCGAAAGGTCCCTCCGTTACGCGTTGCGGATTCTCGGCAGCCGCATGGCGCCTTCTGTCGCCGCAGACGAGGGTGCCATGGCTGAGTCCATCAAGCGCCTTCTTGTCAGTGAAGGTAAGTCCTCTGACGCCCTTAATTTCGCCGATATCTACTCCAAGTTCGCCTCCAGATCCGGCCCCGGTACCGTCAATAACAGATGGGCCCTGCTCTTTTTGCTCAAGATGGTTGCCGAGGGTTGTCGCAAGGAGAAGAAGCCTGTGGGTATGTTCGAATCGCCCGTCTCCAATGGGCTCCCATCGTTGGCCTCTCCGGAGTCTGATAGCATTAGGGGTTTGAAGAACCCTAGAATTCTAGATTCTGTCAGCAAGGGTGGAATTTTGTTTGTTTCTAAAGATCCGGACACCATTCGTGATATGGCACTCCGTGAGTTTGTGGATTTGGTCTCCGAGGAGACGGAAGTCCCTGAAGGTTCTCTGGTTCGGGATGTGCTGTTCGCGTGCCAAGGGATTGACGGGAAGTACATAAAGTTTGATAACCAGCTGGATGGGTATGCATTGCCCGATTCGTTCTTAGTTCCGAGAGCAACTAGGGTTATGGTTAGGAAGCTTTGCGAGTTGGGGTGGTTGTTTAGGAAAGTTAAGGATTACATTTCTGAGAGCATGGATCGTTTTCCAGCAGAGCATGTGGGGACAGTGGGGCAGGCATTTTGTGCTGCATTGCAGGACGAGCTTTTGGATTACTACAAGCTGTTGTCTGTTCTTGAAACGCTTTCACTGAATCCAATTCCATTAATCGCAGAAAAAACTAGTTCAGGAAATTCCTGTAATTATCTTTCCTTGAGGAGATTGGCTGTTTGGTTTGCTGAGCCCATGGTGAGAATGAGACTAATGGCAGTCTTAGTGGATAGTTGTAAGGTATTGCGTGGTGGTGCTATGGCAGGAGCCATTCATATGCATGCTCAGCATGGGGATCCTATGGTTCAAGAATTTATGCGCCGGCTTTTGCGTCGTGTGTGTTCACCACTCTTTGAGATGGTTAGAAGCTGGGTTTTGGAAGGGGAGTTGGATGATATTTTTGCGGAATTTTTTGTAGTTGGACAACCAGTTAAGGCAGAGTCATTGTGGAGGGAAGGCTATCGCCTTTATGAAGGTATGCTTCCTGGATTCCTTTCGCAGTCTCTTGCAAAACAAATTTTGAGGACAGGGAAGTCGATCAATTTTCTTCGAGTTTGCTGCGAGGATCAAGGATGGGCCCAAGCTGCTTCTGAGGCAGCGGTTGCTGCTGGGACAACCACCACCCGGGGTGGGCTTGGATATGGTGAGACTGATGCCCTTGAAACACTGGTTGTGGAAGCAGCAAAAAGAATTGATAAGCATCTAATAGATGTTATGTATAAAAGGTACAAATTCAAAGAGCATTGTCTCGCAATCAAGCGGTATATACTTCTAGGCCAAGGTGATTTTGTTCAGTACTTAATGGATATTGTGGGACCTGAGCTTTCAAAGCCTGCAAATACGATTAGCTCTTTTGAATTAGCTGGATTACTTGAAAGTGCAATTCGGTCATCAAATGCCCAGTATGATGATCCCGGCATATTGGACCGGCTAAGGGTCAAAATGATGCCTCATGGTGCTGGGGATAGGGGCTGGAATGTCTTCTCGTTGGAGTATAATACACATGTTCCTCTGGACACTGTATTTACTGAGTCAGTAATGGCTAGGTACCTCAGAATTTTCAACTTCCTTTGGAAGCTCAGACGTGTTGAACATGCCTTAATAGGCGCCTGGAAAACTATGAAGCCAAATTTTATTAGTTCCGATCTATTTGCAGCTAAGGACAAGTCATCAGTTACGTCACAATTTTTATTGATGTCCAGGCGGTGTCAAGTGCTTTGGGATGAGATGAATCATTTTGTGACCAATTTGCAGTATTATATCATGTTTGAAGTTCTTGAGGTGTCATGGTCGCGTTTCTCAGATGAGATGGAGGCAGCCCAGGATCTAGATGATCTTCTAGCAGCTCATGAGAAGTACCTTAATTCAATCCTGGAGAAATCCCTTCTTGGGGAAAGAACCCAACACATTTCGAAGGCGCTTTTAGTGTTGTTTGATCTGATACTGCGATTTCGCAGTCATGTTGATCTGCTATATGAAGGCATATATGACTTGCAGTCCAGGTATTATCTCTTATATATCTCTTTTGTCACTTAGATACATAATGCATAGGCTTTTTATCTGAAGCTTAGTGAGATATACGGCAATTATTGATGGGAAATAACTTGTTTATGATGTTGAATTGCAATTGAATATTTCAGTCTCAAGGGAACAAATTCTAGGAGTCTGAGAAAGTCAAGCGTAAAGTCAGATATGAAGCAACTGAGAAGTGGCAGATGGGTTGGCGAGGGAAGAAAGACATTGACACAATATGCTGGAGAATTCCGTAGAAAAATGGGAGGAGATTTGGATTCAATTGCTAATGATTATTCATTGTCACTTGGGGCATTTATTGCCCAGTTGCCAGTCGAGCAAAGTGTCGATTTGAAGTTTCTTCTTTTCCGGCTAGACTTTACAGAATTTTATAGCAGACTTCGGACCAAAATGTAGATTAGTCAGCATTAGGAAATATCTGAAAGTTTCCTGCAAGATCAGCCTGGAGGTGGTATAGCATTAGATGTCTGGCCCTAGCCTTTTCTTCTTCTCTGATTTTTTCAGATACAGGTAATGTACATGATTTCATCTCATTTTCCCAGAAACTAATTTGTGCAGGACATATTGCTGTCTGGCTTATTCTATTGTTTGTGTTGCAGATCTGACACTCGCAGCCACCAGTATATTTGAAGATTCTAGCAGGATTCTTAAATCCCATATTGATCTGATTAGAGTGTTCCAACTTTTAAGTGTCAAAAATTGATTTGCTTTCTCTTTCTTTTTTCCCTTTCTATACCTGATGGCGCCAGCGCTTTGTTGGTGTTGGTGTTGGTATTGGTGTTTTATGTGGTAACCACAAGCCCATGCCAATCTTTAAAGTTTGCGGGTTGTATATTTGTACTATTATTTGATCATTTAGTGTAATTTTTTGAAGTGAATGGCTTCTTGATTGATGCCAGTATTCCATTGTCTTGTCCCATTGATTGGACCGGATCTCTGTTTATGTGAATATTTTAACCTGAATGAAGTGCCATAGTTGCAGACTTGCTGGTATTCATTAAGCTTTTTAGATTTTACGGGTGTATGTAGTTCTGTGCAATTATCATCTCAAAAAGCCAATTAGGCATATGATGAAGATGATTTTGCTCAACCTTCGTTCGATTGTCCCCTCTTTCGAGGGTTGTGTCAGGAAGGGCATCCGGCATAAAAACTTGCCATCATGTTTACTTACATGGATTGTATACCATCTTTTATAAAATCCATATGGTGTAAAATCTATGTGAAGTATGGTATAGAATCCATGTCGCCACCCCAGATAGCTGGGAGAAGGCATATGATGATGATGTAGTTCATTACTCATTCACTCTGTGTTGTCTCATTTTCATATCTAATGGCAGTTGAAAATATTGTTACGATGGTGAGCACACAAGAAATATTATCTGCCATGCGATTATTTTACGATTTTCATAAATTGTGGATATTGGTGAACAGAAATATTTATCTATATACTCTTGCATCACTCGCCATCTGACTGGTTATAACATAGGTTAAACATTGATGTAAATATCACCTGTGTCAAGTTTTTCAGATTACCTTTATCTACTCCTGCAAATCCAAAGGCTGTGTAATTTAGTAATTACTGGCTGCTTGTGAGAGATGCAAATTTGTGTAGCTTGCTTCCTTTCCCACAATTTTTACAAAGTTCTCCTTTTTCCCTCTCACTACGGCTTTTTTTCTATAGAAAGAAAAGATAAATTTTTGGTAGAGTGCAACCGGTACTTGTCTTAGTTCTTACAATCTGAGTTGTGATTTGATTTTAGACCGAAATACTTCCTGTTCCTTTATCAGTTGGTGCACAAACATAAATTGTTAAAATCAAGGTGGGTGCTGGGATGCTGTTTAGGCTACATACCCCTTAGATTTAAACCTTATATAGGATTAACACGAACCTTGTGAACTTTGATTAGACAAACACAGAAGCGATCCCCAAAATATTTACCTTGTGTACTTTGAGACCCGAGAAAGAAATAATGTCACAAAAGTATGTAATCACTATTGAAGCATACTATCGTCCCTGTTGTAATTACAATGCAACTTTCCCCTTCCAATCCCACCCCATTGACCCCCAGCCCCCAGGTTACATGCTAAGGACTAGATGGCAATATGTTTTTCCATATAACAATTCTGGTACTGTTGCCCCACCCCCATGCATGCGCCAAAAATCAGGGATGTCCCAGTGTGCTTTTCGGTGCACTTATCCAGGGGCATCCGGCAATAGCAAACCTCCATGGCGCATTCACATGCTCTGGAAGAGCATAATCTATGCCAACTCGGGGACCGACCACTATGTTCTCCGGTTCAGGCCCATCCAGGAGTTCGAGACCGCCTAACATGATAATAAAAAAAGAAAGAAAAAGAAGCTGAGATCAGAGTTGCATGCTATCAACTGTGCATATGACAACCAATTTTAGGGTATACCAGGCATGTAAAGAGGATGGTTAGACCATGTAGTTGAGATCCCCAGTGCTTGGCCGACCTGTAAGATAGGGGCACAAACAAAAGGACCAATTACAAATGGTTCATTTATTCTTAAAAAGGGTCATGAATAAATTTAACATAGAAGAACAACTTCATATTATGAATTTTACTTATTTTCTAGTGGTTTACTATGCATTACTGCAAATTACAAGAATGAAGAGCAAAAAAAGCATAAAGCCAAAACTACAGTCTTGCTTCAGGAGAACCTTGTCATGCGTGAAAAAAAGAGAAACCTCAGGAGTACATATATATATTAAACATGTTAATGCTATAAAAGTTCAGGAAGATACTCTCTTGTTGCAAGAAAATCAATGCAAGGGAGAAAACGAGAAGAGATGTTCACAGCTTAGTAAAGATGGGTGTTATTTGTTAGGTTTCCTTGTAGTGGGAAGCCAAACAGGACATGTGACAACAATGGGAAGCGGCATAGTGAACCACAGATATAGGATTTAGCAATGCATGACTGGGATCGGTGTGTCATTTGCCATGAGAATAAAAAAAATTGTTCAAAAAACAAACCAAAAATAAGAGGTAAGAAAGGTCAAAGGAAGGATATATCTTGCACTACATTACAGTGTAATTGTGAAAAATGTCATTTGGTAAGTATTGTTTTCTCTTGTAAGTAGAGAAATTAGAAAAACTGCAGTAATGTCCCCTAGATGTTCATCTGCCATAACAATTAAATATTGAAGGCTTATGATGTTGTTAATCCAAAATAGTCATTAACAAGAGGAGTGAGTTGACCTGATTGAGGTTTTAAGTTACAGAGCCACACGTGCTCTTCAAAACAATTATTTGATTTATGTGACCATCATTGATGTAGTTCTCATAACCAATGAGTTGCATCACACAGAGTCAGACTCTCAAAAATCATAATGCAAACAATAGAAGTTCTAATAAAAATATCTAAAAAAATTTCAAAGCAAGAACCGACCTTCCCTGGCCCTGCAAGGAGAACAGGCTTTATAGCCTTCTGGCCGCGTCGTTGTTGAATGGTCTCCAACCCTGAAGAGTTTCAAAATTTTAAATACATAATTTTCACAAAGATCTATATCATAGTCAACAGTACTAGACGTGCTATATGAAAAAACATATCATCTCCAAACTCATGAATTTCCCCGGGGGCATTATCAGGTGTATGAATGGCCAAGGCTGCTCAAGTGAAGACCATAATCATATTTTATCCATAGATTAAAGAGTTTCTATAGGAAGACAGATTGAATAAAGTAAAAGTCTTATGAATGGATCGGTAGAATGCTCATAGGAAATAACTTGGACTAAAAGAAAATAAACCTGCAGTGACTAAAATACCCTCTATAGTATAATAGACTAATACTAAGGACTTGACTAAATAAAGCATAAACATTAATTTGATCTGACCCAATTTGTTCTGTCGTGCATTATGGATGTAACCATAACTCGACAACACTTAAATACCTAATTATATCACAATCTTCTATTCTTAAAGAAAATGTATGTCACTTTTAAACAATTTAGATGGCAAAAAGATTACTTATATGTGAGCCATACCACTGACGGGAGCACATGAGCGTATTAGGACTGCGGCACCCACACCTTCCTTGTCGGCTACTACATTTAGCATGGTATGGAGACCGTAGCACAGGTAAACATAGGCATGCCCTCCTGGTCCAAACTAAGTAAAAAATTGATATACTTAGCTAACGAATAAGAGAATTGGAGTTCAAGATTAAAGGAAAATAATACATTACATCCATAGTAATTTAGCCACATGGTTTGCATCTTAAATGCACATAGACCTAATAATCAGACTCTAATTTCCTGAAAATAAACATCAAACTTGAAAAACAAACAACCTAAAAAACTGTTTAGTGAATACACCCTCCTCTTATTTGGTTTTTCAAGATGAACCATTTTTATTCAATTTGAAAAGCCAAGTCGGACTATCAAAGTGGGATAGAGGAAGTATTTTCGAAGTAGGAAATTATCCATCCGCCCGCCAGCAGCAGAGGGGGTTCGATCTTCAACTAAATGAAAATAAACACGCAAAAATGAACCAACCACACTATCAAGTGCACCTTAAAGGTAAAACTTACAACAGGGGCAGTTCTTGCGGTGAGGCCAAATCTACCATGGCAAGCTGTGTCATTAGGTAGGTAAGCCTCCACCTACGTTACATATTACAGACCACGTCACGAATCCATTAACGACTAAACAAAATGAAGTTAACTACTTAATTTGTACTACTCCCTCCGTCCAATGAAGCTCGTCTGCATTACAAAAAAAAAACAGAGTTTCTCTCGCTCTTCCCGTGTTTATGGTACTAGAGAGAGCAAACCCAACTTGGACACATGTTTTTTTTCCAAATCCAGATGAACTTCATTGGATGGAGGGGAGCATTACTAAAGTCTATAACTTCATCCAAAAAACGAAGTGAAGTTGCAACATTCCAAGCGTTTGGCAAACTCCTCAACAAATTCATTGCCAATGGAAACAGAATTTCTCCTAAAGAATCGATTTTTACCTCAGTAATCTGCAAGACAACGTCGTCCCTTCGAAGGAACTTGCCAAGGAGGCGCGGAGCGAGTTGTAAAGCGTCCACTTGGAAGAAGTCTGCAGACAAGATAGACAAGCCGCCGACCGGCGCGGACGTTAATCTAGGAGCTGAAACGGAACCGACCTTGTAACGAGAAATGGTCCGTATGCTATGTGCTTGGCTAACATCCACCTGCGCCGTCTTCTTCACTGCCTGTAATCGCCTGGATCGCCGCGTCTTCCCCATTTCCGTGACGGCCATGTACGCGGCGGTTCGGTTCGTCCGTTGGCCGCCGGGGCGGCAGGAGAACATCGGTTTGGCGGGGCTGGGCAGGTCCAACCGTCCAAGACTCCAAGGTTAGCTCCGGGTTGGGTCGAATCTGGGAGAGCCGGTCCGGGTCAGATGACCCCCTTCTAGATCCTTCGGATCCATCATCCCTGGAGAAGCCCCCAGACACTCCCTCCCCCGCCGCCCCCTATTTCTAGCTCCGGGACCTCCCCTTTCGGCAACAGCTCCGGTCGCCGTTTCTGTTCCTTGTGTTTTTCTGAGGTCGATTGGCTTGAGAAGAAGAGAATGGCCAAGTACGGAGAGGGGGACAAGAGGTGGATCGTGGAGGACCGGCCGGACGGGACGAACGTGCACAACTGGCACTGGGCGGAGACGAATTGCCTCGAATGGTCGCGCAATCTGCTCAGCTCCCTCCTCCAGGACCTCACCATCCTCGACGGCGAGGGCGGCCTTTTCATCCGCACTGGCAAGGTGGGCAAGGTTGAGGGCGAGGCATACGTCAACATCCGCAAGGGCAAGATCATCCCCGGCTATGAGATCAGCCTCTCCCTCTCCTGGCAGGGCGAGGCCAAGGACTCCGACGGGAATTCCCTCCTCAAGGTCGAGGGTTCCGTTGATGTTCCCTATATTGCTGATGAAAACGCCGACGAGGACCCCGAAGTTAGGATCTCCGTCAAGGATGAGGGACCTCTGGGGAAGCGACTCAAGGATGCGTTTTTAGCCAAGGGGAAGGGTTTTCTCTTGGAGAAGATTAGGGTTTATGTGGAGAGCATGGCTAAGGGTGGACCTGCCAAGGACGAATTGGAGGTCAAGAAGGCTAAGAAGGAAAGTGGTAGCAATAATAGCGCAGGCGCTGCCGCGCCGGCTGCGGCAGCTCCGGCGAAGAAGGAGGAGCCGAAGGTGAAGCAAGGGTTTAAGACCATCACTTTGACGGAGAAGTTCCATTGTCGGGCGCAGAATGTGTACGAGATATTGATGGATGAGAGACGGTGGAAGGGATTTACGCAGAGCAATGCGAAGATCAGTAAGGAGGTCGGCGGGCAGTTCAGTATCTTCGATGGTTCAGTGACTGGTGTTAATGTGGAGCTCGAGGAGGCGAAGCTTATTGTGCAAAAATGGAGGTTCGCAAACTGGGCTGATGGCATTCACTCTACGGTAGTGGTCTTATCAACTAAAAGAGTGAAAATTTTACATTTTTTCCTTTTGCATATATAATGTTAGATTTACTCCTTTACTTTTAGTATGATTTTCCAATGTGAGGTAGAAATGTCACGTTTATTATGATTTGATATTGTTTAAAATGTCATATCGGATTAGTACATAAGCTTTTTTTAAGGAAGAGTTTATAAGCATTTCTTTTATACGAGTTTATAAGCATTTTTAATCACTAAAGTCTTAGTGTGCTTTTGTAAATCAAGGTCTAACTTGCATTTATGCTCTTCTTATTGTTCTAACATTGTTTTCTGTATGTGTCTAGTACTCTAGAATGTAGGTTTTTAGTTTGAAGTTATGGTTGCAATGTTGCAGACTGTTGCTTTCTTTTGAATATTGATTTCAAATACTATTCCAATAGAGGCCAGAAACAAAGGGTACTTTGTGGGAACTTAGAAGGGCTTCTTCTTGTAACTTCAATCATACTTGTTATTTTTGTTTTTGCTTAAATCATTCATTGCATATAGGAAGCGTATAAAAACTAGAATAATCCTTGACAACATCTAAGAAAAGGAGGACAAGAAATAACCATACACAAGATCCAACACTGGGACAGCATTGGCTAGACAATCGGCTGCCCTATTGCCCTCCTTAAACGCATGGTTAAACTGTACAACGGAAAACTTACATATTATTTCCTTAATATCCTGAAGATTGTTCCCACCCTCTACTACATATCATACTTGATATGTAGAGTGAGGGGAAGGAATGCCTCTGCTTCTTGATGAGGCCCATACTTAGAATTTAAGAAATGCTTTCATGTTTTTTTTTTCAAATACCCTGCTTATTCATTCTTACTTGTCCTTCTCTAGAATTTTGATGTAATCTCTTTAGTTGTGGTTCTTCCTTCTCCTGGGTTGGATGCTCATGTATTGCCTTTTGTTGGTGTATTCATGTGCTGTCGGCACACCTATAGAGTGCTTGTGATCCTGGGGGACTTGTTTCTATGACTTGGGTGTGATCGAATATCCTGCAGGTACGATTGACATTTGATGAACCAGAACCAGGAGTGACCATTGTTAAATTAGTACAGACTGATGTGCCGGAGGAGGACAGGTTGGTTTTTATTAATTGACTTGGGATTAGTTCGTTGAGTTGGTGTAACTATGATATCTGAAAACCTGCATTGGTATGTGCCGCAGATATGGGAATTCTACTGTTGTTGAGAACACAGAGAGGGGTTGGAGAGACCTGATCTTCAACAAGATTCGAGCAGTCTTTGGGTTTGGGATTTAGGTGACAAACTCTGTGCCATTGGGCGAAAAAATTTCAATAATTTACTGCTTTTTTGTTATGTTGTGCCTCTGAGTTTGTTCTTTATATAGACATGAGTCTCATTTGCATGACCTCGCAATTTAAGAGGTTCACTTGTCTTAAAATCATCATTTTCATCTGTGTACTCCCAAGTTATTACATTAGAGATGGATTTGCTGTTGTTTTTCGTTGTAGAAGTTTTCAAGCTAAGCTGTAGTTGTAGGACCAACAAGATCTCGTGTTTTTTTGCGTATGAAGATCATGTGGTTGTTGATATGTTTCTTTTAGCAGTGTCCCAGGTCTTCTCCACATACCACTTGTCTCCCCGCCTGCTGTGGTGGTCTGTGGATGTGGATCTGACCCACAGGTGGGGGTTCGAGACTGGTGGAGAGGAAGAAAACGAAAAGGTCTTCTCCACACACCAGTGGTTTTCTCTACGTACTGATGGTCTTGGTTCATGGTAAATTATCGTTTTGTTTTCTATTGATTAGTAGTTATGTTGTAGATAATGTAGACTATTTTGATCCCAGTAATCTGATGTAGTCGATCTCTTTCTTGGTCATTCTAGTGCACGAATTGAACTCGGGGCGGTAATAATGAGATGATTTCAGGTTGGATGTGTGTTGGCGCTTATCGGCACGAATTGTTTTGGGTGTTTGCAATGTCTAGGCTGATAGTACTGTTGTCCCTTTACATTTTATTGCTAGTGTTGCTTCACCTGCTCTGTTAGGTCCTAACGCTCAAGCGCTTCGACAAGTTAGCGTCAGCATACAATTAACCAATATAATGCACAAGCGTCTCGTCCACTTTTTTTTTTTGTGTTTTGTCCTCTTTCTGATACAATCTCGTCTACTTCTTTTTGCGACTAGGTGCTGTACTGGCAAAGCTTGGCTAATTCCACTAAACGTATTTGCGAACCATGTCTCTTCGTCAACCACGAGCCATGCTTTGCGACCGCTGATCACCTCTTCCTTCATTTCTCCATCTCTCCATACCTGCTACACAAATGTTATTTAGTTATTGTCTTACATTTTCTTAACGTTTCAGATGGCTACGTGCAGATAACACAATGCAATCGAAAGCAGCAACAAACTGTCACAAATCAATAACTTGCCTGGTTGGTGGGCATCTTCTGAATATTGGTTCAAGTATTGACGGGTGAAATCAGACAAGTGCCTTGTTAGATTGTATTAGAGAAGTAAAACAATACTCGTAGTGAAGGAAATATACACATTAGTCGTAAGCCAGTGCGTACCAAGATGTTTCCTCGCTTAACTAGAGCTTGGGGCACCGTGTTGACATTCACGTAATAAAATTTTATTCTGTGACAGAAAGCATACCTTCGTAAGTTATATTTCTTCGAAGTGATGGATCAAAAAGAAGAAATTTGTAGTGAGTAGACCAGTCTCAGAGATTTTTCAAAAAATTGGTAAACAAGGTTGCACACTTGATTTGAACAGAGATAGGGTGTCTTACTTTGATCGAAACTCGGCGGCAAGCTTCTCCAGCTTGGGTTTTAGATATATGCACTTCCTGCACCAGGTGGCCATCCTAAATGTGTGAACGGAAACGAAAGAGATCACAGTAAGCAATCCAATACAGAGAGCCGGATAAGTTGAACTTACGTAGCACTTATATGTGACATTCTGTATAAGAAATGTACTTGAATCTTTAGATACTCTATTAAACACATAAGAACATGCTTTGAATTATCAAAAGATGAAGCGAAGGGAGGAGAAAGAAGAGACCAGTCAATTAGAACAGGCTGGGATTGTTCTTGAGCTTGCAGCAAAATTTGATCCAGGTGATCGGCCCCTGTGCTGGGCTCCATCTCTTCCGTGGAGGGTCCTGACAGTTCAGGCCAAAATGCCTCTGTTTTAGATGCACTTCTCAAACACTGTCGATCTCTCTTTCTGCTGTTCCTGCCAGAAGTAACCGCAGTGAATCCGAGGTTAAAAGCCGATACAGAAGAACACGAGCTTGATGGAGTCTTGCCTCAAATTAAGTTATATTCGCAAGCTGGTTCATCTTACTGCTGACTCTTATTGGATTTTAACGGTGAGTCTCAAATGAGTTCTGCTTACTTAAGCTTAGTGAAATTATTCTATTTTAGAAGGTGGCTGGCATGGTAAGGCATGACTACATGAGCCCCCTGGTCCTGCATTTATTTGAGCCCCTCCTGCTTGCAACCCCATCCCATACTCAAAGATATGGTCAAGGCCAACTCTATGAAATATCCTCTCCTCACTTTTAGGGTTGTGGATTTTCAATGCTATTTTTTGGTTGCTCACCGGAAGAGTCAAGTCCCTTTAATGCAATCCCTCCACAACACCTGGTCAACTCGTGGGACTCAACATTCTAATTCTCCACTTAATTTCCTTCCAATCTGCTTGGCTTGGGCACAGGACAAGAAGCAGCTTAGTACAATGAACCAAACACCTGGAGATGAGGTTTGCCGTTACTTGATACTTTTGAATTTTGCAGCAGTAAAATTGCTGCAAAATTGTGCCTAAATATAACATGAACACCCGTTGGCTAGAAGTAAATTTAACATTATTGATGGCACGGCGGGACCCTACAATCTTTGGTAGCCTCTTAGTACTTCACTGGCAAATGCGGCTAGAAAATGTTGGTCTATTCAACTCCCACCAAGTGAGGTGGACCCACAAGGGAGGGCCCAGGAATCTTTCTCTTCAATACCAATTTATGCATTGTCCCTTCGTTTTGTCTATATATAGAGAGGTTTCTGCACCTTGCCATGCACACTCGGGCACTTCTTGGCAATAGAGGGGAGGAGAGCGTGCTCATTTCTTCTAGCCTCCTTTGTGTCCTCTCTTTATCCTCCAGTCAGATAATATGATTAGGATTAGAATCCATCCGACTCATGGCAATGCTTCTGCTACGGCAGCTGCAGCATCTGGGCAAAAAATGCTGTCTCAATACAAATTCCTTGAGAGAAAAATGATACACCATAATGATGCTTTGGACCAAAATTTTGATGCACTGAAAATGCTTTGTGAAACGGCCATTAAGTTCGATGTTTGTCAAATATTTTCACTTCTTTTGTTTTTGCTTCTTTCAGACTCCCTTGTGAAACATTAGAGTACTCACTGTTGTGCATTACCATTTTGTTTATTTTCTCGTTGCAGGAAAGACAAGACGAAAAAGATCAAAAAGAAGAAAATTCACCAATATTGGGCAATATTCAAAGGTAATTTTCCTTCTCACTGAGAATGTTAAAACTATATATTTGCAGAGAATGTAGTGTTGATCTTTTTTATTTAGTATTAATGCTACATACCCCAAGTTCAATACCAATATGCAACTGCCATCTATATGAGATTAATATTTTAATAACATTTTCCAATTTTTATATAGTGATCCAAGGGAATTAGAATCCACTGCAGAAGTTGCTCCAGTGCGTCCCCCTATTCATGGTAAACAAATTTCACACATCCCATTTGCTTTGCCAAATTTGATACTTACTTACCATTGCTACCACCTTTCCATTGATTTTATTTTACTTTTTGAATAGGGGGAGATCCAATATGGAGCGTGGAGGACCAAGCAAAGCCCATCAGAAAGAGGAAGATTATTTGTTCTCAACATGAACTCAATGGGATCATTAGTACACATGATCCAGCCGTTAACGGCGTGCAAACTAGACTTCAACGGAGAAATAATCTCATCAGAATAAATGAAGAAGGGACAAAATCAAATGCGCCCATCTTCAGAGCACAGAGGCGCGGTCGAGGTCAAAGAAGTACAGCCGGAGGCGGAGAACAGAGGGCTTCAAGGCATGGTAGTCATGGAAGAGGGCGAGCTCCCATGAAGGAGTCATCGAGGTGCAGCCGCTACAATGGTAGAGGCTGGAGATGCTCACGGAGAACCTACGTGGGCTACTGTCTTTGTGAGTACCATCTTGAGAAAGCAAGGACGAAGATCAATACCAATTCAAATGGTCATGTAGTGAAGACTCGTAAGTTTGATATTAACGTCAATAGTGAGACAAAACTCGACTATGAGAAGGAGGAAGGAGAGATAACACCGAACGAGAATGAATAGACAAGGGTAGTAAGTGGCACGAGGAGGGGAACAATGTAGTAAGAAACCAACACCTAATGTTTCTCACTCTATTTTGCCGAAATGTGCAACATGAACATGGCAATATGATAATTCACTCCTCATGTATTGTCGACAATAAACTTCATATTTCCAGTAACATTGGTAAAGTTTAGGTATAGATATATTCATGTACAATCATATACTCGTTTGGATGATGAAACGGGAAAGGTGACAATTCTCGTCACCTAAAAAATTAATCACTTCGATTGGAGAGCTGACAAAAATAAATGCTGAAAATGAGGTAAAGATTCTTGTTACATTTATGCTCATTTCAGTATTTCATTGAGCATTAGTGTTTTAGGCCTGATAGTTGACAATTTAGGGGTAAAAGGTAAAAATTCCTCGTCAGCCCCTGATTTATCCACTATCACCCAACAAACACTTTTTGGCATGACGATGAATTTTTAGCCTGACTTTTTGGCTCCTTGGTATTGCGTGCAATTTTTATTTACCTTGGACGAGTTTTTATTATCATGGACATGCCTTAATGTGACAAATAAATGCAATGCTTGAAAATATAATTAATTTCAGGTTCCTAAACGGATTTTTCATAATCAGAAAAATCACCTACAAATCACCCTAAAAATTTTCAGGTTGACTTTTTTTTTCACATTTCTCTATCAGTATCCCCTAGATATAAGAATGTTTAAGAGAAGATGGATATTATAGTACATTACATATATCATGGTTGGATTCTATGGAAAGAGTTTCTAATTATTGTTGTATTAGGGGCATTATAATCCTATTATCACATTACCGGCTCATTAAAAAGCCTCAATGGTAGGAGATATGCCTAATCATTTTATACTTCATTTGGTCCATTTGATTCATGAACTTAATGCATTCATTCAATTTGGGCGTGTATTGCACATTATTTGTAATCATAGTCCCAAGCCCAAGCAAAGACGTAAGGACGCCTCAAGTAGGCCGTGGTACAAAACGTCGCCAATTATTAAGCCCTCCTCTTCCGAAACATTGAATCACACATTGCCATTTATGTATCTTAGAGATAAATCTTAATATTTTTTCTTTATAACAAGGGGTGCTAGAGTCCTTAGGACCCGACTAGAATGGGTAGGGCAACTAGCCTCTTAGAGCACCGTATCTAGCCGCCAATCCCCTCGGGTGCATACACAGCCCTTATAGCATACACATTGGTTAAATTGAGATATAATCCTTGTGCGTGGACAACAGAATGAGGGTTGAAACTTAGGACCTTTGTTGAGATAAATCTTAACGCTTATGAAACTTGTAATAAATTTGAATTCCACTAACTTTTTCTTTATTTTTTTTGTTCTTCTTTTTTTACTTTCATTGTTGCTTGGTGCATGGACATGTTTGGAAGTTTATGCATATGCCAAAATAATCACAAGTTTTATATCAAGGGTATTTTTGTACAAGACTTGAAATTGTCAGTTCCTCCCCCTTTATATATAAAAATAGCAGTACAAATCATGCAATAAAAGGAGTACAAGTTTTTAACATGGTGCATCATCACCATCATCATACGCCTTATCCCAGCTATGAGGTTGGCGGCATGGATTATATACCGCATTTGACTCTTATTAGAATTAAAATGGAACAAAATCCATACAAAGAAACATAACTACAAGTTTTTACGCCAGATGCCCTTCCTCACGTAACCCTCCGAAGAGGGGACAGTGCATCATCACCATCTATGTCTTAATTTGAATACTTGTGTTACAAATAGTAGTTTCTATAATCCCATTTGAAGCATTTTTGCTGGTGTAAATTGTGCAGTAGTTGTCGTAATGGAACAACAGAAGACACGCACACAAAACGATTTGCGTGGATCGGAGATGTGCCTAATACCCATATTCACGAACTTTGAAATATGGGATATTGTTTAGTTACAAGCACTCTTTTGGCAGCATGATTTATGCAGAAGTGTGTTTAATAACACCTAGATTTGATTTATCATGCGACAACAGATTTTCAACAATCTAATTCGTGTTTGGCATCACATATCTGTCACAATCTTTGCTTTTCTCCCAGTGCTTTGCTACAAAATGCCTTAAAACTTGCGACAGCGTTAAAAAGTTATCAATCAAATTAAGGAGAACAAACTCCTTAGGAGGAGGCTTTCCAGACATCCTATGGATTTAAGGGCTGCAGATTTCTAAGCAAGAAAATTTCTATTATCAATGATGCTTTTGAATTTTCCCTACACCTGCAATTCCTATCAATAAGAAATCCTTTGCCAAAGTCACAAAGCTCATCACTCTCAATAGAGTTCATAAAAGCTCACTCTCTCATTCTACATCCCAGAGTATCACACAAGTCTGATCCAGTCGCGTATCTGCATGCCAATTGCCAAGGAAGAAGAGAGACAGCTGCAGGGCTGCTGGAAAGATAACCCCATTAGCGAGGTGCTGCGCTGTGCGTGCACTGGCTCCATTTTCAAAGCCGGAACCTGGTCCCACCACCCACCTAAAAGGCTTTAAATTTCCATTATAGGAGGTTTAAGCCGGCTAGGCATGTTTTATTTACCTTATTCCAACAAGTAACCCGGCTCAGCTTGTTGGACGTTGGGGCCTAGTCCGGCTGCAACGAATTTCAAATGCTACACATGAAAAGCCCATTTGGCCCACAGGACAGCGCCACACCACATTGCGTGGCGTCAAATTCCAAGACTTTTGCAGGCCTCTCTCGCTACAGCTGGATGAAACGACTATCGTTTGTGATTTGTGACAACTGCAGTTTTCCCATCTTACATGAAAGCACCACCAGCCCCGACTAAATTAATTGCGTTGTTTGTTTTCTAAATACAAATTCTTTGAAAACTAAGAAACCAGGACACTCAGCATGAGCTAGTTTCGATCAATCGGTGATCACATTGCCCCCCTCAACACCAACTGGGCCCGCTTTGCATGATGGTCACAGATCTCTTTCTTTTCGAACAGGCTCTGATGTCTTCTTTGAATTTTGAAAGAAACTATATGCATGTCGGACGTCCCGTCCTTCTCGATTAATTAACCAAAGCCGTAAATTTAACAAAGTTAAATAACAAAGGTTAATCCATGTCGGCGTCCCTTCCGTACATCCAATTCTGGGCCACCGCGCTCTACTCCCCCCTTTTCTTTTCTCCCCAAAATAATAAAAATAACGAACTGCAAACTAAACTAAACTAAACTAGTATATATAAAAAGAGATAAGTTTACATGAGATCGTTCTCATATAAGGAGCATGAGGCCAATCTTTATTGCCGTTAGATTCCGATCGGAGGGTGGATATCAAATCAGTGGGTAAGTGAGTGTGTCACATCAAAGAGTGGGTGAGATCATTATGGATATTTATAGCCGTCATATCAAGATCCAATGGCTATGATTCAAAGTGGCCTCATATAAGCAATATGAGAGCGATCTCATTTAAACTTTTCCCATATAAAAAAAGGAAAAAGTTTAAATGAGATCGCTCTCATATAGCTTATATGAGGCCACTTTGAATCGTAGCCCTTAGATCTTGATCTGACGGCTACAAATAGCTATGTTGATCTCACCCAGATGTGATACACTCGCCTACCCACTGATTTGATATCCACCCTCCGATCGGAATTCAACGGTAATAAAAATTGGCCTCATACTCCTTATATGAGAACGATCTCATGTAAACTCTTCTCATAAAAAAACTAAACTAAACTTGCAAAGATTCCGGATTAACTTTTTTTTGTTTTTGATATAAACATATTAAAAAAGAACAAACTAACTAGTAGTGTAGTCCACTTGCTTACAGACTCGAGGGTCCTACTAAAGTAGTCGTACTAGCTCATTAGCGTCGGTGATTTATTAGACACGAATCCATATTTGTAGACGTTATGAATAAACAAACATTATGGGATGACATCATTCCACAGTTCCACTGTTGGACGCGGTGAAGACCCAGCAGATCTAAGACCAACAACTGACCTCAAGTCTTCCTCACTCCTTAATCACCCCCCCCCCCCCATTATTACTACTTAACTACTTTTATTAACTCCATTAATCATACTACTTTCTCTGTCTCTCTCGCTCTCTCTGAGAGGCTCCCCTGGTTCTGTTCCTCCTCTTGTCATCCCAATTCCTCCCACCGACCCTTCTTCACTCACACAAATCACTCTCACCCGAACACACATACACAAAACGTTCATCTACTTTAAAATCTCCACAAAATTCTTGCCTTGATTTCCTCTTCTGTGCGACTGTTTTCTTCCAGACTCGTTTTCAACGTCGGCAACAGCAGCGGCGACAACAGTAAAGTACTTATTTTTGGCAAGAGTTTTCCTCAACTAGTCATGGCCGATGGGCCTCACAAGCACTATCTCTCCACCGGCGGCGGCGGCAGCGGTGGTCTTTTCTCCGACTTGCAGGCCATGTCTGGCGTTTTCAGGGCGCGCCGCGCCAAGATCTTCACCTACGGCTTCCTCTTCGCTTTCGTCGCTTTCACGGCCTTCCTCGCCTTCAATCCCTCCGCCGCTCCCTCCTCTCCTTGGTTCGACCGCTTCTTCTCCTCCTCCTCCTCCTCCTCTTCCTCAACTTCCACTTACCCATCCCAATTCTCTTCCTTTTTCTCTCAAATCTTCCCCTCTTCACCACCTGCTCATCCGTCAGTCTCCCCTCCATCGGTGACTGTCTCCTCCGTTCCCGGCTCGGTTTCAAACGCAACTCAGCCTTCGTCTCCGGTAGGCGGGGTCTCGAATCGGACGGCGGACAAGGTGGTTGTGACTGGTAGTAGGGTATCGAACTTCACTGCTTCACTGGCGAGGAAGAACGCCACGATCGGTGCTTCGACGAAGGCTGAGAATGATACCAAACAGGTGGCTCCCGATACGTCCACGAAGAATAAAACGGCTACGGTGCCGGTGCCGGAGAAGGCTAAGAATGGGACGAAGCCAGAGAATTTAGATAAGAAACCCCTCAACAGCACGAAAAATCAAACCTTTGTGGAGAATCAGAACAAAAGTAAGACAGTCGCTTTGAACCGGAAGAATGAAACCTTTGCCGGGAATTCTACTACGACGAAGGTACCGGAGAAGCCGACTCGTGAGATTTCGTTAGAGTCGCTGAAAAAATGCGACCTTTTTGATGGAAAGTGGGTGAAAGATGATTCCTATCCGCTTTACAAAGAAGGCAGTTGCCCTCACATTGATGAGCCTTTCGATTGTTTTCTCAACGGGCGGCCGGACCGCGACTACCAGAAGCTCCGGTGGCAACCAAGAGGCTGCAACATTCCTAGGTGACCATTTTTTGAAGTTGTCGAGATACTGATTTTACTTCATTTTGGAACCAAATGTATCTAATAATTCCAGAGTGGATTTGCGTAGGCATGGCGATTAATCCTTGTTATGTTCGCTTGTTTTTTCGTCATTTCTTTTCAGATTGAATGGGACGGACATGTTAGAAAGACTGAGGGGGAGGCGTCTGGTCTTTGTGGGTGACTCGCTCAACAGGAACATGTGGGAATCGCTGGTCTGTGTATTGAGGAATTCGGTGGAGGACAAAAACAAGGTGTTTGAGGCATCTGGGAGACGAGAATTTCGCACTGAGGGGTCTTATTCTTTTGTTTTTAAGGTGATTGAAGCTAATGCATTTATATTTTTAGTAAAAAACTTTGTATGTCCTGTTCTGTTTGGCCACCAATTTACATAGTTTTCCTGCTATAGATGTTCTACTATGTTATAGCAATCCACTTAGTGTGTGACTATTGTAGGACTACAATTGCTCTGTGGAGTTTTTTCGGTCGCCATTTTTGGTCCAGGAATGGGAAACTCCGGAGAACGGGTCTACCAAGGAAACTCTTAGGCTGGACTTGATTGAGAGAAAATCGGATAGGTATAAGAAGGCAGATATTATTGTATTCAACACTGGCCATTGGTGGACACATGAAAAGACTTCTCTGGGGTAATTTCTATCGATTTTTTTTCATCTACTTCTATATGCCAAAACATCGTATTGAATGGAATTCAACAATTGCCAATCATGTTACAGGAAGGATTACTATCAAGAAGGTAGTCATATCTATGGCCAGCTTAATGTAGTTGAAGCATTCCGGAAAGCTTTGGTTACATGGGCAAAGTGGGTTGATACAAATGTGGACGCTCACAAAACTCTTGTCTTCTTCAGAGGCTATTCGGCCGCTCATTTCAGGTACTTCAATTCTATTCCAGTAGTTTCATATGCCTTGTGTATTAGCGATGACCTTTAGCTGCTTTCTTTATATCGTAAAAATTAGCCAAAGTGAAAACTTGCAATTATATGATTTCTTACCCTAATCAAACCGCAGAAATTACAAGAAACTGCACTGAAGGTTCAACTGTTTACAACCGCAAACCAATATAGATAAATGCTTTATCCTAATGTACAAAAGTATGACCATTGTATGCATCAACTTTGAATTGTTCCTGAGATTAAAAAAAATTGAATTATTCTTCCCATAAGCAGGTAAAATTTCATTTCATTTTTAAATTTATATTATAGTTAAGACTTTCACACTCCTACACTATGTATGCCAATGGGATTTGATCCTTGGACCTCTCCTACAATTGGGAGAGATCCAACCAGCCCGACTAAGGCTGGATTGGCAAATCGAACACTTGTACTCTGATGAAATCTCTCAATGAAGATTCAAGACCAATATTTTACTGAAATTCAACTATATTCAACTTGAAACTACTGCTCTCTCTCACCCACATTAAGCTTCCTATTTGGTTTCAAAATAGGACAGAGGGAATATTAAATAATGCTGATCCTATCTTACAAAAAACTTGAATTTGTATAATTAAATTTCACCTCGCCTTCTGGTTTCACCAATTATCTGGTAAGTAAACTTTTTTATACGATTTCCATCAGGAATTATGTCTATTTCCTTCATTAACAATCTTCTTAGCAGTTTTTTTTTTTTGGATTTGAAATTATAAAAAAGTGCTTTGTGTAGAGGAGGGCGATGGAATTCTGGCGGAGCATGTGATGAAGAGACACAACCTATCACAAATGACACGTATCTAGCCAAGTATCCTGCAAAAATGAGGGTTTTAGAAACAGTGCTCAAGGGAATGAATACCCCCATTTCGTATCTGAACATTACCAGGATGACAGATTACAGGAAAGATGCTCACCCTTCGGTATATCGAAAGAGACACCTAACTAGTGAAGAACGAAATTCACCATTAAGGTATCAGGACTGCAGCCATTGGTGTTTGCCTGGTGTTCCTGACTCATGGAATGAGCTTCTGTACGCGGAGCTACTAATCAAACTTTAATAAATCAATGACTTATATAGAAATTGCGCAACGAGAATAGGGTATCAAGTGTCGGTGGTATGAGTTTTTTGTCCCCGAGAAGTAAAATAGAAGCTTTGTAGTTTGTACCAATGAAAAAGAAAATAGAAGCTTTGTGAGGGTAGAGGTTCACGTACAAAAATGCAAATTCTACTGAAAGAGATCTGTTACATTCCATACTCGAGATGATGGACAAGTATGCACATCAACAAATTCTTTTGAAGCGTTAGGTTTGTATAATATAAAATCGTGACTTCTTTCATACACGGTCATTGTATTTACTATTTAAAAATACTATTATTTTTTAATTTATTGTGATTCTTTCCACCAATTGTTGTCTGATAACATTTGCAAAAGCCCAGCATTCTTAACACAGCGCATTTCAGGAGTGGTTGGAGTCATCCCAAAGGGGGATGATGAGAAGGGTATATAAGAGCATGGCTAAGAACTATAATTACTAAATGTAAATAATGTCCGTAATTGGTGTGTATTAGAAAAGTGAATGTATTAAAAGGTTAGATATGTTCGCATCCTTTTATTTTTACCCAACCGGAGTTGAAAGCAAAGAATGTTAGATATCAGTAAAATATCGGTCGATTAAAGAGACAAAATATCGGAGATATTGTGTAAAAAAATATCGGTAGTCTAAAACTAGTTTTTATCATATATTTTCACAATATAATTTCTAAAATGAGTGATATTCGTTTAGACAAACATAAATTTTAAAATATGCATTAAAATACGTATATAATTCAAACAGAAAAATTTATTTTTAAAAAAAATAATAATTTTTTTTAAAAAAACACCGATATATCGGATCGATATTTTAAAAATAAAATAAAATCGATATTACAGTGTATCGTTTTACCGGTTGAAGGCCGATATCAATATATGGCTGATACAACATTCCAGGGTTAAAGTGGGCTGCCCTTGTTTCTTTTTTTGCAAGGACTGAACAAATAGACAATCCTCGTGTAGTCAGGAGAAGTTATTCAATACTCACTTCCTAGAAGGGAGGGGAAATAGTGATTTAACCGGCGCATATGATAGATGGGTCTTATACGTGCACGAGGGGATGCAGCGTGATATAGGGTGCGTTTGGAAGCTGATATGGTGAAAGGTGAAAATTTATGTCAGCCTGAAAATAATCAAGGGTGTTTTTTCCTGATTGGTGACAGCTCGTTTGGAAGCTGAAAGTAATTCGGCGTCAGGGTGAAAACTTTCACGCCTAATTTGTGAAAGGTGAAATATGTTTGGGAACTGAAAATAAGTCACACTGATAGGAATATTCGTCAGCATATCGAGTAATTTGATACACTATAGTGCTGCATATCGAGTAACTGGTTACACTATAGTACTGCATATCGAGTAATTTGATACACTATAGTACTGCATATCGAGTAACTGGTTACACTATACTGCATATCGAGTAATTTGATACACTATAGTACTGCATATCGAGTAATTTGATACACTATAGTACTGCATATCGAGTAATTTGATACACTATAGTACTGCATATCGAGTAACTGGTTACACTATAGTACTGCATATCGAGTAACTGGTTACACTATAGTACTGCATATCGAGTAATTAGATACACTATAGTACTGCATATCGAGTAATCGATTACGCGATAACTTTTTTAATGGGCAAACTTCATCGATGCATATCTTACTCATTTCTAATCCGTTTTGGCCCATTTTTTTTTTCATTCTTCCTCATTTTTAGTGTTCTTTCTTATAACGATGAAAAAAATGTCCAAAACGGACTAAAAATGAGGGAGATATGACGGGGAGGGGGGGTCCCTTGGCTTAACGGTGCGGCAGCGGAGGTGTCGGGCTAAATACCGGGGTGACCGGCTTTGGACGACCCGAGCAGTTGCCCGGAAGGGGTGGGCACGGGTTCCCTCAGCTCAACGGGGCGGCAGCGACGAGGTGGGGGACTCAATCAGCGGCGGCAGCAACCGGAGGGGAGGGGGGCTCAATGAGCGGCGGGGACGGGGGGCACAACCTCTCTCAGCTCAACGGGGCACCATCGGGGTGGAGGTACTCACCGGGGGGACGAACCTTGTGAGAGAGTTGATTTTTTTTTCGTCGAAGAGGTGCGACGATCGATTCGTCAGCCTGATGCTCACTTTGGTGAGAATCAGCTTTTCAGGGTGAAAGGTGAAAATTTGTCACCTTTCACCTTTCAGGGCCAATTTTCGGTCTTTTAGCAAACAAACACTTTTCAGGGCTGAAAGGTGAAAGAGTGAAAATTTTCACCTATCACCGTCACCGACCATTTTTCACCATTTCAGCTTCCAAACACTTTTCACCCTGAAAGGTGAAAATTTTCACCTTTCAGGGCTGAAATATGCTTTTTTTCACCCTGAAAGGTGCAAACAAACGCACCGATAGTGCTAGAAGAGGCTGGTTGCCCTGCACCGTATATTGTACCCCTTGTTATAAAGGAAAAAACACGCGTGATAGCTCGTGTGCCATCAATTCTGAGGATCACAAGTACTTGGAAGTACTTAATGATTTTTGCACCAGACAGCTAGAAGCTTATGTGCTATCCTGCACGCACTCAATACCAGCAGTTCAGCACTTCCTCTTCGGAAAAACGTCATCCGAAGTCTAAATCACACCTGTCGACACCCCCCTCTATTAATATGCGCTATTTGATACCAATCCAAAGCCGTTGTGCTGCTTTGAAGAATGCAACAAGCATAAGCCGTGGTGGTAAATGATACCCTCTTCCTTAAACACGGTACAATGTAATCTTTTAGGAAAAATTTCCACCCCGTTAGCCATCACACGAAAGCCCTTTCCCTGAAACCCTTAATTTATCTTCTCACGCACTACCGGAAAGCATTCACTACTACCGTAGTACCAACTGGGGAACTGCTCTGATTCCACAAGAGCCGAGGAGTAGTCCAGGAGCACAGAATAATTTTTCACATCCTACACTCGCCCTCTCTACCACTCTGCAACCAGGCCTGCCAAAAAAGCAGCCACGGAAATTCGCCTTTCGGCATCGGGCATACCAAACAAATGTTCACCCGCACAATACAGGATTGACACAACTTGACAATCATCACACAAATACTAATCTGAACTACTATAAAAATTGTTTTCACCTAGCAGAGGCAAGTCAATTCCAAAACCACAAATGGTATCCAAATATAATCTAGCATGGTTAAACTCAAACAAAACATTAAATATGAGCTCGGCACAACCTAGATGCTCAAAACCACAATGAAGACAACAAAATCCTCAGGAGAGCTTTAGTAGCCGCCTTTAAGGTCATTGACGACATCGTAGGGGATGGGAGTCACAGTCTCTAGAGTGGCACCCTCCACCATAAAGCCAGGCTTGGGTCCTTTAGGCTGCCTCTTAGTGCTAATCTTTTCTCCACGAGCCTTAGCTTCAGCTTTCAGTTCATCGTTTCGGATTTTCCTCAATCGGAACTCTTCCGTGCACCTTGATGGCTGAACATGCTCCACTCGCACATGGATTCTCTTCCTAATAATTCTGTTTCCTATCTGAAGCATAAACAATAAAATACAAGTGTAAGTTTCATATTGCATCACATATCTCATTACACACTCCAGCCAATTCCCCTGATCAAAAGGCTTCAAATATTCTCTGATTTCATTTGCAACAATAAAAATTACACCACAGCAAGATGCAAGTCATATGGTAAGTGCATTTGGAGAGTGGTAGCCAGAGAATACTCACACTGTAGCTTAAAAACTCAATTGTTTACACTGTTTATTTTATCTGCCACAGAAACAACTTTACTGCACTAATTATTTCAACTTCCATCAAATCTATAGCAGAGCAGTACCAGGTTGAAAAGAAGATAACAAAACAGCATACCAGTTGCATTTCAAGCATATACTAAGATCATGGACGGGAGGAAATCATATAATCTATCGAGTACATTCCATACTAAACAAACGTATGAATTCTCTAGAGCAATTATAGTCAGCTGTTTCGACCATCTTATATATTACAAACATAATAGAAAATCAATACAAATTGACAATAGAGTAGCATATATCAAAGCAGATGCAAAATAGACAACAAACATCTATAAGAAGCACCTGGCTTTATGGTTCACTGATTAAACGAATGTTGATAAAAAAGTGAAAAAATAAACCTCAATCAAAGTCATTTTCCACTGCAACAATAACATAAATGTTGACGATTCAAAGTGGTGTTCTTTCAAATATATTACGCTGTATGAATAAAAAGATGACTCATCATTTCAAGTTCCTGCTACATTTATCAAAACACCAGTGGGATCTCAGACGCCCAGCACGAAACACATACCCAAAGTTTAGCCTAACTCGAGTCATTGGCAACAATGCAAAACAATAACATGAAATGCAAAATATAATCAATAATCCACAAATGATCAGCAACTGAAACATCAGTCAATATAATAATATCTTCCACATATTTATATTCCACCCAAATACATCAAATCAACCCCATCAAATGAGTACATCCAGCATTCATCACAATAGGAAAGACCCAAATAACATGCAATGAAGCTAAGATTCAAATCAAAAAAAAAAAAAAAAAAACGAAAGAAAAAAAGGACCTGCTTGTTGATCTCGACGCCAATGGCGCGCTTGGTGACGTTCCAGACGCGACCGGTGCGGCCATGGTAGAACTTGTGGGGCATGCCCTTGTGGATGGCGCCATTAACCTTGACGTCGACGAATTCGCCGATCTTGTAGTTGCGGAGGTAGGTGGAGAGAGGGATGTAGCCCTTCTTCCTGAAGGGCCTGGCGAACAGGTCCCTCGTCCGAGCCCTCACTCCGTGTCCCGCCGGCATCTTCTCCTCTCTTCCTCTGCTCCCGCCGCTGCCGACTGCTGAGGCCCAACCAAGAAACCCTAATGTCTCATTTATAGTTGGATGCTTGCCACCTGACCCGGCCTTGTTGGTTCAGATTTACGCTTGGACCCGGCCGATCGGAGCTGTTGGTTTGAGGGAAAAACACCACCCGACCCGGGTACATGGGCTTGTAAGATGTATCTGGATTCTTTTCATAATCCCTCCGTCTAATATTAGCTGTCTGCATAAGAAATGCTTCCTTCATGCTCTCATATTTGATAAAAGAAATGACAATAGTGTTGATCATTAGTTGCTGTTGTTGATTTGAATATCCTACTTATCATGTCAAGTTAGGCTCTTTTTGGATTGGTGGAAAGCAAGGAAAGGAAAGGGAAATTTTTTAAACCCACTACTTTTCATTGTTTGGTGAGGCGGGAAAGAGATAGGTGTGGAAAGCTGGGGAAAAGGAGTGGAAAAATACCCCCAAAATTTACCACCCCTCAAGGGTTGGATTTTGGGAGAAAATCAAGGTGTTGTGGGCTTCTTTGGCCAACTGCCTATTCCTAAGAAGCCATGTCAGGCCCATCCCCCATAAGCATCACCCGTATTTTGGGAGAAAATCAAGGCGATGCGTCTCTCGCTCTCTCAGCGCCAAGGCAATGGAAAATTTACATCTTCCTCGTCAAGTTCTCTAGCACAACCAAACAGTGGAAATTTGGTGAAAGTCCCTTAATTTCTCTTTCTCCGAAATTCACTTTCTCTTCTCCTGCTTTCCACCAATCCAATCAGTGGTAAAAAATATTTTTTGGGCAAGGAACAGAGCAGCGTTATGAGCCAAACCAAGAATGGCCCTTAAGTTCCGGGACAGGGAATGGACATAGGTCTCGCCAATGTTGTGGGACTTCTATTCTACCATTCGATGCTGCCCAGACGAAATCCATATCGTCGCCCCCAGTTATCGACGTGAGGCCCCCCATTGCACGTCATGGGTGCGTGAACACCAGGCGTGGGTAAGGCTTGACGGAAAGGCCCTTCTAGCCTCGTAGTAGGGCCGACGAGCAGGAGGCGGCGCTGAGATTCGTAGTTTTATGTTGATGTCTGGCTTTATCGCAAGTCCTGGTGGATGCAAAATTACCAGCTTTCCTAGTGTATGGTGTTTTCTTTTAAAAAAATTATTTTTACTCAAGGAGGCTTCATGCAACTTCAAATGTGGGATTAAAAACCCATACACTCTCTCTTTTGTTGAGATATTAAAGATTTATAACAGTCCATTTCCTAACGGCTCCAGCTATTAGAAACAATATTGCTTATTTCACTTGATATCAAAGGGCTTGGGTCCGAATCAGGTAACATTTCCCCCATGTCCCTAGTTTCAAATCCCGTGATATCACATGTGCATGCGTTTTGAGTTTTTCGTGGGCTTGAAGATTATTACTGGAGTAGTTTATTGGTAAAATATATTTTGAGAGGGACATGTTGTTGAAGAGACAGTAGTTACATACTTGGAGAAAATATGTTCTAGAACATGATTTCCAAAAGATTCGAATTGAACTTGCCCATTTGCCGTCAAAATATAGCCTTTTATAATGTCGCCATCAAAATTCTTCGACAACAAATTGTTAGAAGTGGGTATACTAACCCATGTTAAAACTCACTTATATTGATGTGAATGAGTGAATTGGGTGAAAGATGAATAGTCTCACATCCACACCAAAGAGGAGTTGTGGATGGTATATAAGGTCCAAGGTTGGCCTTAGAAGTTAGGCCCAAGGGCCACCCCACTTTTGTGGGGGAGAGAGATGTTGGACCCATGCACCTAGGTGGGCTAACCCACGCGCGCATGCGCGCGCCACCGTCCGGCTCAGCTCGGTTCGGTTCGCATGCGTGTCCGGCCGAGTCGGGTTGGGTCAACAAAAAAATATTATTTTTGGACAAATTCAATGGTTTAGTTTTCTAATTTATTTTGGTTCAACCAAAATGTGTCCGTTTTATTATGACCGTTAACAGACGGACGGAAAGGGTTTCAACAGGCTTTAACGGGAAACGGTGTGTTTTCAACGGGCTTTAACGGGATTTCTATAAAGCTTGTAAAAACGGATTTTTCCAGTACTTCATCTTCTTCCTTCTTCTTTCCTCCTCTCTTCTGTGAAAGCATTACACATTTGTGGTTCGCTGCGCGTACTGTTTGGAGTGCTCCTACAGTACGTGGTTGATCGTCTTATCCTGGGAGGCAGACGCCCAAGAGTCCTAAGCACCGTAAGGAGGGCGCATTCTGTCTTAAGGACAAAGTGCTTCGCTTGATTCGATCATAAATTTCTTCTAACGTTTTTTTGTCTTTGCAAAGGTACACATTTCTCATCCTTGAGACAGTAACAGTAAGGGGCCGTTTGGGGCGTGATTATTGCAAAAACATCCATACTGGATTCTGGATATTTACTGTAGCATCCATGTGGATTTTTACATCCAGCTGAAACACATCTTGAGGTGTTTTAGCTGGATATATAAAATATCCAGATGCTACAATGTAGCAAAACATCCCATCTGGATGTTTTGCTTTTAATCACGCCCCAAACGGCCCCTAAGTAATTTTAATAACACAAATCGATTCAGATTGCACACAAATACTCACAAAGCCGATGCTCTTCAAATATCTGAAATACATAGGAAAAAACAATCTGCTTTAGATTCATATATATTCATATGCACGGATTTAGTAGCCTCAGTTCAGATTCTGCGTCCAAACCATAGAGGAGTAAATACCTACTTTGTTTGAGACCGTTTACTCGTCGAACAACTACAAATGTATAACAACTGAATCACAAGTTGACGACAGAATGACGTTATATCCGAAGAAATTTTCATGGCCTGCACTGTAGATTCACATCTTCCATTGACAAACTCCTGATGAAAAGGCCAGTTATAATCAAACAATAATTTCTTTCATGTCTGCGATGTGATGACCTCTTGAGGGGCCGATTCGTGTCCATGTTCATCCACTTGTAGAGAGCAAGAGAGAAAACAACACTTCAACTAATAGCCCCCACAGAGAAACTTCGGAATGCCGTCCGCCATTGCTGACTGCTCCCAACTACCCCCTTGTTTCTCACCTCTCTCAGCCGTGGGAAAGCTCCATATACGATGGGAAGATACATCCAAACGTGCCTGAACCGCCATTTCGATCATGCGAAGAAATGATTGAGCTGACTGGGATATATACATATTGGCTTTCAAAGGCAGGAAAAAGTCTTCAGGCCACATTCATGCAAGTGGGATGATAAGAATGAGAAACTAGAAAGGATGTGGCGACAAGTATGACAAGCATGAAATATAATTCCATAACAAAGTAGGAGTAATTGATACAGTACTGATGTCAGATAAAAAAAATAGGCGCTTGTTTGAGGTGCAAGTTCTCCTCTTTTGCGCTAAGGGACACTCTAAGATTATAAAATTCGAAATGCTTAGATCATGGCTTTAATTGTTCGCGTTGAGGGGATAAGGGTAGGAAGGAGGTATGAAGCTTTGTGGCTGATGTATTGAACGGAGTTACCTTTGTTTATTTAACTTGATTGGCCAAAGTCAGAGATGGTTTCTTTTTCAGCATTTTTTCTATTTCTACTTCGCCAATGATTTGAAGCTGCGTGTTATGAATGCTACCTCATTATGTGGGCATGCTTTCTCATCTTTGTTTCATTTTCACGCTAGCCTCTTCCAGACTTTAAGAAAAGGTGATTCTGTCTTTTTCACCCATTATATGGCCTATCTTCATCTCATAAATAAGTTGATTTTAATCCTTGGTACTTACACTTAGCACAGAGAGTATAACAGACGGACCAATCCCCCTTATATGCCTATGTAAGGGTGCGGTAAATTACATGCCATACTTGCATCAGCAGTCGTCATCATCTATCTCGGTTTCTAGCTCTGTCCTTTGTGAGTGCATGACCAAGGATTATCTCAGTTCGCCACCTTTGTGCCTCTGATTGAGTTTTTTTTATAATCTTGACTATTCAGTCGAGCTCATCACATAGCATAAGTCTTAATTTTATTGATGGTGAGGGCGTCGAGACAAGGATATTGTACATTATGGGTCTTGCCTGCCGACCCGTGCTTGGCAATAGTAAATTACATCATCTTTATCATACTGTTCCCATGAATGCAGACAATCGGCCGTATGCAATGATAAGAGAATGTAATGATAGGAGATGTACGGCCAGAATTAACAATCACATAAACATTAGAGACGATTTTCTTTCCATAATCACGAGCAACCCATCTTTCAAATGCCTGCCTGAGTCTTCTAATCGTTTTATTTTTGAACACTCATCTTTCAAATGCTTCCCCTTTGAACTACCTTGCCATAAAAATACCATTCCCTTGTTTGAGCAACAAGTAGAAGATGTTATTGTTACATGCAATATGTATTCAGCCGCTCATTGAAGTCTTAATATTCTCTGTTGATGATCAACAATTAAATGATTCGATTTTCATGATTCATCTAATACGGAGCCAAAAAAAGGTGAGAATATAATGCACGAACTATAGTTCTGAAAAAATGTATGATTTTTGTGTTCACAAAAGAAAGTATGGTACGTACTTGGCCAAAAAAGAAGAAGAATGTATGGTACTGCAAATTGCATAAGTAGTCGATTAATATCTCTCTAATATTTCTTCATAAATGTATTAACATAAACAAATAGAATGTTAAAGGGGGACACTTCTACAGTCCTGCTAGCCTTGACTATCCAAAAAGAGAACAGATAAACGAAACAAATAGAGAATTCGATGTATGTACAAAGTCCAAGACAATAGTTTCTTCATCTCAAGCATCGAATTGGTGCGGCCGCTGCTGGAGTGCGTTGAAAGCACCGTTCTTTGAACACTCATCTTTGAGCAACAAGTAGCAGATGTTATTGTTACATGCAAGATGTATTCAGCCGCTCATTGAAGTCTTAATATTCTCTTGATGATCAACAATTAAATGATTCGATTTTCATGATTCGTCTAATACGGAGCCAAAAAAAGGTGAGAATATAATGCACCAACCATAGTTCTGAAAAAATGTTTGATTTTTGTGTTCACCAAAAGAATGTATGATACTTGGCCAAAAAAGAAGAAGAATGTATGGTACTGCAAATTGCATAAGTAGTCGATTAATATCTCTCTATTTCTTCGTAAATGTATTAACATAAACAAATAGAATGTTAAAGGGAGACACTTCTACAGTCCTGCTGGCCTTGACCATCCAAAAAGAGAACAGATAAACGAAACAAATAGAGAATTCGATGTATGTACATAGTCTAAAGACAATAGTTTCTTCATCTCAAGAAGCATCGAATTGGTGCGGCCGCTGCTGGAGTGCGTTGAAAGCACCGTTCTTTGCTAGCTCAGCGGAGGGGCCTTTGGTGGTGGTGGCCACGCGTTCGCATGAAGGACACATGGTGAGGGTAGTTGCAGGCAGCTGCGAAAAGAAAGGGCTCGCCGTCTTCAAGGCTCGCAGTTCTTGCAGTTCCTTGTGCAGTCTACGGTTTTCTTCTGTTAAAGATTCACAGCAACGCTTCAAGTACTCGCAATCAACCTCCGTCTGCTTCAACTTTGTTCTGCCAAAAAAAAAAGCAAGACGTTCTAGATGAATCACATAGAGGTATCAAAGTTTTTTGATAAATACAAAAATCTGAGCGAAGGAGACGACAAAAGTGAACTCATAGATTTACCTTGCCCTCCTGTTTTGGAACCAAACTTCCACCTGCCGTGGCCGGAGGTTGAGCTGTCTTGCAAGCGCTTGCTTCTGTTTCTGGAAGAAAAGAAAATACATAAAAATTGATTCCAATGGTTAAGACTAAACTGTAATCCAACTTATCCTCAAGGCGCTCTGTGATATTCATGGTACTTACTGGGTTGAGGGTGTTGTGCTGTTTGAAGCTTTCTTCGAGAAAAGCAGATTGTTGTTTGGAAAGTCTGAGCTTTTTCCTGGTGAGACCATTATCTTCCTCATCGCTGACTCTGGAGACAGCCCTCTCAGTCTCCAGTTCGTTTGAACCTGTTTGATCACTGTCTCTTTTACGTCGTGCCGTCCCTCTTGTGCATATGGAGAGGTCCATTCCGAAAGTTGCCGAGGCCGTGCTGTTTGGGGAGGAAATTAGTCCTACTCCGTTATCCACTTCTTCCACCAAAGGAAGTTGATTCACATCCAAATTTCGACTCGAAGAAACTTCTGAATCACAGTAAGATGCCATCATTAACAATAGCCAAATATATCAAAACAAATTTTTATAGTCTTTCCGAATGCAAATCCAGAAATTTAATGAGAAGTCTTGGACTTACCATTATGGCTGCGCCCAGAAACACCGGCCAGTGAAGTCGAACAACGAGGGACAGGAGCGGGGGGCAACAACTCTAGCTGAACTGGTGTGCCACTAGGTGATCTTGCTCCTTCTCCTTCATTCCTGCTACCTCTTTCTTCAAACGCAGCCTGTCCAAGCCCGAGTTGCGTATGATAACTATACATGGAACCTGGTTTAAACGCCTTAGGAGCCTCTCCCAAGCTTAGCCCGAGCTCCATCTTCTTGTCCAATATCAAAACTCCGAAGGATGAGCTATATGGGAAAAGCACCTGTCTATTCTTATAGAGAGTTTCTCTTCTCCCTCTATCTTCTCTCTCTGGTTTGACCAAAAATCTGCTGAGGTTGACAAACGCACGTGACAGACAGAAAGGCAGGGAACGGAGTTCAGTCGTTTAGATGGAACGGGTTTATACTTTATTTGCTTTCTTTAGTTTGTGTTCAGGGAGAGGCGCCAGCCAAAGATGGAAACAAAACGCAGACTAGGTTGAACGACATGCAACCAAGTCCAGCTCTAAAGGCAACCTGAGGTCCTGAAGTGTTCAAAAGATTGAAAGATCTTTGATTTGCCTAGTTTTGAAAATCTTTGATTTGAATAAGGTTTTATATCACCAAATTGCACCCAAATGTCAAAAGGGCAAGGCTTTTTCTTCTACTTCCAATCTTTTTTCCTTTGCTACATTCTTCTTCGAATCTATCTGCGTCATCTGGTTGTTAAGATTAGTAGTACCGAGCACCAAGCGACGCCTGACTACTAATCTGGAATGGAGTGGGTCCGGTGCAGTGGGAACAGTACTGACACTGAATAGAAGCGGCAGGTAAACGGGAATGTAATCAGGGAGGGTGGGGGTGAGGGGGAGCGACTTTAGGTCAGGAATGTCATGCTTTTGAGCTCACCGCAATAATGAAGGTCACGAGGACTTCAATGATAGATTGCAGAACATGAGAGAATCATTAATTACCTCCACCAATGGGTGCTTTCACTGCACCCAATTATCCGGTGCTGGCCGACTCCAACCTCCTCGTAAGCACACTTAAACTCGTACACGTTCAAGCCTCTCTTGCTAATTTGAAATCTTGGATACGTAATTGCTAGTTTGCTACACATAACGCGCACCGTAGATGCACTTTGTGTTTCCCTGTGTGATAAATACAGTATTTCGTGACCTGTGTAGGCTGTGTTGCGAGTCATGTTAAACGCATGGGGAGCTTAGTCACGTGAGTTGTGTGCAGAGGTATCTTAGAAAAGAGACACGAGGACGGGGACTTGCAGAGTTCAAATCCAAGAGTCAAAAAGAGGAAGCAGGCCGAGGACGCAATACTCCGAAGAAGGAGATGCTATGATTTGCGAAATAAAAATACGTAAAAGGATGGATATCGTATAGATGGTAGGACGGTGGGGGCAGAGTAATAACGATTGTTGGGGTGTTAGGTGGGCAAGTGCCTCCCAGGGAGGGAACAAGTCTACAGCGGCAATCATTGGCTTTAGCGAAAGGGCAGGGTCAAGTGCCAATTATCAGCAGTTAATTGTACTAAGCATTTCCTTTCTTAATACTTCCCTCAGCCCCAATTTAATAGTCTCATTTGGGAAATCAAATAATTTTCGAGTATTTATTTTCGTTATTGAGACGAAACTATTTAAAATTTCATCGAAGGAGTATTAAGTTTATTGCTAGATTTCTTAATGTTAAATGTTTAGATTGAATGCTCTATAAAAACAGTGGCTTACATGAGTTACTGCCGATATATTACCGAAAATTGAGAGCGAATTCTCTTTTTTTCTGTTTTTTTTTTGAGAAATCAAAGAGAAAATTCTCAGGGAATGAGCTAAGGAGATGGGTTGAATGGTCAAGCGCTAACTCAGCTGGGAAGCTCTCCAATCATTAGCTATGCAGCTCTTGCCAAATCCACACCCTCTTTAGATAGAAACTAGTGGATTTCATCTATAGTGGAACCCTCTGGACCCCTACGCATGCCAAGGATATACATAATTGATCACTGGTAAGCAAATATTTTGTAATTTCTCGAAAAAAACACTCGCAAAATTTATGTCTCTAATTTGCTTGTCTAAATCAATGTCGCATGCCTGTTGTCAAAAAACAAATACAAAAATCGATGTCGCATGGGAACCACATATCATTACCATCTAACTTCAAGATTTTCCGGCAAAGCTTTACCTTGGCTTTGCAAACAAAGCCTAGGCTTAAGTTCCCTATTTGTAGCGATGATTAAAGTCTGGTATACAGAGAAGCATGGCCACCGCCAGGGGCCAGCCAACGGCGATGATGACGGCATGACTCTCTGCTGGGTAAATAGAGGGAAGCTTAGGGGCCGTTTGGGGTGTGATTAAAAGCAAAACATCCAGATGGGATGTTTTGCTACACTGTAGCATCTGGATATTTTATATATCCAGCTGAAACACCTCAGGACGTGTTTCAGCTGGATGTAAAAATCCACGTGGATGCTACAGTAGATATCCAAAATCCAGTCTAGATGTTTTTGCAATAATCACGCCCCAAACGGATAGGGCAGTCAGGTGTGGCTCCTGATGATGAAAGTAGACTTTTCTTTGCTCATACGCTTCTCGTGCAGTCAATCATATCCTTCTCTCCTTTGCCATCATAATCATATTCCTTTAAACAGCCTGAACGAAAAAAGATCGACAGGTAAAAAGAGATTGTCAGAGCCCTATCGTCAGAAAGGCTTTTTATGGATAGGGATTCCCTAGCACCAAGGCTACATGTCTACACCGTATATACAAGGGTAATAGCAGTGCCATGAAGTACTGATGTTGGTAGACCGGATGTCTACAGTTTCCATTTGACTCATATGTATGTACACTTTTTTTATATAGATGTAACCATATGCTTTTAAACATATTGAACCAGAAATTGATATCGCAGGAGAGAGTTAACGCAAACGTAACCTTCCAAAACCCTCTCGGACAACATCTGGAACCTGACTTACCACCTTTTCCATTTTTCCTGGATGGAGTTTATCCATGTGAAAAAAAATTATGTTCTCCATA
This sequence comes from Houttuynia cordata, assembly GCA_039654745.1. Taxonomy (NCBI): domain Eukaryota; kingdom Viridiplantae; phylum Streptophyta; class Magnoliopsida; order Piperales; family Saururaceae; genus Houttuynia; species Houttuynia cordata. Next base: position 35,776,008 of record CM077504.1, read on the forward strand.
TGGGAGACACCGCAACATGGAAAAAGATGTCAGCTGTTCCAATTTTACCAACTTATTGGCCGTTTGGGGCGTGATTATAAGCAAATATCCAGAGTAGATTTTGGACGTCCACTGTAGCATTCATGTTTTTTTCATATCCAGCGTAAAACACGACCTGAGGTGTTTCAGCTGGACATGGAAAAAACATGAATGCTACAGAGTGTGGATGTTTTGCTTTTAATCACGCTCCAAACGCCCATTAGCACAACTTACAAGGGAAAACGTGTATTGCTGTAGTTTGTTTTCAGTATATAGGTTTCATGAAGTACCTGATCAAACACCTCATGGGTCTCCCATGCCGCATAGGGTTGCATCTTGGGCCGGGTTGTCTCGGGTATAATAGAACCTGACCATACCCGAGATAGCACCCGAGATTTCGACCATATTAGAGATAGAACCCGAGAACCCGAGATAAGAACCCAGATTTTAATAAAATAATTAATATAATTACAAAAAATTTTAATAAAATAATTGCTATAATTATAATAATAAAAAATAAGCATTATTTTGATTTGCATATATTAAAAAATTAAGAGTTTAAATGATATATCTCGGGTAGAATCGGTTCTTGGGTATTTTAAAGCCAAACCCGACCCTACCTAAGATAGAAGATGATTTTTAAATCTTGGAACTGACCTAGGTCACTATCAAGTCAGTTCCATCCAGGTTAGGTCGGGTCGGATTTTTTGGTGCAGCCCTAATGTCGCCTATCATCGCTGCCACCAAAGAGGAACAATGCTCTTTACTCCCTGATCCTGAACCTATCATCGTCTTTACTTGATCCATTTTTTTATGATTTTTAACGCAATATATGGAGTGACTTAGCAATTGCAATAGGGTTAATCCTTCTCAAAGTCAAATCTGCTGGGAGTGGGGGTAAACCTGTTGGAATATATAATGGAACTTGAAATTTAAACCAAACACCCTAAAAGATATCCTCAGATTACTAAATCAAAATACTTTACAAGTTGTAGCAAGTTGAAATGTGTAATAGTTTAAAATAATAGAACAAAACATAAATCATATGAAAACATAAGAGATACATGGTTTGCTGATTTAGTTACATCCACTGGGAAGAGCAACCACTCAAGTTTTTACTATTATTATGAAGTTTCCAAAACAACTTAAAAAGTTTCTCAAAATTCTTTAACCTCGCGTCACCTTCATTAACTCTCACTTTCCCCCTTGGGCTCCCTATCCCTTTCTCCCTTTGTGGTCATTTGGTTTCATCTCCTTCAAGGCTTAGTAATCACAAAATAATATAAAGAGTATATTTATTGTGGGCTAAGTGGGCTACAAAGTTTTCCCATGGAATGACAAGTTACCCGTGTAAGACCCAACCCAGGGAAAAAAAAACCCCTTTCTCTCGAGTTTGAAGCCAAACCCAATCATGGAGGGATGCCAAAGAAAAGTCATACTAAGGCCATGTTTATTAAGGTTTTTAGAAGTAGGAAATCCAAATTTGTTTTATGAAGTTAAGTTTTTAAAATAAATTGTTTGGTTGAGAAGAATTTGATTCTTAGAAAGAATTTTGATGTCGGTGGTAGGATTCGTAATTATCATAAAAGGACAGGGGCAATTATAAAAAAAATGCGGTTTCTGATGGAACCCTGTTTTTTTTTTAAATGCCCCTGTCTTCTTGTAAAAATTACTAAATATACCATTACAAGAAGTAAAAGCAGATTTCCCATTAAAGAATCCAGCTCGTTAAAGAGCTGCCAAACAAAGCCTAAAGGAGCATTTCTTCGAGCTGCACCGTGAAGAAGAAGAATCCAACCATCCAAATGCACCACCAATTATGACTTGCAAAGAGAAAGGGGGTTGTATCAAAAGAAAAGAGAAAAAGGGGCTATCCACACTGGTCAACGGATTTCCTCGTCACCCCTTTAGCTGAGAAATTCTTCCATACTCCACCCACCAGTACAATTTTGAGGCCGACCTCACTTAGGACTTGGGAGGGGCCTGAGCCCATAACGGGCCATGGTATTAGGTTGGGCCCAAGGGACGACCCACTTCTTTTAATTTGCAGAAGAAGATTTCCGGCCCAGTCTAGTCCTTTAGGCACCCTACTAGCGATCAATCTCATTCATACTGTGACATAGGTCGTGTTAGTTTGAGTGCTCTAAATTACATGCCATTTTCATGACGAGAGCTGGAAGCCGCCGTCAGATCGGCTCCCACCTTAAACAAACATCGCATTTAGAGCACAATTTCTCAGTTTTATACTGTTTTCCTCAATAACCTTTCCAACAGCGGGATTGAGTACTTCCAGAAATTTATGGATCAGCTAGGGGTGGCAAGAGCCCATCCTCGAGTTTTATAAATCCTTCATATAATTTATTGTGACTGAAGGCCTTGTGTTTTCATAGAATTCTAGAAACCTTTTACTTTTGTAGATCTGCCCCACCTTCTTCATATCCTTTTTATACAAATATGACGAATGATTAAAGCTGTACCTCAACTTTTCACAAAATTTTGTAAGCTAAGGCACTTCCTAAATTCTCATTCCTAGTTACTACTTACTAGTTTGATGTATGATGATACTGTTACGTTGAAGTTGTCCAACATTAAAGAAAATTTATAGTAAGCTTAGGCACTTGCAAAGCTTATAGGAGGAAATTATATAGGAGTATCAAAACAAACGTTTTTAGGAGGAGTTGTGACGCAGCGATATATCCAACAGGGAATAGCAAGATGAATTGGAAAACGAACAACTTGTATTGAATCCAATTTGTACAAAAATACTAGTTTTTTTTACAGATTCAACACAATCACTCGAGAAAGCAAAGGACAAAAGAGAAAATCAGAAGGGAAGAAAGACTTACTGAATCCGCAGCAAGCCACAGGCCCACAGCTAGAACCCTAGATAGATGAGCTTCATGCTCTTTCAGACACGACACCAAATTCGTACAAAATCAACAACCAGCTAAAATGAGAGAAGAAGGTCCTATTTATAATCTGAGTTCCCGGGGTCTTCAAATGGTGAGAAAAGATGACGTGGCTAACCATTTGAAGTTACCAAATACCCTCATCAGGCAACTTAAATTTGAAATGCCCTTAATGCCTTACTTGAGCCACATCCTGAGTACATCAAGTTGATACATGTCCAACAAGATAAATTACTGGGTGCCCTGCCCCTGGCATACTATCTACTTCATGGCACCCAGGTGGAACCTACATGGTTAAACACTCTTTTTCCCTATGTACACGACACAAACATTCGAACAAAACAAACAAAGAGACAACGTTGGTTGGAAAAGGAAATGAACAAGGAGCTGGACCACCAAACTAGTCGGTGCATCGAGGCGATATTTCTTTTTGGCGATAAAAAGAAGAGCCTCCAAATCTACATGCATCGACGCTATCGAACCTACAGAAGAGATTCGTTTGAAATTTCACTAGCTCATAGAGTCCTACTCCTAGTTTACATTTTATCCGTTCGCCGCCCTGAACATCTTGCGAATCTGTAAGTACTTTTGTTCCAGTTAGTGATGTTTGATCCCCATCTTGACCATGGAATTGGCAGTCCCTGAAGGAAAGAGAAGCGTCGTGACTCAGGTGTTGGTCAACATTTAGTTTGGTTGTTGATGCAAGCCTCGTCTCCCGAAAATAGCAGCCGGTCCGTCACCAAGAAGCCTCTTCCAGTCAGCAAGCTTCTTCAGGTAATGGTCATCAAAGAGATCAGTGGAGAGAGAGAGAGAGTTCCGATCCAGTGTTGTTGTTCTTTTGCCATCATGATCAGTCATTTGTACACAACTTCTGCAGAGCGCCTGTGTGACTGAGAAGTTGAACAACCTGTGACCGAAGGAGGCACATCTGGCGAAGCCATATAGAGATCTCATATAAGTGACTCGAAGGGAGTTGGAAATGCAGCGTGAACTCCTGTATGGTTTGCTATCAATCCGTCCCTTCTTCCCAAAGGAACTTTCGAAGCAGGCCTGCCACAAAGATACTGCTGACTTTTATTTACAAAAATACAGAACCACAATCACACAATCACAATAGTTTACCTAGCATTTGTACCAAAAAACACTTTCATTGAATAAGTACGTAGACTGAATGTGCTCATGAGTGAAAGCTTTGATCTGACTTCAAGTTTGTGTTTATTATTAATTCGACATCGTGAGTAAAGTGACGACGTACGTTTTCAATATGCAGCTAATATTTGTAATAACACGAAGGTTACCAATTTTATTTAACTCACGGACACTTATCGGCTCTAGCTAGTGATCCACCACTGGCCTTGTGTAGTATATTAAGAAAGATTCGACCCTGGGAACTCTTCCACAACCAGACGTTCCGATCTTACGATTTAAGCAGCCTCAGTGGGCATGAATTTTACCTATCAGATTCATTATCTTTGCTTTCCCTCTTTAGATTACGGTTGTAAATTTGTACCATAATAAAATTTTGTGGAAGAAAATGCAAATTGACAGTAAAAGGAAGGAGAAATTTCTTCATGCATGTAAGCGCGTGATTCTTTTGATTCTAATGCATTAATGGCCCCTAGAGGTCCGTTGTCTACAATCACGATAATAACTGCATTTGACATTGTCAACATGGTAAATCCTATCGAAAACTCTTTAAAATATACTCCCTCCTTCCAGAATTAGTAGATCAATTTGGTTTTCCAAAATAAACTGTTTTAGTTTAATATAGGAGTATCTACTAATTCCTGAAGAGGAGGGGGGGAGGGGGAAGTGATTCAAGCCTTTTTTATGTCATCTTTACAATAATTGGGTACTACAAAACATATCTTACAAGAATAATGTAAGTGATCTTTCTTTGTCATTCTTATGCTCTAAAGTCTCAACAGGTTTCAGATCAGGAACGGTCTATTTGGTGGTATTTGGCAAGCCACATTATAACAAAATTAAAATAATTCTCTTTTGCTTTAATGCACTCTCATTTTTTCATTTCATGATAATTCCATTAATCCACCAGATAAGATAGGAACAACCAGATTATTTTTTTGATACTGAACAAACCAGATTGGATATATTCCAAAGACCTGGTTTTCGCCGGCATGATCAATCACGTTTAATAATTCTCGCTCTATGGTCCATACTACTGTGTTAAGAAACTTATATCAGTGCGCAAGAAATTTTCGGTGTACGTCGCACACCACGGTGGCAACCTATGTCACCATTAATGAATGAACAAGTCAGGTCGTGTGAATGAACAAGTCAGACGGTCCTATAAAATTGATGAATGGTGTGATACACCGCCAGTGTGGTGTGCGACGCACACTCTAATCCTTCCATGGTTTTGCAAACTATTTAGTCCAGTGATGCGACCTCCTTACCGAACAATTTAAAACAATGTTAGGCCCATTTCTTGAGGCCCACAATCCCTGAACGATAAAGAACTACCAATGTAGTACGACTAGGACGACGAGAGGATAAGAAATAAATTTTTCTTAAAAAATGTTGACATCACAGCTAGGAAAGAACTTGGGAGAAGACAGATACAAGAACTGCATTTCAGACCACACAACAACAATTTCATCCATCACCAAAAAAACATGCTAGCTACATTCTACGCAAACAAATATCCGAAAGTTCTTCATTTCCAGCTTCCAACTACAAAGACTCATTACTACACCAGCTCGTTCGTCAACTGACCTGGATTAGTCCGACTTGCACCAGCCTCAGCAGCATTAGCCTCAGCGCCGCCAGTGACACTGCCATCGCCCGATAATGCAGCAGACGCCCCCAGTAAGCTACTGATCGAACGTGCCTTCACCACCCCAATACTCTTCCTAGCCTTTCCTTTCATGGCCTCAACGAGAAGCTCCTGATCATTTGCCGTCGATAACAAACTCGTATCGCTGCTAGTCACGTTATCCTTCTGAGGCGAACGAACAGCATTGTGTCGGCCGCGAAGGCTGCTCATGCTCTTGAGCCTTCCCTTACCTAGATGGTGCTCGCAGAGAGAATAACCTACCAGAGTCTGCTGGCTGCACCTCCACCCCCTACCGTTGATCCGGCTGCACCGTGAACCTTCCATCAAAACGCCAGCTTTTGCTCTACCACCACTAGTCTTGCTGCCTCTTTTGCTCTTTTTGACAACATGGTCAATAGTAGCATCTTCTTCTGCTGTTTCCTTTTCCTCTTCTGCTGAATCTTGTTCCTTGCCTGCAGCATTCCCTCTTGGCTTCGTCTTCCTCGCTACGGGCAACAACCCTTCTTGGATTCGGTTCCTCTTCTTTACTGGAAACGCTTTCTCTCCTTCCTCCCACCCCCCACTTTCTGTCTCAATGCCAACCAAAGTACTTAACGATAAATGCAGTGCAAAAACGAGCAAAAAGAACCAAGCACGAATCCAATGTATAACATTACCTTTAGAAGGTTTATCTGAATCGAGAGGCTCCTCCATCTTCCCATTCCTACCAAAAATGCAACAAGGAGAGGAACACACCAACAAGTTGAGTCAATATCGTCACTCAAAAATGCACCATCACTGAGAACTGGCAAGTTCCACAACAACGTTGGGGTACTAGTGTGGTGGATTTACACACTAAAGAAGGACGTGTACGCCGCCGTGGTGGGTGCCAAGTAAAGAAGGGATGGTGCACTAATTATTTACACTCATAAATAAATAAGCATATATGTTTATTTGTTTGCATTACACCCTCCTCTATTCCTTCTTCATATCCTAGCACTAATACAAGTAATCACCAAAGAGGATGATAAAAAGTTAAATTGTGCACTTCAAATAAAGTGAAATTATTGAGGGCTTTTACCTTGCTCCGCCGTTCTTTTCTATGGCCAACAATCTGCTCCCTCTATCTTGCCATGCCTGCAGAAAACCCATGTAATCACATGCACCCATTCCGCCAGTACCACTCCTTTCAGTGGACTAACAAAAGATCGATTGCACAGAAACGCCGACAAATTTATGATGAGGGGAAAAAAAGCCCACAAGAGAGACAGCTAGAAAGATGAAGATAATATGTGCACTTACCTCCTTGTCAACAGGAGTTGGAACTGGGAGCTTGATAGAGTCTTCCATTTCGAGAAATCCTTCACCCACCATAGAATCGAGAGCCCGATGGGCTGGGGATCCACTGACTTGCCGCCGCTGGATGAGAAAGTAACGGCTGAGGTCGATCTGCCTCTGATGGGACCCTTTACTTGTCTCCCTTTGATCATCTCCTTCCTGGGCTCCTCCCTCGTCCTTCCTCCTACTCAGGTCTACATCTTGCACCCCAGGTTTGGCTTCTACTTTCTCCAGTGATGGTTTTTGGAGAGCAGGAATATCTGAGGGTAGGGAGGGTGTGGAGAAGGGGGAAAGCTGGGACGGCCTATTTCGGATCCTCATCTGGAAAGGGAAAGGGAGAAGAGAGTGGAGATCTTATTTGCCGGCCGGAGTCCTGGCGGCGCCTTGGAACAAAGGCGGAGATGGTGCACTCGCAAGCAAGCAGACGCACCCCACTCTCTCTCTCATAAAGGCCCCTCTCTCTCCTCTCCTCTCCTCTCCTCTCCTCTCCGTCAGCCTCTTTTTCTACTTTTATGTGGCAAAACACGTGTGAGATGGGGTGACCGGCAGCAAGCCGTGGACAACGTACGGACAGTTTGGGGGGTCGTCTCAGTTCATGTAGCACGCGACTTTGGTGTGGAGACTAGAGAATAGAGAGTCAGAGACTGACTGGTGTGAGGGGGTCCCTGCTTGCAGAATGCAGATGACCAACTAGGCCTGAGCTGAGCCGAAGGTGCCCTGAGATTGCTTTGCTTTTGGGTTAATGCATATTTAATGAGTGTTTTACGATAAAGAGTTTTTATTATGGTGTGGGTGAGTTGGTTTGACAGGACGCTCTTCGTCTCATCATCCATCAGAGTGTTAGCTGCTTATAATAGGGGGAAAAATGCACGCCTAAACGTCAGCTTGGCTACTTATTTGGGAAACTAGGATATAAACATAAGACCGTTAGAAAAATTGTAAAACCATAGGATGAAAGAGAGATGCTAGCCTCAGTGACATCGTGTCAGATGTATTTGAAAGATTCGACACTAGATTAAAGAACCTTTATTTCTACCCCATTGATCTCATGCTTAGCCTAAAACACTCTCATCTACCCCATGTATCTAGGCCAGAGCTCAAAAACAGAGGCACGAGTCCGCAACTCATGCCTGAAACACCTTGAAAACAAATTATATTTTGAGGCCATTCACAGTTGTAGCACCGTAAGGGAAGGGAATTGCATGGGATATGAAACCTGGTTTTGAATTTCTTCTGCCTCCCTTAAGATCACTATGGTTGGAGATGGCAGCAGTACTTCGAAAAAACTGGCCAACATTTACTGCAGGTTAACGCTCTACATCAAGCTCTCCACCCCTTCTCATGACTCTTTTCATAATTACTCCAAAACTAACACTCCCAACTCCTCCATCCTCACTCTGCTTAACCCCTCTTGCCTCTCTTTTTCTGACCGTGTTTCCTCCTTTTCAGCCTGATAATGAATAAGGGGAGAGCTTTTTATGGTGCATGTTTTCATCCAGATGCTATCACATTTTCTAGCCACATTTTGAAAAGGTCAACTCAGGGTTTATCTTCCTTCTTCCAACCAGATCTAAGTTGATCTAGTAGGATGAATGAAGATGAAGAAAAGGAGGATGAGAGGAGTTGTTGTTGGTTGCCACACCAAAGGCGAAAGAATAGAAATTGGGTAATAAAAGAGAGATTTAATGGCGTGGACACAAAGCGGTAAGTGAGAAATAATAAAGTTAAGTGGAGAAGTCTCACTTCAGTAGGAAAGTGGGAGATTATTGGGGTGAGAATAGAAGCAGTCTAATACTCCATCCGTTCTAAAATAATTTGTACATTTAAAAATATTCATTGTTCCAAAATATTGTATATATTTTGCCAAATTGTATGATTTCGTCTTTCTAAAATTAGAGGAGACTTGGAAGGATTGAATGAGCATACGAATTGGACGGGATATCAGGGAGGAGTGGGAGAAGGAGTTACATGACTTCGTTGTGGGTTTCATAGTCCAATAAAAATGAGAATTTTCTCAAATGTACACAATATTTTGGAACGGATGGAATATAAAATTAAAAATATCAATATTTTATTCCTTTATTTTTTTCTTTTTTACCATGGTTTATTTTATAGCAAAGATTTTTGTCTTTCTACCTAGTCCCGCACAGGTACCCTCCATCAGGTAGTAGTCGGTTGTGAGGATCTACGATACACATTACACATGAGACTTAAACCAACATAGCATGCATTTCAGGGGTGTTTCCCAAACATCCACTCTAAAAAATCCACCTGATTTCAGATGGTTAGTGGATAATCCCAAAAATCGACCTGGTTGGTGGATTTTTAGGAGTGGATGTATGAGATTTTTCACGATCCAAACGGCCCCTTAAACCAACATGGCATGCATTTCAGGGGCCCTTCCATGTGCTAGTGTGTGTAACGATAATCCTCACGATGATCAAGTCTCTTATTGGTTTACCAGGATATCCAAGTGGACCCAAAAAGTTTCCATTAAACACATAGCATATAAATCTCATCCGTTAAAACTTTCATCACTAGCAAATTTTCTTTGCCAGGTTCATCGGTCATCACAGAAAATTTGGTTCGCATATGGGACCGCAACTCTAAATATGTCATAGCCAATGTGTCATTTCTCTAATGGTTTTGGCCACGTCGGTGGGTCATTCTCCTAAAAAAGTTTTTTTGTGAAGCTAAATAAATATTGATATGTTTGACTTTAAATTATTGAGAAAATGCACTATTTAATTATATTTATGATTATAATTATGAAGCTAAATAAATATCCTTTTGACTATGGTGAAGCTTATACTTTTTTAGGTAAAATTAACAACAAACATTTGTAAAGTGGATGTATGTGCATATAAATGTTTTAAATCATAAACATCGAAATTCATCTTGACGTCACGATATAAAAACCTATCAGAAATTGCGAAGGGAGAACTTGAGACAAATTAAAGAAGATGGCGTTTAGAGTTATGTTTGCAATAAATAAAAAAAAATACAATAATAAATGGTTTATGTGTAGGAGCATTTGATTTGGTGATCACCCAAGTTGGTACTTTTCTACAGACTGTAGCCGGTCACCCCACACGTGCTAAAGACAGCACGGCCGCTCCTCGTCGTTCACCCAGGCTGACCCAGCAGGTTCCTTTAAGCTGTGCTGATAAAAAAATAAGAACAAAAACAAATTCAGAAAATAGCGGTCCAGATTGGAATCTTTTTATGTTTTTTGGGAAATACCAGGCCAAATTGAAATCATGAAAAGAAGAGATTAGAGAGTAAACACTCGTAATTATTTAATTCTCAATCTGGAGGTACTTGCACCTTCATCGCCATATTGGCCTACAGTTTTAATCTTTAACTGTTCATTTTGCTTTCTAAGACAAAAGTCTTATCAGTTCGATCATCGATCACAGTCCCAAATACACGGACTTTGTCTTTCTCTTTCTTTATGTCCTCCAAATCGTCTGTAGGATCGGAAGTCGTCAAAACGAAAAACCACAAAAATCAGTTCGAAAAACCAGAGGGAGAAGAAGGTTCAGGATGGAGCGTTTCCTTAGATCACTCGGATGTTACTCTTGTTCGAGGAATGGAACCACATCCAGAAGTGGAGAAGACCACGCAGCAGATATATGAGTGCAGAAGCTGCTTGCGCCTTTCCGCTTCGGATCAGAACAAGTAGGCGTTAGGTGCCTCGCCGACAAGTCGAAAACCCATCTCTCTTTTAATTACTTCTTTGACGAGCAAACCCACCAAGCTAAACTTGGTCGATGACGAGATCGATGGAGTGCAACGAGAGGCAAAAAAAAAAAAAGGTTTGGGCACTTCATGGCTATGTGCTAGCCTTGCAAGAGAAGATGGAAAGTAGCTGGAAGTGCCAGAAAAGAAAAGAAGAAGATAAAACCAAAGTTTGAGGCAGAATGGAAAGTCGCCAGCTCAACTTAACAAAAGCATCACTGCATCGCAGATAGACGGTAACTTCTAGTTCTTCTTCTTTTTCGTTTTACTGCAGTACTATGGTATGTTTTATGACGTTTCTACGGCAATATCGATCTGGAAAATATTATGCTCGATTGTTTTAAGCATACTTTGTGAAACCTATAGACCAAGTCGATCCCCATCTGGTGGACAGATAATTAACGGCGGGAGGTGACCAATGTAAATATACAATGCAGAGTTTAGTAAGTAGTGTAAGTACACAGATCCTAGGACAAACTCTGCACATCTCTGTTATTTTTATTATCTGTATGACCGTATTTGAATTAACAGGTACACCAACATGAAGCCGGCTGGCTTAGATGCTTTTCAAGGTGAAAGTTCACTTTCATATTTCCTAAACGGGTTTTTGTTTGTTTGTTTTTTATCAGTTCCTTTGCCATTTTCTGTCGTATATAAGCAAGCAGGTGATGAATGGGGAGGAGAAGAGATGATAGCAAAGAAGAAGAAGAAGAGATGAGAAGAAAACACGGCTGATGAACAGGATCACAGCTAAGCAAACAAGAAAAGAAGTGGGATGTGATTCGAAAGCAGAAATTTGGGCTAAGAGCCCAAGACTGGTAGTGGAACGATAATGGAGGTGACTCGCTGCAGTCGCAATAATGGGCCGCGCTGTAGGTGCTGCCAGCAAACAGCCAAACACTCGTTGGTTAGTCTCTGAGCGAGCACCATTTGGGAAAGGGGATGTTGAAGAGTATGAGTAGTTTTGGCAGCCAGGCCACTCATAATAGCCACTTGGAAGAGAAACCTCCAATTCATATCTCAATTGGTGCTTGAACATGAGAAGCAATGGGCAAATATGAAGAAAAAGAAAACGAATGATGACAAAAGATTACTGAGACAACCCAACCATTAATCGAAGGTACCACTTCAAAGGTAATGGTATGAACTATTATCAAGTGTGACTTCGATGCTCAGCTCGTGTTAATGAGCTCATAACCACTGGGAATGCTTTTGTTGTTATATTGATTCTTTTCTTAAACAGGAGTATTATATATGTAATTGTTTTGGGGCTTGAACATGAGAAGCAATGGGCAAATATGAAGAAAAAGAAAACGAATGATGACAAAAGATTACTGAGACAACCCAACCATTAATCGAAGGTACCACTTCAAAGGTAATGGTATGAACTATTATCAAGTGTGACTTCGATGCTCAGCTCGTGTTAATGAGCTCATAACCACTGGGAATGCTTTTGTTGTTATATTGATTCTTTTCTTAAACAGGAGTATTATATATGTAATTGTTTTGGGGCTGTAGTATTAGTTTGCCAAGTGGGCGAAAATGAATCTGGGATCTGAATGTTGATCCGGTCAGTCTCTCATATACAGCATAAACTGGCGGTGGCAAGTACTGCATGAAGTGAATGTCCGCTGGAGTAGTTCTTGCTCGTAAGTGTTTCTTAAATTCCATCGTTTTCCATCGCTGGTGTGCTATGCAGGGCAAATTTCGAATTCATTGTTTCATTTAATTTCCTATGTTTTCTTTTGCTGCTGTGGCCATATCTTGAGTGCCACTATTTCTTGGATAATGAGCATCTTTTATTGAAGAAAGAATTAAGCAACAAGTCTAAATTTCAAGGTACCGCATACGAAACCACAACAGACACATACATCCACTCTGTTACTTTCATGAAATCACAATACACACTGCAGTTATCAACCCAGCTTGTCATATATTAGTGCCATCACATGTTAGAGGGACCACCTCAATTAAGGGAGAGAAGAGCAACTTTCAGTGCCAGATAAGATACGGATGCTTAAGCTGGAAATATCTGCTTTGTTCTTTCCAATGCAGAAAAACAAACAATTCATCTTTGACAAACATTGATCAAGTGAATAAGTAATCGGGGCTCCTGGACGTAAAGCTGGAGAAAAAAATGCTCGAAGGGGAGGCAAGTAAAAAAGAGAGTTTCTCTAATTAAAAAAAAGGTTTAGTTTTTCTTTATATGCATTGCACGTATTCATTTGCATAAGGCACTACTACTTGTTCAATTTGAAAGACCAAGTAGGACAGATACTATGGGACTGAGGGATACAATGCAGGCAGATGAGCTAGTCCGTATGCATCCCAATCAAGCCTATTAGAAATGCTTTAAGAGAAACAATTTACTCCATTTTTTTATGCCTCCTGTCTCCTTTTTTTTTATTTGCGTAAAATCCGGAGCTTGCATTTTCTACCAAAAGCAGTCTCCAAGTACAACAGAATAGCATATGCCACAACAGTTGGTATGTTTCAGTTTCTCATATTTAATACACGAGGACTAAAATGGAAAAGTTATTCTGTTGTCAGAGTTTTCCCTTTGTATTTTCAAGAATTTATTCCATAAAATACTTACACTTCTATTGGGACAAGGGAATAAAATATTAAAATATTCTTTCTGTTCTAAAATACTGTCTACATTTTTGAGACCATGAAGCTACAAAGAAGTCACGTGACTCCTTCTCTCCGATATCACTCGTATGCTCGTTCACAAACCAAATTCAAGTCAATCCTTTCAATCTCCTCTAAATTTGGAAAGAGGAATAAACATTTTCAAATGTACATAATATTTTGGAACGGAGGGAGAATATTTTTTCACTTTCAACAAGAAGGAAAATAGGTGTTAAGTATATTAATCATACAGCAGAGTTAAAAAAAACGAAATAATTGACAAGCACCGACTGCTATTCAAAATTTCAAACGACAAATTGTGTCCAAATAAAAAAGTTCTCCCTCGTTCCACACCTCCCCGTTATAACCTCAGTTCAGAGCATACACGTACAAGTACCATTAAGGAATGAGGAATGGAACCTAGAGCTGCATCTCGGTTTGGGTTGGGCCGGTTCCTGTAGAACTGATTTGACCCCTCTCGGCTTTAAACCCTCAAGGCTTTAACCCTGGCGTCTCTTTGGGGCCAGCAAGGATGCCCTGGTGGGTCAACACACTCCCAAGGGATCCGCTTGTTGCGATTTTGGGTAGAGCAGGAGGGGCCAGTTAGTAAACTTAATCCCCGTATTTAAATTACAACACACTCCAAAGGGAAATAATAGTGTGATCCCAACAACATGATGGGACGAGTGAAGAGCTAACCTGCAATATGTAGCCGTTTTGGTATTTCAAATTGAGCTGATTTTAATTCAATTTTTATAATTCCAATAGGACTAGTGATATGGCAAGGAGGGAGTTTATGTTACAGAGCATGTTTTTGTATGAACATTCATGTATGATTTTCTTTACGATGTAGAGCTATACATAGAAACCTTACGAAGGAATTTCCATCCTACGTAGTTCAGTTGACCAAGCGATCATGGCTATTTGGGCTATCTTTTGCGTTTTAGACGCTTCTGCTTGTATCTCCAAATGACCTGGATATAACAAGCTGCCCTTTCTCTCCAGTAGGGTGATTCATACCTGCCGTTCAGAGAGCAATTTATGTCAAATTCAACTAAGATGATAAGGCTGAGATCACTTGGTTCATCCCCACTGGTTTCACTACCATTGAACCATGTCACAGAGAATTAACTACTATGCTAAGTGCAAGAGACAATATTATCATTATAGTTAACGTGGAAGTGGGAATAAGCAAAGAAGAATGCACCTTATAGCCCTCTGAAGATGGGGATTTCGTAGATGTATCGCAAAGAGTGAAGTAACCTCTTCAATGTCTGCAGCTCGAAGTGCAAAAGCCTCCACATTGGTTACACATATCACCGTCCTATTCGAAAGCTCTCTATGGCCTGATGCACTGCTTTTTCTTCCTTCTATAACATAAGAAATCATCCTGACTCAATTCTTTCCCCTCAAGGGACTAAAACAGGGTACCAGATCTGGATATATAAGTACTAACAATTTTTTGGAATAGAAACTTACCTCTATTCATTGAGCAGTGCTCAAGGTACCATATCAGAAGCTCCTCACCACAAACATCCCCTTCTTTTAGGGGAGTAACACTTCCATCTCCACCCTTGCTCTCAATCCTTCCACGAACAATAAACATCATCTTGTCTATGGGCCCTCCTTGATATAGAATTCTGCTTCCTCCAATATACAACTTTGGTCTTAGTCTATCACAGATGGCATCCAAGATGGGAGTTTCCAGCAGAGCGAAAATGCGAACCTGCAATTTTTGAAAATAAAAACAAAGTTCAACCAATTTACTGTAGTTAGATCCTTGTCAGAGCGTTCCTGATAATCTGGCAATTCCTGGCATGTACACAAGACACAACAACAATTCCACGCTTCTTTTCTTTATTTTGGCAAATTTAGCTTAACTGGGACTTAAGTAAGAAGGCTAAAAAATTGATGGCAACCAGTTTTGACAGATTAGCCATACTTGATCATATCCATTTCCACTTATCTTGACAAAGTTTAAAGCATTCAGTTTTAAAATACAAACACTTGGACAAACAAAATTTGTGCAGCTAGAAAAAATGTGCAGCAGTCACCTTCTTAACAAATGTAAAAAGATGCCGGCGGAGATCTCGTTGAAGGTCTTCTGGCAAGTCATCCAGCAGCATTTGTTCATTTACACCTCTAGTGGCAGCCCAACTAAATCTTTCCGAATTCCGTACTTTTCTACATTTAACATTACATAGTAAGAAGCAAATTAAAGTTGCATCATGTTCTATGCAAAATGAACAGACTCAAGGGCCTTGGACAATATAGATGGAAGAAAAAATGGCAACGCTGCTAGTATACACATCGAAAATTCTTTCATGTGCGTACCTCCTTAAATCTTCAGGAAGTCTTCTATGGCTCATCCATTGCTCAACATCACGACGCCTTAGTTGCATATCTAGCCTCCTTCACATGCAAGTCAGTAGAAATCAATGGTAACAAATGAACAGTTTGACAAGGTGTGAATTATCAGAAAACATACATAAAATACAGATCACTAGTAACAAATGAAAAGCTTGACAAGATATAGATTATATAAAAAAACATCAGCAACTAAAATGTCTGGATATTTATGGTAACAGTGCCAAGAATGAAAAGAGAACTTACCTACGGCCAAGAGCCTGGAGAAAGTTCTGCATGTTTCCTATGAGTAAAGCAAAGAGAAAAAGGCCGAGTCCAACAATGCCCATAGTAAATAGCACCTCCCACTCAAAATCACTAGGAACTTGGTTTCCTGCTAGAGTACTTATTTGCTAACAAACAGTCAACAAAGTTGAAGATACATATGTCAGACATTGAGGCAGTTAAGGGTCCAGTATAATTGGAAAGGAGAAAACTATAGTGTCTGGAATCACCTGGAATCCCCAAAATAAGGAATATATGTATCTTTTCTCGGGACTTTGCTTAGTAGATATCAGGACAGCTTGTTTGTAAATCCCAAAGTAATTGTTTTCGGCATCAAAACAACTAGTTTTTGTAGAAACATTTGTCCAATTATACCACTCTGGTTGTCTGTGGAACTTTGTTATGGCATTACCTCGCCCACAATCTATAAAATCTTCGCAGTGCTTGATGCCAGACATGCGACAATCATCTTTTAGGCATTGATTAACCCTCTTACGTATGAAATGCAAAATGGACATTATAAGTATCAGATGAATTTTAAAATTATAGAGTACTACGAGTATATCAATTTTAACTGAAAAAAGTTTATCCTACGTGCACAAAGAAACAAAAAACTCTTACAGTCATACATTACTGCAGCATGTATTCTTATGGCAAGTAGAAACTATGGTGCTTTTCATTACCTGGAGGCCAAACAGGTACCAACATGAGCCGACCACATGACCTGATAACACAAAAACAAGAAGATTGATGACAAAGTTTGCCCATGCTGACTCAAAGATGAAGCCACTTGCAGATTGACCAGCAAGCAAAGGCAGAAAACGGAAGATTCTTGGGATATACTGAAGAAGCACCGTAAGCCTCAGAAAGTTTTTTGCATAATTTGCAGATGATGATCCCACATACATCGGCAGGACTACCAATATCATGATCTTGAATACCAAGCAAAATGAGATAAACACAGTTAAAACATGCAGCTAAATTATGATGATAACACAGAACCATTTAAGAGAAACACATAACTCATCAAAATTTGAAATGAAATGGACTTCATGGAATAGTTTACTTGGAAAAAGCTTAAAGCATGAGTGAATTACCTTAAATACTAACATCTGAGAGAGGAAAAATCCTCACCTGGGGAAGGGGTATTACAACAAAAAGGTCAAGTAGAAAGTAACTCTTAAGATAATGGAGAGCAATTTTCTTTGGATGATCAACTAAATCTCCTGCGCCCACAACTGTCGACTCAGGTGCAACATAGGCCAACCTAAACTGTAGCATGTGGAGGCAAATAATTATATCTTTGCGAACTTTAAGAATTAATAACGGTAGATATTTTTGCTGTGAAACATGCAAAGTATTATGTCCAAAATAATGCAGTTATAGATGTTTGAGACAGGACTTTTTTCCCATTAAGATAACAGCAAGCAATTAAAGTTTTTCCTCCATATCTCATCGAATTGAGATAAAAAAGTTAAACTGATGTCATTTACCACAGGTGATATATCTGTATGAAAGTATATGACCATTTGAAAAAATAAATGATTTCATGTTACCTGCAGAAGCATGTGCATAAGGTAAATAAAATCTGTCAGACTTCTCACAATCGCAATTTTTATCGCTAAGGGCCAATTCAGAACTATGCACTTGTTTTCCTGCGAGCAAATGACAAAATCTGAACACTTACGAATATATATACAACTGTTGTATTCAGAATGTTAGGTTGAGATTGATGTGTTAGCAAATGACAGGCATGAACAGGTGTAGAGACCTAATATGCTCTTATACGAACAAATGATGGAAAAAAAACAATAATAATACGAATCTCACTACTAACATCCAACATATACCTTCTGTGCTGACAGCAGGAAGAAAAATAATGGGTCTATAAATATTGCCACCATGCAAGAAATAACAAAAAACTTGTTCCATTGTTGTACAGCCCTAGCATGAGGATTCATTATTCCAGGAACACAAGAATCCAGGAATGAAATTGTTCTCTTCATCCAACCTTTAGCATCTCCATAAAGTGCACTGCGGAACTGCAGACATAGAAGGAGAAATAAGTACAACGTAATAAAATTCAGCATATGTATAAGCAAATAACTTGCTGGCTGAAGGGGTGTTCTCAAGATTGCAAGTAACTGGGGCAAATGCAATCTTCTGAATGTCATTGGGGGAAAAGGGGAAAAAAATTATTAGCCATCTATATTGTTGGGAATACTGCTGAATTTCTTTCATTACTGAGTTGCCTGAGTCTTTAAATGCTAACAATATATATTCCCAATAGTAGTTGTTAGAGAACAATAGAACTATTCAAATTTTAACCAGACACTGTCATTAAATGTCCTACATTAATAGAAATATTGTACAACATAATTTGGGAAAGATCTAGGAGGTGTCCGATCAGTTTTCACTTTTCAGGTACTTTGAAACTGGGAGACAGTAGGAAATGCATTGTCATATTTTTAGCTTCTTGAAGGGGGTGTAATCTCCTTCCAAATATTCTGGAAATGATCAATGATAACTTCATGAGTTTTACCCTACTGGAACACCTCACTACTGAGCGTGTCCATTAGTTTATCTTGCTGGAATATTTTGATCTTTAAAGCAGGAAAAAAACCAAAACAAAAGAAAATTCTGATCCCACTGATTTGTTAGAGGTATCAGGTTTTATTTTTCTTTGTGCGCACTTTTTTAAGAATTCTAGCGATGACTATCAACTTTTAACCTTTAATTAATCATGGATACTGAAAACTCCACTCTATGACGCAAGTTTTTTACTGTAAGTAATAATTTTTATTAAGCATTAAAAGATGTGCTGAAGTAATAGAAAGCAACCAATGATGAAGTTTTTACATTGATACTATCACTCATCGACTCGAAGATTTAACATTTGGGTTTTTCCACCAGTCTTGTAAAATGCGAAAGCTACTGATTGCCTTCAAATGAGACTGCTAAATTCGAATTACGACTACAAGATAAAGATATCGGATTCATAAAAAGGAGAAAGACCACCTTCACCTCCAGTTCAGCTGAAGCTTTAGATTGCTTTTTTCGTGCCGGTTGATCATAATAAGTGGGGCATGTGGTGCAGTAAGGATCATTGCATTTCCCAAGTTGGCCAGATTTCAATAAATGCTCATTCCTAGCTGCAAAATCATCGTCTGGCCAGTGCTCACCCAGTCCTGCTATGGTTGCTGAATTCTTGCCTCCAATCTTCTGATGCACCCAAGAACCATTCACAGATATCTTTTTGGCTTTTAATGGACCACTCTTAGGTATTATTGGAGGACTTCTTCCCGGCAACGGCCCAGTGTGGTAGAGGGGACTGGATTCACTTTGATCAAAATCCCCATACTTGGGGAGGGTCATGGAGGCACTTCTTGTTGGATGCTTGGTAATATGTGCTCTCAGATTGCCCATCATAAGTTCTGATTGTTGAGGAACATCCGAGAGCATAGGTTTCTCATCAGAGTAGCCACCAGCCACTTCTCCAGAACTAGATCAAGCAAAAAACATTACAAACTTTTACTATACAATACAAAGGCCAGTTGTATCAAGTGTTCTGCTGCAATTCAGTGCTAAAGATGGGTCAAGCATAGTACGATAGAATCCTTTGCATGAATGAAACATCACTGCAATTCCCAGTCAATAGATACTTGCCGGTTGAGTAATATTGTCAAATAGAAAGAATAACATCATGACAATGGAATCAAGAGACCCACTCTGAAAATTGAACCACGAAGAGGACACATCATATACCATTTAGCAGGATGTTTTGACTAATGTCTAATGGTAAAATCAGAATGTGGCCTGCCCAGAAGACTTATAATGAAAACTGCTAAAGAGGCCTAGAGTGAAATAGCACAAACAAAGGGGTGGATTACAATCACAAGAAAGGTCTTAAACCCATTTCTCAACTTAAAATTTATCTTAATTCAGCTGAATTCGTAAGGAAAAAAGATTGCATATGTTCGACGTTATGCATGCTAAATTATTATTCCCTCTTCTTCCTAAATAAGAAGAGAAACAAAAAAGAAGAAAGCTGAACTCTTTCCTTCATGAAAAATCTCAGTTTCCTAGTTATCATCAGCTGCAGATACTTTCCACCCCGATTGACTCAGAAATTCGTTTAAGAACTTGTCAAAATCGCATCAGTAAAGTAGTAAAACGGAGCAGACACAAACCTGTTCATGGTGGGGAAACAATGCTGGCGCTTAAGCAGTTAAACAAAGAGCCTTCTTGTTGTTTCACCACCCCAACTATGCCTCCTCTCCTGTGAAGTATATCAGCAGAGAACAACAGATACAGGGATTCTCATTGCGGCGGGAAAGCAGGGAGGTAATGGGTAATGGGGGGTGCTTCAGCAGTTGGAAGAAAGAGTGCTAGCCCCTAGTCAAGGCCTCCTGCCGGCCTGCGAAAGGCAATAACCATTGAAATGACTTACGCAGATGTTGGTGGACAGGACTGGTTTCAGCTCCGTTCACACGGTAACTTATACTCCAGCATTGTACGACGTTGACTCTGGTTTTACTTCAACCGATTAAACTAACACATCTTCTACTTCTAAGCAAGCACCAAGCAGCTTCCTAGTCATAACTAAGACCTTTGATCAGATGGACGTGCCCTGTCGTTTGGCTAGGGTGTTATTTTATGATCGATAGATGGTGAGTTTTGGAACTGCAACGATTACCTTTTCCTCCATTGCATGCTACTACGTCAGCTCAATTTTTTTTTTGCCCGGTTGCTTTCAAATGGGCTAGAGATTAGGGCTCCAATCCATAACTTACGAGTTCTCATGCAACGGACCATGGGTTGTTCCATTTTCGCTAAAAAGTTTCAATCGAACAGTTGTCATTTGTCGAGACTAAAGAAGAATATTGTACCAGAAAAAAAGGACGAATAAGTGAACAAGGAAATGCCACGAAGACGACAGTGCCCATTCGCCGGCCGGAAGTTTTCGGGGAAGTTCTTAGTCTCCATTTTCTTGCTTGACTAAGGACTCAGTTGTTTAATGTGGAACGGCAACGGTTTGTCAAAAGGGTCATCCAGCACGCGCGTTGATTTTGCACACACAGAGGAACAGGAAGTTTCATGCAAATGAGGTTTGCGGGACCCGCATAAGCAGATTGGGGGGCCGCCTTGGACTGGAATAGGGCCCACGTAACCTTGGTCTTTTTCTTTGACATGTACACAACTTTGATCTGCCGGAAGTTTTCGGGGAATTTCTTATTCTCCATTTTCTTGCTTGATTAAGGACTCAGTTGTTCAATGTAGAACGGCAACGGTGTGTCAAAGGTCCAGCACACGCGTTGATTCTCCCCCCCAACACAGGAGCAGGAAGTTTCCTGCAAATGAGTTCATTAGTTTGCGGGACCCACACAAGCAGATTGGAGGGGACCCCTTGGACTGGAATGGGGCCCACGTAACCTTGGTCTTTTTCTTTGACAAGTACACAGCTTTGATCTGTCTTGTACATGCGAGTCCCCTCCAATTCTATGTATAATAAAACGTCTAGAACTTGAGAAATGTTATTGCGGAGTGTAAAGCATCAATGTGACATGAGGGCCTGCGTAGAAACGTGGCAACTAGCAACCCTGTCTGCTCAGCATTCAGCAATCGGTCTTCGACAATCCGTTTTCATGGGCTTAGGCCCACGGCCCACCTCATAACTTCTCATGAATTTTGATTCACAAAGATACCAATCGCCCACATGCCTTCCAATAAAACCCCAATTTGATGGGTCTCTTCTTTAGTAGCTCTTTTTGGATCCAAAGTAATTCGCCCCCGATGAGTAGTCTACCATCTCAATTCTCAAGTGCTAGCCAGGCCACCCCTTTCACAGATGGTGGATATCGGGCTGGCCAAACCCAGGGGTGGTGAACTACTCACCCAATTTGACAAATCAGAGACCCTCTGTTCCGGGTCAACTAGTACAGGCTCACAAATGATCACCAGGGCTAGATCTTGCAAAAAAAATTTTTAGCTACATCGAGATGAGGTAGGTACCATGGAAAGATACCTACCTCATCTGGTGAGGATTATGAAAGTATTTTACTTTTAATGAGTAAATTCATTGTTCGAGATTGTTTTTTTGCTTTGATTTCTCACAACCTTTATAATTGTAGCGAGCTTTGTTTAGGGCCTTGTATTTGAATCGATAGCTTCCCTGCCATTAGGGGCTCTTGCAAATAAAAAAACCGTAACAGGTTGTCAATGTAGGACAAAAG
The DNA here is from genome assembly GCA_039654745.1 of Houttuynia cordata. NCBI lineage: Eukaryota > Viridiplantae > Streptophyta > Magnoliopsida > Piperales > Saururaceae > Houttuynia > Houttuynia cordata. The sequence continues at coordinate 35,798,285 of CM077504.1, forward strand.
AAATACAATTTGACAACTAATCTTAATCACTTCGCTCAAGCAGACTGCTTCTTCAATCAATAAACGTATTCTGATTGACAACAAAATCTTGATGATAAAACTCATCAAAATAATTCGTGTTTAAATTTTGAGACAACAAACAGACAAAAATTGTACTACTAATTCAATAGTTAGGAGTCATTATTGATTTGCCGCGATACGTAGAAGATCCGAATGCTTCACTTAACAGACGCCGTTGGTCTTGCGCGCCATGACGAATTTCTTCCAAGCATCGGTAACCTCCTTCTGGGTCTCCAGAGCCGTCTTCTTAACAGCACCGTTGCGCACCGTCAGTACCTGCTTGGCCGAGGCCTTGGTCAAGAGCTTGGAGGGGAGGGCGTCGAGCTCGTGGAGCACCTTCTGGATGTCCAGCACCAGGCGCTCGGCGAGGGTGCGGCTGAAGTCCTCCCGGATGACGACGCGAAGGACGGTGATGTGCTGGGCGTCCGGGGGCATGGTGTAGGCCGGCACGATCCAGCCGAAGCGGCGCAGGTACTCGGACACCTCGAACTCGTCGTGGCGGGAGTTGTCTTTGAGGGAGAAGGCCACCAGGGGCACACCGTCGTCCTTGGACACGATGTTGAACCGCCCCGTCTTCTCCAGCCCTTCCTTCAGCACCATCGCGTTCTCTCTGCAGTTCTCCATTATGTTCCTGTATCCCTGTTGATTAATTGCACAAATATTCAGTTTACTCCTACTACCACATTGTTTAAAAACAAAGAAACAGGATTGCTACTAATTACCTCATATCCCAGTCGAATTAGTTGATAATACTGAGCAATAACCTGGCTGGAGCCTGAAATTTGTTTCAACAACCGAATTAATTAACTAACGTTCAGCTGAAAATCAATCAAGAACTAGTATTTTCATGGCAGAAAGCCAAGCTTGTACCTTTTGAGAAGTTGAGGGTGAAGGTGGGCTGATCAGCTCCGAGGTAGTTGATGTGAAAGATGAGCTCCTCAGGCAAGTCCTCTTTGCTCCTCCACACGACCCACCCGATGCCGGCGTAGACAAGGCCGTACTTGTGCCCACTGACGTTGATGCTCTTCACCAGTGGCAGCCGGAAGTCCCACTCCAGCTCCGGGTACAAGAATGGCGCGATGAACCCACCGCTGGCCGCATCCACATGTATTGTCCCATCTTCATTGATACATGCAGAGGAAGAAGGATTATTATTAACAAAGAACAGAACATCTGAAAATGAAGCTGAATAAAATGAACAGAGTAAGGATTACCCTGTCTGATTGTTCTTGACTGCGAGAAGATCGTTCAGGCACTTGACATCTTCGAATTCTCCATTAAGAGTAGAGCCCAGGATGGCTGCAACGCAGATGGTGTTCTCGTCCACCAGTTCCACTGCCTTCTCGGGGTCCATCACATAGTAACCTTCCCTCAGCTTCACTTCCTTCAGTTCCACTTCGAAGTACCTGGCGAATTTCTCCCAGCAGACCTGAACACAAACAAGTTCGGCATCTGCTTAGCAATGTGCAGCAACTCAAATTACGCACATTTTAGATGATTGGCAGTCAAATTTTGTACCTGGACATTGGCGCCAGTGACAATGTTGGGCTTGTCGTAAGGCTTCCCCTCGGCCTTCCTCTTGTTTTGCCATTTCCGCTTGAAGGCCAAACCGGCCAACATGATGGCCTCCGAGGACCCGACCGTGCCCACCCCCATTGCGGTCTCCGAGTCCCCCAGCGGCGCATTGAACAGGTGCGCAATCATGTTGACACATCGGTTCTGCCATAACACAAAAGTTTTTTACCTTACTATTGCCTTCCATCTACACAAAATTACTTAACATTTACATTTGCGGCGATGTGCTTCCAATTTTAACAGTTACGATGACACCAGCACCATATATATTATGGAAAAACCTACCCTGAGCTGTAGCACAGTGCAAGCCGCCAGCGCAGGCTAGCCTGACTCATATATTAACCTGTTTTACAGTTGCCATTCTAATAAACGACGATTTCAAGCATTAAATGCGCTTGTAACAGATTCATGGATGTCTCTGACTACTACAAAAGCTCTCAAGTAAAAGAGATCTTATAACTCTAATCTGTGGGTCAGAATTTAGAGTAGTTACGGCGTCTTGCTGAGTAGGTGCCACCTTGCCAGGCCTACATATATAGCAGACGGTGAGCATACCAATGTTTTCAGGCTTGGGATAAACCAACATACGACTTAATTTGTATAAAAAAGCATACGACTTAAATTCTAGTTCTTGTTGAAGGCGGTGGTTGAGAGAGCGAAGGGCAAAGAGAAATGTACCTGGAGCTCGGTTGTGACTGGGTATTCGTCCATGTCGACGTAGTTCTTGTTGATGGCGGCCATCATGAGCTTATCGCATTCAGGCTCCATCCACGTCGTAACAAACGAAGCTAAGTTAAGCCTCGGATTTCCGTCCAGCATGAGCTCGTCGTTGATTATCTGATATGCTGCCTCCTTCGGAATCGAGTTCTCTGGCATCATGAACCTGTAAAGACATAACAGGATTTATACTTCATAAATTTACTACTATGATACATCCTTTTACATGCAACAGAAAGCAGGCTTACCTCGGAAGGGAAGCTCTAACGTATCTTGATGCAAAGGTGGAGTGGACAGACACATCAGACTCCGACGACGTCTTAGAGAGCACCATGATGAGAAGCTGTTTTCTGTTTGGTTATTTGTCTGTGCTGTTGTACGTGGACTAGAGAGCAAGAAATCTGGAAGAGGTTTTTGTTGCTTGGGAGATGGACATAAGCCGCTGATTTATATAGGGGAAGTTGTGGAATACTTGGAACTTGGAAGAGACCTTTGATGCTGAAATATAACGACTGATAATAATTGGCAAAGGATCGGGCAATTTCTCCCCTGATTCCTTTCTAGAAGTTTAGAAAAAAGGTTGATGTGGCTTTATGCTTTGCAAGTTTCTATTACTTTGAAGACTAACACTGCCTGAGGTTGATGGTCTTTATTTATAAATGTGAGAACCCGGTATGAAGGAACATGGGGGCGAAGACCAAAAGGCAACTGACCAACGGCCTTTCTATATTCAGGCACTGTTTAAGACTTCTAATTTGTGATGATACACCATTAATTAGCTACAATACATGGCAGGGAAAGAGGACAAAGTATTACCCCTAAACCTTAATTAAGCATGTTTAGCAAGTAAGAGAATATCGAGACAGGATCTGCTCCGCTGGTGAAGTTTCACCAGCCGTTGATGGTATAGAATCGACGGCGCACACGTTTTATTTCAGCATCGGCTCGGTCAAACAACGTGGTTTTGACCGAGTGCACGCATTTTCCGTGTGCGCTGTTCATTCCGAGATGGGATCGGCTGGTGAAGCTTCACCAGCAGATCTGGACTCGATCGAGAATATCTGTTTTCAAAAAAAAAAAGTAAGAAAATATCTGAATGTCCATTGGTGAGCGTCCGTTGTTTTCATTTTTTCTGGTCAATGAAGGAAAGCCAGTTAGAGGCGGCAGGGATTAACATTCAACGGAAACCATGACAAAGGTGAGGGGGCTCCTTTCTCCTTTTTGTACTCTCCTCTACTTAAAAATAGAATGGGCAAGAAGCCTACAACACAATTAATACACATGAGAACGGGCAATTGAATTTGCACCCAGCAGGAAGGTAAGGTATCAAACTATCATATAGGAGAAATTGAAAAGGTATGAAGTATTGACCCATCAGATCTAGATGCGGCAAACCACTACCGTGGGACGACCTTTGACCCATGGCCTCAATAGTCCAGTCTTTTTTTCCTTAGACATCTCAATAGTCCAGTCTTGAACTTTTGAAGAACACATAGGATTTTGAATTGGCCTCCCCATAGAGTGGAATTGACCTGTCAAAATACATTTCAAACCCGTTCCGATCTAGTCATGATTCCCGGCTTCCTTTTGCCAACCATGGCCCATAAGCTCATATGCACAAGATCATCACTTTTGCTTTGTTATCATGGAACATATCTAGAACAATAGTGATTGCTGCCTGCCTGTCACAAGTGAGAATGGGAGTTGTCGAGAATCCTTCCCATATTTACCCAATATACAGACGAACATACAGTACATACACATTTATGATTTATGTATTACGTTCAAGCTAAATTAGCTTCTGAATTGCCTTTTTCTTCCCCTTTTTTTCAAGAAAATATGTAGGAAAACACGTTGATGTCTCACTTTCCGTTGCATTGATGTGAATTCGCTGCTTGCCATGAAAAAGTTTCAACAAAATGGGATTTCTCTGTTGTCCTCAGGCTGCATGTTCCCTAGAGATTTTACTTAATTCAGTATTCACTTCATCATGTATATAAAAAACAAAATATTTCTTCTAAAGCAAGCATATTTCTAGTGCTTGGACTATTGTAAAGAACAATATCCGGGTACGCAGGTAACTTTAGTAATTTAACCTTCACTCGTCTATGAAGTTGACGAAGAGCTTGTCATATACATATATACTAGATGACAGGCTCATGCGCATCCGCGTGAGCCGATATGATCTGAGATCCGACTGCGCGCAGCACCGGCATTGATTCAATCTTTTCTGCTCCCTGTATGAATGTGAGCTGTGATCGAAATCTGATGGCTCAGATTGTCTGGTTCACGCAGAAGTAAGCCCAGCTCATATAAACAAGATTCATATATATAAGCCAAAAGGATATATGTATTCTCTTCGGCTCTTTGTCATCACACGAAAAACACTTTTCATGCGTATAATGCATTAAGTTCAGTTTGGGTCTTTTGTCAACTATAAAAAAATTTGGTCTCTTGCATAATAAAAAAAAAAACAAGAAGAAGAAGATGGAAAACAAACCAATGGATCCCTCCAATATCCTCCAAAAACTTAGGCGCAGCTGGCTTTCAGGACGGACATGGTTTTACCAGTCCCTATTTTCAGTTACTTCGTACCTTCAGGTTAATTTTCACCCACTTCTACTTTTTAGCTTTGAAACTGATTGAAGAATTGGCTCTTGTTTTCTTATAGAACCTATTTTTCTATGGTTTTCAAGTGCATTTTGCACAACATGCATTAACATTTAGGGTATGTTTGGTTAGAGAGAAAAAGAAAAAAAGTTAAATCAGAAAAAAAAAACGAGTTAGACTTTTTTCTTATTTTATTTCTATTTGAGAAAGAAAAATAAATAACTAAAATTTTTATGTGGTCTCCGAGAGAAAAACAGTTTTAAGCAACTTTTATGTCCATCCAAACACTAAAAGAAAAGAAAATTTTGACTTTTCTCACTTTTTCTTTTTCTCTAACCAAACACATCCTTAGTGGTCGACACATCATTTTAACCTAAAATTTATTCGCGAGGGACGAATCAATCAAACAGCGCATCCATACGAAAGCACTTCCATGTTATGTTCAAGATTGGAAAAGTAATCCACCTACTCAAACGACATGTTATGTCCAAGATTTGAAAAGTAATCCACCAACTCAAACGACAATTATGTAAATGCAGCATGTCACACATGACGTGAGAGACCCTAAGTAGTCTACACCTACATCAAGCGTTTGCTTTTTTAACAAGTTCCTTTCGTCTTGCCTTCCGTCACTACTATATTCTCGGATCCATACTCCGCTGGTTCTTCGTTCCATCCAGCGGTGCCGTTTCTGCTCTAGCATTTTGCTTCATATCATTGTTGATAGTCAATCTTGGAACCTTGACTATCTCTGTCAATACGCTTCCAATGTGTGTGAGAAGCTTCTCCACAAGCCCTCGGCCGAAATCATCACGAATGACCACCCTGAGGACAGCCATGTGCTCCAATTTGGGAGACATGGTGTAGGATGGAACTATCCAACCGTAGCTCCTCAGAGACCTGGACAGCTTTTTAGCCAGGCTCTTCTCCTTGTTCTTGAATGAGAAGGCTACCAGTGGCACCCTCTGCTCTTTCTATATGATGTTGAAGAGCCCCATTTTCAACAGTCCCTCACGAAGAATCTTCGCCTTCCCCATACAATTCTTCATCACATTCTTGTAATCCTGCAACATAATACAAACTTATTCCTTGATTAACGTAACAATGTATCTTGCAATGATACTACTAAATGAGATTAAATGGACTTGCACCTCGAAGCCTAGCCTGAGAAATTGATAATATTGTGCAATGATCTGATTGGATCCCATACAAGGCAAAGTAAGAGTTAGGAGCTTAGACAATGTACATGTTAGGCACTTCCTTTATACAAACAGTAGTAAATTTTTATAGCGCAATATGCAATGTTGTTGTTGTTGTAATCGGGAGGGATTGTACTTTACTTGATTGTGTTGAATTATATTACAATTGACCATGAAATTATAGATTGAAATCGTCCGAAGCACAGTGATTTGGCACTGCTGACTTCGAAACAGATATTGCCGCCCTCTTCATGCACAGGCTTTCTCCAGCAATCTGTTCCCAAGATACAACGGACTACTGGTTGATGAGAAGTGCACTCTAACATGTCTGACCCCGGACTCGGAGAAAAAGTAATTATTTCTTTTACAGAAAAAAATTACAAATAAGGATGAGAGAATTCCAGAATAAACTGTGTTTTATCTGTCTTTTTTTTAAGGCAGCCATATATACACCTAAATCCAACATACTCTTTTCACTAAATGAAATGAACGGGCATCATTTCACAAAGGGAGATGAACGAACACCATTTCATAAATGAAATAACCAATTTTAATAGTCCATTGTCTACCCAATTATCTGTCTCACCGTTTGATCATAATCAACGGCTCCTAAGATCTAAAAATAATTAACCATTTAATAAAAAATCAAAGATTCTATATACGAATTGTGAAGTGCAAAGTGCTAAGTATGCACACGTTTGCTAAGTGCACCATTAAAGCGCCACAATGCGCCCACCCCATGCATACGTGTGTGCACCTTCGGTGCACCCACAAATATGTACATCTTCGTTTGAGGAGAGTCACCACACCAATAATATATACAAAGAGGAAGAAAACTTATATATAATATATATATATATATATATATATTAGGGAAAAGTTTAAATGAGATCGCTCTCATATTACTTATATGAGGCCACTTTGAATCGTAGCCATTGGATCTTGATCTGACGGCTACAAATATCCATAATCATCTCACCCACTCTTTGATGTGACACACTCACCTACCCATTGATTTGATATCCACCATCCGATCGGAATCTAACTGCAATAAAGATTGGCCTCATGCTCCTTATATGAGAACGATCTCATGTAAACTTATCTCTATATATTATGACATTTACATGTCTTTTCTATGTGGGACTAAAGAAATCTCCCAACATAGAGATTTTTTTATTTTCCCTCCAAACTTAGTAAAAGTCAAAATTAAAATACAAATGAAATTCCCTACAATCCTATTTCAATCAAATAATCAATGTGGGCCTAAAATGAGCCTAAGGGGCCGTTTGGGGGTGATTAAAAGCAAAACATCTACAGTGGATGTTTTGCTACACTGTAGCATCCATGTTTTTTCCATATCCAGTTGAAACACTCAGGTTGTATTTCACGCTGGATATGAAAAAAACATGGATGCTACAGTGGATCTGGAAAATCCACTGTGGATATTTGCTTATAATCACGTCCAAAACGACCCCTAAGATGAGAATTCTATTAGTACACTTTACTCCATATTAGAATTTTGGGCCCACTACCCACAACCCAACACACAAGTGTACGTACCTTTAGAGAAGTTGAACATCCAACATAGTTGATGTGAAATACAAGCTCCTCTGGCAATTCTGCTTTATTCCTCCATACGACCCACCCAACTCCAGCATAAACAAGGCCATACTTATGTCCGCTTACATTGATGCTCTTTGCCAATGACGACGAAAATTCTGAATTCGCTGGTGAAGCTTCACCAGCGAGGCCGCTAGTGAAGCAATGCTAGCGGACCACGTAATACAAATAACGTGCTCTCACGTGATTCGCATTTCCCGCACCTCCAAACGGCGTAATTCCTCACTGCTGTCGTTTCCTGTGCGGGTCCCACTCCCACATCACCTCCATCACGTCTTCTTCCTCGTTTTACTTTACTCTTTCATGTTCACACTTTCTCATCCTCTTTAATGGCAATCAAACAAGAGAGCTCACAAATGGAAAGTTCCAAAGTTTATGAAAGTTAATAAGGGAGGAGAAATTCCTCATCCTCTTTAATGGTGGCCCAAAGCAAGAACTTTTCCTCATCCTCTTTAATGTCTGGGCTACTCTCTGCATTAGGTACAAGCAGAAGCACTTTTCCTCATCCTCTTTAATGTCTGAGCTACTCTCTCCATTGGGTACAAGCAGAAGCGTCCAAAACAAGAACTTTTCTACAGGTTCTAAAGGCATGTTTTCTTATTAAATCCTTTTTCTAAAGCATCATTATTAATTCTCTAATCCTTTTCTCTAATTATGATTAATAATTCTCCAATTCTACTTCAGAGTGAAGCATTTATTTCAAGAATCTCTAATTATGATTATTTTTTTAATTGTTTAGGGTTTCATATAGGTGACATCATCTTTATTATTTCTTGACAAAAATCATGGATGATTAGGAATTTAGTAGGCCAAATGTAGGATTGGTGTGTAGACTAGAGTTTGATTCATCACTTGAAACCGATGGATTTTAAAAGATTCTAGTGCCAATGTGATGGATAAAGTTGAATCAAGTTTCGTCCCTGAAATTGGTAAGGAATTTGAGAATGAAGAAGATGCATATGCTTTTTATAACAAAGATGCTGAAAAAATGGGATTTAGTGTTAGAAAAGCATGGGTGTCTAGGGACAAGGATCAACTAGTGCGTGTTAGAAAATATTGTTGCTCGAAAGAAGGTTTTAGAGGGGATGATAAACGATGGGAGGCTAAAAATCCTCTTGCAATTACACGAACAGGATGCAAAGCATATATAAAACTTGTTTGTCATTCAAATGGTAAATTGAGCATTGATGTATACATGAAATATGCATTTTATTATCTCCTAAACTTATATTTATGCTAGTGTTTGATTAGAATAACTACTACTTTAATATAGTTTTTGGTTTTTGTAGGAAACAAGAGTAATACACAGAAATGAGGTGAAAAGTAACTTGAATGGTTAAATTATCATAACTTCATCTACAAATATCGGATTGGACTGATTCAAGCTTCATGTTAAAGTTCAAGAGGTCAACTTTCCAACGCCACCAACCACGCGCAATTCAGAGTTCGGGACAGAAAGTTATAGCCATTTGAAGTTTATAAATAGTAACTACGATCGATCGGCAATCACTGCGATCGATCGCTAGAGCCGCAAAAGCACTGTATTGAAGGACACGATCGATCGGCATAAAAATGATCGATCGTATCTACTGGAATTTTTCAATCGTACAAGACAGTAACTACGATCGATCGGTATCGTACGGCGTCGATCACCAAAGCGATCGATCGGGGTAAAATAACGAAGGAATGGCGATCGATCGGCCAGCGAACGATCATCAATACGGACGATCGAGCGCCGTCTGCGGCAAACCGGAATTAAGACCTATTTCGACTTGGATTTAGAAGGGAATTTCGTGGTTTCTCTTCACTATTATAAATAGGCCTTAAGGGAGAATGTATTGTGTATTCAACCTTGGAGAACCAGAGCTTTATTGGAGGCTAGAGAGGAGCAAGAGAAGGAGTCTTGAGCAAAGAAGAAGAAGAAGGATTCATGACGATGGATCTGCTTAAACAGGCTTTTTTTTTCTCCCTTTCTATGTGTAACTAAACTTTCATTCAAGGCTTGATGAAGCCCTAGATGTGTATTGCTACTTTTGATAGTTTAATTCTATAAAGTTGATTATGATTCATGCTTAATGCGATTTCATGAGTTTCTTTTGAGTGCTTGACCATAGACTTGATTGATATGCATGAAATTAGATCTTTTTAATTCCTGCGCTTAGCTAAAAGTAGGCTGGTGTTAATTCTATGCCCGACCAAGGATAGGATCATTAGCCCAAATGATAATTCCATGCCCGACCAAGGATAGAATTATCTACATTAATTTTTAGTGGATGAACTCTCGTGTCCGACCAAGAACGTGAGTGAATTCATTATGATTTGTGTGTCTGACCATGAACACAAATTACCATATCATGTCAATGTATGCTTAATAATAATTGAGAGTAGTAATTGCATGTCTAGTGGTGGATTCTCTGCCTTGATACTTCTCCATATTGATTAAATCTCAATTAGATTAGATAAAGTCCATTGCTTTCTTTAGAATTAATTAAATTACATCTTTTACTTCTCTTGAATTTGGTAAAGTATTCACCGTCCCTGAGGTTCGACAACCCTTTAATACTCGTCGTAGTACAATTGCCTTGTGCACTTGCAAGGGTTTTATATTTAAACGATCAAGCATTACCGAATTTGAGTCCGAACACAACCATGGACTTACATCCCCTTCAAAAGTGCACTTTTTGATATCTCAAAAGAAGTTGACAAATGCCCATATAGCTACTGCAGACCTAGCATATAGTTCAGGAATAACACCTAAAACAGCTGTGGAATTCTTGGGTAAACAGGTGGGTGGTGTGGAAAATATAGGTTGTCTTCCTATAGATTATAAAAATTACTTGAGAACAAAAAGAAAAAAAGCAATGTGCAAAGGAGATGCAGGAGCCATGATTGAGTATTTCAAAACTAAACAAATGGAAGATCTATTATTTTTTCACTCTTTTCAATTAGATGAAGATGACCAAATTACCAATATTTTCTGGGCTGATTCAAAATCTGTTGTTGATTGTGCACGTTTTGGTGATGTCATATGTTTTGATACAACCTATGGAACAAACAAAGATGATAGACCTTTTGGTGTTTTTGTTGGAGTAAATCATCATAGGCAAACCGTCATTTTTGGTGGAGCTCTTTTATATAGTGAAACTGTTGATTCTTTTATATGGTTGTTTGAAACTTTTATTAAGGCAATATCTGGTAAAAATCCCAAAAGTATTTTTATTGATCAATGTGCTGCAATGGTTAAAGAAATATCTATAGTAATGTCGCAAGCTCACCATCGTCTTTGCATTTGGCATATATATCATAATGTAGCAAAGCATCTCAGTAGTATATTTAATGCTTCCAAAACATTTAAAGCTGATTTTAGAAACTGTGTTTTTGATTTTGAGGAAGAGACAACGTTTTTAGATGCATGGAATTGCATGATTGAGAAATATAAGTTAGGGGATAATAAATGGTTGAAAATTTTATTTAAACGGAAAGAGAAGTGGGCTTTAGTATATGGGAGGAATACATTTTGTGCTAACATAAAAACTACCCAAAAAAGCGAAAGTATGAACGCCATATTGAAGCGCTACTTGAATTGTAAGCACAATCTACTTAAGTTTTTTAGCCATTTTGACGGGGTTGTAGAAGGTCAATGATACAATGAAACTGAAGTTGATTTTCGAATGAAAGAGACAACAGCAAAAGTATATGCGCTTGTTCCAATTTTAGAACACGCTTCTTCTATGTATAGTGTATACACTAGTCATATTTGCTATGTTCGAGCAGGAATTGAAGATTTTTCTAAATTGTGCAATTCACCAAGGGGGTGATGAAGGAACAACAACCGAGTACAAAATTAGTGTGAATGAAAGATATCATTAATATATAGTTAAGTATGACTCGTCAAAGATTCACTTGTATGCAGCTGTAAGAAATTTGAATTTGTGGGGATCCTATGTGGGCATGCATTTAAAGTCTTGAACTTTAGAAATATAAATGTGCTTCCATTGAGATATATTTTAAAGAGATGGACAAGAGGGGCTAAAAGCACAATTGTATTTAATAGTCATGAGAAATCAAAGGAAGTTGATCCTAAAGTGTCGATGAGAAAGCATTACAATGACTTATGTCGTGACTATGTGAAAATATTATCAAGAGCTGCAGAGTCAGAGGAAGCATACTTGGTTGTCGAGGATTATAAACACAAACTATTTAAGGCCGTTCAAGAGAGCCTAAGTGCCCTTAGTATCAACACACATACAGAGAATGCACCAAGTGTTACTACTGATGAATAGATTGATTTGTTTCATCAAGTGGAAAAAATAGCAAAAGGGATTAAGAAGAGAAAAAATAATAAGGGTGAGGGTCACCGTACTAGAAGATTTTAAAATTGCCTTGAAAAAAAAAGTCACAGAACAATAGTAGTGAAAAAGCAACTCCACCAAATATAGCTCAATCCTCTTCATGTGCTCAAGTTAACGAGGTAGAACTTAAACTATAACTTCTTGTATTGTCTACATCATTCTAATTACTTCTAATTAATACTTAGTAATATGTTTTCAGGGAGTGTCGCATTCAAATGCAAATGTTGTTAGTCTTATGAACACTTGGCAACCGTATGCACATGGCATTTCTCTTTCCTTTCCACAAAGTCATGATCCTTACACACAATTACTGTACATTAATTACTTACTATTATAATTTGTGGTATTGTCATATACATCAAAATAACCTAACTGTGATCAATTCTCAATGTAGCATGTTTTTGCAAACTCCCATCTAGCCCCAACGAATGAAGGTTCAAATTAACCACTCAAGTATTATCTTGTGTTTGAGGAACCATGAGTTGCTGAGTATATATGAAGTTCATGGTGGCCAATTGAGGACACTTTTTTTATTACAATTGATTGACGACATTATGTTTGTCTAATACTATTGTTTTGCGAACTAAAAATGTAGAGATGTTTAAATGGATCAATCATGTTGTGAAAGCATTGATGTTTTAAACCATAAGATCTTCATGGTTCTCATGTGAAATTGAAAATTTCTTTAGTTATATATCTTCAAAGTGGGTTTTTTTTGTTGAGTTTATAGTCAGTGTCACGGCCCGGGTTTTTAAAACTATTTTTAAATAAGAGTAGTAGCGAAAAATGAGAGGATTACTCCTCTATGCGATAAATCATGAGTTGAAAAATTTTCGACAAAGCATCTAGGCCGTGATAATTGGGGTTCACAAATATGGATATAAAACCATATATACATATAGTATTACAAGATGCAAAGTCGATTAAACCAACGCAAGTCCTCTAAGTGCAAGTCTGTCATCCATGTCAAAATAAACTAGAAATAGTTGGCGCTCACGCCTTAATACAAAGTCTAGAACAAACCCGAAGCAGGAGATATGCTCAGCAATCTGAACGTCCTCACCACCTAGCTCCCAAGTGCATGTGAAGTCAATCCTCCACAGCAGCACCTACATCACATAAGGATGCTGAGTATAAAAATACTCAGTGGGATACCATAACATAGTCATCAACATTACAATAAACCAGGATTTGCATTAACATATTATGCAACCTATTACAGGAATCCACTTGAATCTTTTATTAATCTTTCAAGGAAGTCTTTTATTGCTTCCCAAGTTCAAATTCAATAATTAAGTCTTTGTCCCATATAGACAGACTCACTAAATGTTATACCTACATGACAGACAGCACGGAAACACCGTGACTATCACTCCGGTTAATACCGGTAATCACGGCACGCCCTGAATCCCTCAAGGGTGACTGCCTCGCCCATTCCTTACCTTAAAAGGTATGACCGTCAGAAGGGTCTGGCTCCACATCAGCTCCTAGACTCGATGTGGGTCGGGGAGCGCAGCCTTCTAGGATGCTAATGTCTCCAATGTGATTATCTCCTAAACTTATATTTATGCTAGTGTTTGATTAGAATTATTGCTACTTTAATATAGTTTTTGGTTTTGTAGGAAAATGAGAGCAAAGATGCAAAAATATGGTGAAATAAGACTTCAATGGTTAAACCTCCATAACTTCGTGTATATATTTCTGATTGGACTGATTCAAATTTCATGTTAAATGTTAAGAAGTCAGCTTTCCAACGCCACCGACCACGCATAATTCAGAGTTTGGAGCAAAAAGTTATGACCATTGGAAAATTGTGCTCCAGGATAAATAGTAACCGATCGATCGCCTGAGGAAAAAAATCAAAATTTTTGCGATCGATCGTCGCCGTTTGATCGATCGTATCTACTGAAAATTTTTCATGAATAGTACTGATCAATCGGGAATAGTGCCGATCGATCGTCGTATACGAAAAATGCGATTTTGACTTATTTCGACTCGGATTTGGAAGGGAATTTCGTGGTTTCTCTTCAAACTTATAAATAGGCCTTATGAAGGAACGTTTTGGGGATTAGAAGGTAGACTAGAGAGCATACTTTGGAGGCTAGAGAGGAGCAAGAGAAGGAGTCTTTTGGAGCAAAGAAGAAGAAGGATTCATGACGATGGATCTACATAAATAGGCTTCTCCTTTCTTTCTTTCTATGTGTAACTAAACTTTCATTCAAGACTTGATGAAGCCCTAGATGTGTATTGCTACTCTTGATAGTTTAATTTTATAAAGTTGATTATGATTTATGCTTAATGCGATTTCATGAGTATTCTTTTGAGTGCTTAACCATAGACTTGATTAATTATGAATGAAATTAGATATTGTGATTGATTTTATGCCCGATCAAGGATAAGATTAATTGCATTATAATAGAGTTGTAATTGATTCTATGCCCGATCAAAAATAGGATTGATTACAAAATAGTGGATGAACTTTCGTGTCCGATCAAGAACGTTAGTGAATTCATGTGTCCGATCAATAACACGAATTACTATATCATGTCAATGTATGCTTAATAATAATTGAGAGTGGTAATTGCATGTTTAGTGGTGGATTCATTGCCTTGATAATTCTCCATATTGATTAAATCTCAGTTAGATTAGCTAACTAAAATCCATATGACACAGAGCTTCCACCAGTCAGAATATGTGAATGCTCTCTAAAATCCATAGAGAGATGCAGACAGCAGAGCTTCCACTAGTCGGAAGATGTAACACCACCCAATCTATACCTTGTGATCCTTAACAGGTATCACAGTATTACTAGTATGAACCCTTCTTAGAGTTATAACATACCATTCATAACTGTTGTTCAATAGCTCAACAGATAGCCTGACCATTGACTTAATAGTCATTCGGTCGCTTGATCGGAAGTCACTCACACTCACACACTGACTCCCAATCCCAAGGGCATTTTAGTCTTTATCTTGATTAAGTTCTTCCCAACCCTCAAGCTTAGCCCTCAAGTCATCATTTTATTATCTTTCATAAAATGATTATGTCTGTAAACCATCTAGGTTTATTAGTCGGGTTTTTCTTTACCATTTAAGTCCTCAGCTTTCAATCAGCATAAATTAAGGGACAATTGCCCTTAATACAATAACATTAAATACATGAAGCTAATACGCCAATTAGGGCTTGAAATTATTTATCATATAGCCCAAAACCAATAAAAAGAGCCTATGTACCTCACTGGCTCTGTATGTACCAAACTGCATTCAATTACACAGACAGTCAGGCTTCACCGTCAGTTGTGAGCAGTTTTAAGTTTTTAACTGTCGGTTGAGGTCCACCGGCAGTTTAAAATCTAAACCGGCTTATGAACTAGGTTTATTGTTGAACCGGGGTTCGGTTTGGAAATGGACCGGGTTTGGTCTAATTATGAACCGGGTTCGGTTTATATCTAGACCGAACCAGGTTCGGTCTGCCTGAATCAGCTAATTTACTGGACCGGGTTTGGTCTAATAATAGACCGGCCCGGTCCGGCTTGCCATTGGACCAGATCAGTCGTCTTATGGTTGGTCGTCTGAGTGCATCAGCTGCCACGACGGCCGACATCGCGCTACCACCGACTAGGCGACACCTTCCTCCCCCTGCTCTTCCTCTACTCCCCTCGCCGTCTGCCGTGGTCCGGGCAGATTTGGGGAAAAAATAAGGTCTGGCAGTAGCATAAAGTTGCTGCCTTTGCTTCCTCCACCGTGGCCGGTGGCATGGCGGAGGTCGATTCGATCCCCGGTGACCCGCCATCGGCCCTTATCTCCTCCTTCGACGTCCCCGTCATTTCCCTTGATGAAGAACTCAAAAATTAGTGTTTGATGAGGGGTATGGGATCCTACCTCGTGAATGCCGTCGAGTCGCCGTCTGTCGGAGTCGTCAAGGTCGCCGGAGATAGCCAAGAGCCGCCGGATGTTGGAGGTCGTCGAGCTCGCTGGGGCTGGCTGGAAGACTGCCCAACATCTACCTCCTCACCCACCTTGAGCGATGCAACGTCATTGACGAGCGGATGCTGGGAGGATCGACGTTCGTGCTGCCGGCGAGCAACTATTTCATAGAGATGGGGAAAGGGGTGAAGTGCATGGCACTGCAAATGGTGAGAGGGACAGAAGGTTTTCGGCGATTAGGAAATCTCCTGCAACAGAGGTTCTTGCTCGCCTCCGACCAGAACAAATCGCAGCTGGGCTTCTCCCGGACTGGCCGTATTGCACACAAGCACTTTTTTGTATTCCCTCCATCTGTTACCCGTATTGCAAACACCTGGTCTCCATAGTACTACACTTGGCCAATACCAGCTGCCAGGTGTTACAGCCAGTCATGTTGGGAAAAGAGACTATGAAACACCAAAGAAATTCCACAGCTAAAGACAGCATCACCCTTCGAAGCACAGATGGCACGTATTTATACCATTGATATCTTTAAGAAATTTCAAGTTGAAATTACTGGAATTCCTGGCTGCTTTACCTTAAATTTCTAGCAAGTCTGGGACACAATCACTTACAATGTGAGAGATCTGCATGCCAAACAGGATTACAAGGTCACATGGACTCAATTAGGAGCAAATACTTCTTGTCTTTGCCGTACATGGGAATTGCAAGGATATCTTTGTAAATATGCCATGTTGGTCTTGTTAATGTCGGGTGTACATGAGAATCCTAGTCATTATATTTTGAAGCATTGAACAATAGAGAGGAGGAACAGAGTTCAAGTGGATAGAGCCTTTCTGGAACCTAAACTTCAACATTACAATGATTTATATCAAAGATTCTGCATGTAATATGGAATAGTCATTGTGCTCAGGTGGTTTGGCAAGAATAGAATGAGTTGCTTTCCCGTTTGCAGCAGCTGAGGAATTCTAGCGAGTTAGTCCTGATGAATGCAATAGTTTTCTTTCGAAAAATCAACAAATGTAGCATTAATAAGTGTTTTTTCACTACAGCTTGGTGCCTTTGAAAAGAAAAAAAGAATTCCAGTTATATTTTTTGGTACAATAATTATTTTCAACTTATTTATAGCGTGCATGCAGATCGTTAAAAATTAGAGATAACTCATGTGAATAGGGAGTGCAATCTCATTGCTTGCTAGGCAAATAATGTCCTATTTTAATAGCTCCATCAGGACAAAACAGAGAGCCATGTATTAGATTACGTGGTCCTCTGGCGTATCAGGACAAAACAGAGAGCCATGTATTAGAGAGCCATGTATCAGGACAAAACAGAAATGCGAATCACACGTGATTTATATTACGTGGTCCTCTGGCGTTGCTTCACCACTCAATAGCGGATCCGGACTCTAAATTCTCTGGGTACAAGAATGGGAGACAAGATCTGCTGGCACCAGCGAGTTTCACCAACCGTCGATTTCGAGATGGGATCGGCTGGTGAGCTTCACCAGCAGATCCGGACTCCAAGAATGGCGCCACAAAGACGCCGGTGTCCCACCTGCCCAAACATCAATGACAAGAAATGTTCTTCAAAGACATTGAGGTTTTAATTAGCGACTGAATATAATGAAGATCTTCCTACCCTGTTTTCTTATTTTTCTGCATCAGAAGTTCGTTGAGAAGTTTGACATCTTCAAACTCTCCGGTTAAAGTCGAACCAAGGATTGCTGCAATGCAAATAGTGTTCTCGTCGACCATCTCCACTGCCTTCACAGGGTCCATCACGTCGCAGCCCTCCCTTAGCTTAACTTCCTTGAGTTCCACCTCAAAGTACGCAAATTTTCTCCCAGCAAACCTGCGTCGTCTCCATCATCAGTCTCCAGTTGGCATCTGTTTCTTCTACTTATATATTAACATACCTGATCAGAATTACCTGAACATTGGCGCCTGTCACTATGTTTGGCCTGTCATAGGGTTTACCCTCGGCCTTTCTCCTATTCTGCCATTTCCTCTTAAATGCCAGCCCGGCCCAACATCATGGCCTCGGAGGATCCAACTGTTGAAACCCCCACGGCTGTTTCTTCCTCATCGACGGGGCGTTGAAAAGGTGAGCAATCATGTTTACGCACTGATTCTTCATGGAATCGTGAGTCAAGAATGGGTTTGCATCAGAAAGTTTTTCAATAAATGAACCAAATACAATATTTTGTTATCATATATGTGCATAGTGATACACTCGATGACAATTTATCACGAATTCTTTAGCAGAGTAGGACCAATGGATTTGTTTATCCTTGCCCCTTGAGGTACGTGGAATTATGGAGTAGTATGTTAATCAATATATAATGTTGAAAAGAAGAAAGAAGTGAGGGTTCATGCCTGAATCTCGGTGGTGACAGGGAACTCATCCATGTCGACGTAGTTCTTGTTGGTGGCCTCCAACATCAGTTTGTCGCACTCGGGCTCCATCCATGCTATCACAAAGGAAGCCAAATTCAGCCTGAGACTGCCATCCAACAACTCCTCATGCATCATGGATAATTTCATAAGCTGCCTCCTTAGGGATCGATTTCTCCGGCATCCTGTATCTGAAAATCATAGCTCACAAGGAAAAATGAACATAAAAATTGCACGTAGATCAAAACAAATAAGGCACCATTCATGACTAGCATCATAGAACGTGTTTCGAAGTAGTTAGGTTCATTGTATACAGAATTACAAAAATAGGGACCTCGAGAGAGGATCTCTAGCATATATGGATGCGAAAACAGAATCAACAACGGAGGGATAGGCTTCTTTCAATGGTTGGACGACTGTGAGAACCATATGCTAGAACTTAGGCGTCCTTTTTATTTAACGTTAATGAGTCGATCCATCAGACTTGTATACATTGACAGGGGAAGCCACAACTCCTATATTGTTTCTTAACTTGCCTTTCCAGCCATTTCAAGGCATATAATTGGAAATGGGCTTCTGTGATTGTCATCTAGGCGATCCTTTGCTTTTCAAGTACTGTTTGCTTAGCTCGTCCTTCCTTCCGTTTTTTAACTACATTTCATTAATATTTCTCTCTTTCTATAATTGCTTTGTCTTATCTTGAGCAGGCTATTACGCAGATTAATGGAAAAAAACGTAGGCATTGGATGTGAAGCTATTCTGCGTGAGCTTCACAAAGTTTTCATGTAGCTAAAAAGGGAGAGAGAAAAAGTAACATGCGCTCAGCATGCCACGTGGGATTAATGGCGCACACACTCAAGTCAGCACTCTCCTAACAAGCCAGAGAAATTATTAATTACAACAAGCAGCCCACGTCAGCTATTAATTTTCAAGATTGACGGTGCACACGTTATACATATGTGCTTTAACGGTTTGATACTAAAGCGCATATCTATAAATCGTGTGTCATCGATCTTTGAGATCGATGGCTTCCTTATGCACGGAGCATTGTGCCAGGGACACCCGATAACATCTCAGCATGTGCATCATCAATTTTCAAGATGGATGGTTCACAACTCCTATAATTTATAATCGGCTCATATCCTTTGTGGCATGCAAGGCGCAGTCAATAGCCTTCAAGTTTTACATATGTGTTTTGTGATTGGTACATACGTAGCCGGACCCAGCACCTTTGTGGGGCCACAGTGACGGGCTCCACGGAATAAGATGCGTGCACGAAAGAGTACATAGACCACATTGTAGACTAAGACCTCACCGGTCCCCGTTAAGAGTCTAGCGGGACTTGGAGCTTGCAGATAGGTTGGATCTGGTGTGCTTCTTGTCCGCGTATCTAACATGTTGTTCTTCCTGTTCGATACATGTATCTAAGCTGTTCTGAGATCATCAAAACCAGACAAAAGCTGTTGAACGAACCTCAGGAATCTCGTCAGCCTCCCCAGATTCCGATTCTCGGTAAAAAAGAGCCAGTCTCTTCACTGCTCTCTTCCGGAATTTGTTTTGGCCGGATGCTTCGATCTTTGGATATTTTCTAGCTTCAAGGCTTTCGTGGACGCGCGATCTTTTCTGTTCTTGTGTTGCTGTTTTCGAATTAATGGGTTCTCAGGAGGAGGAGAGATTGCTGTTGGAGGAGGGGCTTCCAGAGGTTCGTTATCTGTCTCACGCTTAAGAGTTTTGGCCAACTATGAACCTACTATCTGTTTGGTGATTTTGGCCTAGCAAAATTCTGCCTGCTGATTGTTCTTGTTGGTATTTGGTTTAGTCTTTCACAGGGAGCTACTCATTGTTGAGATTTAAAGACATAAGTTGAGATAATTATTGGGTCCAATTTGATATTACGCTCTTCGAGATCTGGTTATTTAGGAGTTAGGTCCATATACAACGTTCAGTTTCCATGTTCGGATTCTTCCTCGCAGTTGTTTCAGTTATCTATGTGACACCAAATTTTTTGTTGCCTAGAGTATCGAATTTCGACATCCATAGAGTCTAGAGGCTAAATCAATGCAGTTTGTGTTGCAGTCACGTCATTTTTCTTATGATTGGACCTATTTTTTAGATGATGTATCTGTCCTACGTAGTGAGTAGTGAAGGAGTCGTCTCAAGCTCTGTGTTTTCTCATTTTATACTGATGATTCTTGTATCTGCCAATGAAATTTATGACTAAGTTTACTCAAGCACCAATAGGTTAAATAAAAAAGAAAAGAAAGTCTTTGAGTTTGAGTTTTTTTAACAAGTTTTGGGATATTGTATCAGCTCAATAGAGGTCTATAAAAAGCTTATCGTCTCTTATGATGATTAGGTTGACTGCTGTGGTTATATTAAAATTTTGCAATGTTGTTGAAATTAGATGTAATTAATCCTTAGATTTTTTTGATCTGCATGGTTGTTCTCTAAGTAATATGTTGAACATCGTACTGAGATACTGGTATTTCACTTATCATTTTTTCAGCTTGTTGTCCCTATTTTCATGATAACTTTAATTTTGAATAAAGAACTAATAACTTTAATTCATTTTTTTGTTATTGCCGCTCTTTTAATATAGGATGAAAGGAAAGGTCCGTATACAGGAGATGGATCGGTTGACATTGCTGGAAAGCCCGTTTTGAGGCACAATACAGGAAACTGGAGGGCCTGTCCATTTATTCTAGGTACTTTGATATTAGTTTATATGCTTATTGGTAATTAGTGATCCTTTTTAGATTTATGAATAGAAACTTTAGACTTGTGATATGCAGGGACAGAATGCTGTGAACGTCTGGCCTACTATGGGATTGCAACTAATCTTGTTACATATCTCACAAATAATCTACACGAAGGCAACGTCTCCGCGGCTAGAAATGTTACCACGTGGTCTGGGACTTGTTATATCATGCCTCTTATTGGAGCTGTTGTAGCTGATGCATACTGGGGAAGATATTGGACAATTGCTGTTTTCTCTACCATATATTTCCTTGTAAGTTGACATACCAATATATGGGCCATGAACATATTTGCTCTTTCTACTTTCATAGGTCTATAACTGCTATAACTGCTTGGCAGATCCTTTGTAAACGTTTTTTAACTTGCTTTGCTGTTGATGGAACACAAATAACTGTACTTGTGTCATTAAGTTTGGCGTGATGGGCACATTTATCACTGGAGGGATATTGTCATAATCATAATCAAGTAGCGCCTTTACCCAACTATTTGGGGTCGGCGAAAATTATTTAAATGTCCTAGAACTTAAATTACCCCTTCAATTAACATCTTTAAGATGCTTATTGCTTTCATTATGTAGTTGAATTTGGTTAATCGATGAGATTTTTTTTTTAAACTGGGATCATCTACTGTCCAGCTTCTTGTTCCTAAACATTGACAATTGGTTCCACAGTTTGTTATACTGATTGAATATTGTGCACTGCTGTGCTGTTTATGACTTTTTTAACATACAGTTCTCTGACACGAGGTGCATATATTTCTGTATTGCGTGTAGGGAATGAGTACATTGACCCTATCAGCATCAGTCCCGGCATTCAAACCTCCCCCTTGTGATGGTTCAGTTTGCCCAACCGCAACTACTGCTCAGTATGCTATATTTTTTATCGGTCTTTACATGATTGCACTGGGAACTGGTGGCATAAAACCCTGTGTATCGTCATTTGGGGCAGATCAATTTGATGATACAGACCCATCTGAAAGAGTGAAGAAGGGATCATTCTTCAACTGGTTCTATTTCTCCATTAATATTGGTGCTTTGATATCAAGCAGTTTAATTGTATGGATCCAAGACAATGCTGGGTGGGGCTTAGGCTTTGGGATTCCAACATTGTTCATGGGTATTGCAATAGTGTCTTTTTTCTCAGGTACAGCTCTGTATCGGTTTCAAAAGCCAGGAGGGAGTCCTCTGATGAGAATGTGCCAAGTTGTGGTTTCATCTCTGCGCAAGTTTTATGTAAATGTCCCTGATGATAGTTCTCTGTTGTATGAAGTACCTGAAAAATCTTCTGCCATTGAAGGAAGTCGGAAGCTGGAGCACACTGATGAGCTCAAGTATGTTTACTCTTATTTTATTCACAGTTTTATTAAAAAGAAACCCTTCGAAAAACTGGCCATATTTTTTTCTCTTATATTTAATGTTGTATGGTGTTTCTCATGCAAATATAATGGCATCTCAGTGGGCTCCAAGGAATTTCCTAAACAAAATATTTATAGTTTTTATAGTGTGCTATATTATCTCCCCTCTTCAGAAGGTTGCGTCAGGAAGGGCATCTGGCGTAAAAACTTGCCACTATGTTTCTTTGTATGGATTTTGTACCATTTTGATTCCGATAAGAGTCAAATACTTGTATATAATCCATGCCGCCAACACCAGGTAACTGGGATAAGGCGTATGATGATGATGATAGTGTGCTATATTATAGTTTTAGTGACTCAAGTCTTTCATGTCTTCAGGTGCCTTGACAAAGCGGCCACAGTGACAGATCTTGATGTCAAGATGGTAGAGTTCTCAAATCCGTGGAGGCTTTGCACCGTCACTCAAGTTGAGGAACTGAAAATACTAGTTCGGATGTTCCCTATTTGGGCCACTGGTATAGTTTTTTCTGCTGTTTATGCACAAATGTCCACTATGTTTGTTGAGCAAGGTATGGTTATGGACACCAAGCTTGGATCATTCACCATCCCTCCAGCATCACTGTCCACCTTTGATACAATCAGTGTCATTATCTGGGTCCCCATCTATGATCGGATTATAGTTCCAATTGCAAGGAAATTTACAGGCAAGGAGAGAGGATTTTCCGAGTTGCAACGAATGGGCATTGGTTTATTTATTTCCCTTATGGCAATGGTTGTAGCTGCACTGGTGGAGATTAGACGTTTAGCAATTGCAAAGGAACTTGGCTTGACCGACGTTAATGCTGCTGTTCCTATCAGCATATTTTGGCAAATTCCGCAATACTGTTTAATAGGTGCATCGGAGATATTTACATTCATTGGGCAGCTTGAGTTTTTCTATGATCAATCTCCGGATGCCATGAGAAGCTTGTGCAGTGCTTTTTCCCTTCTAACTACTGCACTGGGAAATTATTTGAGTTCTTTTATACTGACTGTTGTTACATCTCTAACAACTAAAGGTGGGAACCCTGGGTGGATACCTAACAATTTGAATGAGGGGCATCTTGATTACTTCTTTTGGCTCTTGGCGGGATTAAGCCTTTTGAACATGTTGGTCTACATTTCTTGCGCAGCAAAGTATAAGCCAAAGAGAGCCACTTGATGTGCACTCTGTAGTGCCAGTTAAACTGTAATTAGACATGATGAATTTCAAAATATGCGTTGAATCTTGTGAATATTTTCTCTTTCAGCTCTTTGCTAAATTCTTGTAACAGTTTTCAAAATTCAGGAATATGGAATTTGAAGTACTTTTGGAAGTTTATAACATCTTGATAATTTATCAATTAGTTGGTTTATTCAAGACAACTTTAACAGTGTTTCTGGGTGAGAACTCGTGCAAAATATTAGAGTATGTTGCTGTTTTCAGATTAATGATGTACACAATCTTGTAGGGCCGGGTGATCCCTGGATCCTGGCTAAACTTCTTGTTCCTTGTTATTGCACATTGGTGGAATCTGTTATGATGCATCTCACATAGTTCACCTCGCTGTTTGCAACAATTTTTAGGGCGTGTTTGGCAGCCACTTTGCGTCAAAATTGTTTTTGTTATAGCAAAGCAAAAGCATGAGCCAAGCAATGCCCACTGCTAAAATAATTTTTTGAAAAGCCAACCCTTAAAGCATTGGGTAGATTTTAGGACAAAAAATAAATATTTCATGCGATAATTTTACCTTTAAAGTGATGAATAAAAAATGAACTTCAACCATCCATTTATGGGGGGGGAAGCTTTTTCTTACACACAAAAGTGCTCTTTGAAAAATCTTGAAGAGATTTTTTAAAAAGTGGTTTTGGGACCAAGTTCTCATTAAAAGCCGAGTGTTTTAATATGACTATCATGCGTGAGGAATGTCGCTCAGCCATTTTGCATTGTACTTCCTTGGGATGTATCCTACCTAATAATTTATGGACAAAAATTTAAGGCCTATACCTGTATGCTCTGTGACAAAAAACACGTTTAAACGTTTTTATGTAAAAAAAAGTTTTTTTTCAAGAAAATGCATTTTATCGTGCAAAACACGTTTTTGTAATTTTATCCTTGGACTCCAGCTCGTGTTGCCAATTTATAGGACGCCATCTGGATCTCAAGTAAGGTGTATTGAAGCAAAGTACTTACACCACTAAACCACCCATGTTTTTTATGTATTGCAGCACCCTAATGGATGTTTTTATTACATGTTAACAAAAAACAGAGAGTTAAATGCAAGGCAGCCCTTATAGGAGTAATAGGTTTTTTATACTATATTATCTCGTATAAATAAATTTTATTTTATTACTTACCCATTTTTTACGTTTTTTTTCAGTATATTATGTTTTCTGCAATTCCATACACTTATCACAGTTCTTTATCACTTAACTTGTATGTTTGAAAAGGTAAGGGATGCCGAAAAAAAGAGTAAGGGGATAACACTCTTCACATTTGGTGGATATATCCCGGGTTCGAATCCGGATGTATACTTCAGTTTTTTTTTTCATAAACAAATAGCAAGGTTTTGGTTCTTCTCAGGCCTCACTTTGTTTTTCATTTTTTTTTAGTTTTTTGTTTCATACCTCTTTCTTTCGGAAGCGAGGGGAGGGCGGGAGGCGATGAGGAGGAAAGGGGCTTTCAAGTTTCCCGCCAAAGCCAAAACCCCTCTCGTGCTCCTCACCGTCACAGCCGTCGCCGCCTTCTCCGTCCACCGCCACCGCACTGATCCCTCTTCCCTCCCTGTCCACAAAATTAGAACAGGAATCAAGGGCCTTGTTCGCTCCTCTCGCGCTCTTTACACCGTATTCTTCTCGAGCTTTCATCCTTTCTCCCAATCAACTTTTTTAGCTCCCATTCTAGTTCCTCCTTCCTCTAATAATTAGCAATGCTTTGTATTGATCCTGCTGCAGATTACTTACAACATTGTAGACTACAAGTCTTCTTTGGCCGGTATTCCTTCGGATTCCGATGAATATCGCCACACATTATCTGAGGTCTCTCTCTCTCTTTCTCTATGACAATATTTCGATGGCAATGCTAAGAAAATAATATTTTCTCCATCGCATATTAATAGCTCCAATTGGAAAAAGTTTGTTCCATATTAATAGCTCCATTTGGTTTAATTTAAGTGGCCGGGTACCTTAGAATTGGTGAAAAGTAGTGGTTAGTCAAATGGAGCTGTTAATACGGGACGGGATGAGTATGTATTTTTTGCCCGTTGTGTTTATCAAGTTTCATTTGCAAATGGGAAGAGTGAATTTTTTTCTCTGATCAATTTTTAGCTTGAGCGTGTAGGTTCATCTTCGTTCAGCGAATAGGATATTGAAACTATGTGAAAAGAATAAAGGCTTTTACGTGAAAGCTGGCCAGTTTGTTGCATCTCTCCGTCAAGTTCCTAAAGAGTATTCTTCTACTCTATCATCTTTGCAAGATCAGGTGTTTCCTTGTTTTGAAGTTTCCACTTATATATTTACTTTCTATTATGATATGCGATAACTGATGGCTTTTCCACGTTGTCTTTTGTATTGATGTTTCAGGCTGTGCCTGTTGACTTCAAAGCTATTAAAAAAGTACTACTAGATAATTTTGGCAAGGTTGTATCCGAGATGTAAGTTATTAGCTATCACATAGTTAGCACTTCAGTTAGCTAAAGCATAATAGTGTGGATAATTTGACTGCGATCTTCACGACTTTCAGCACTTATCATGAGAGCAACTTTGGTATTTCATTAAGTGCTACAACCTTTTTTCTCAATGTGTGAGCATTTCTAGTTAACTCACAGATCCTGGCCTATGTTACTTTTCAGAAATTACCGCAGAATTTTGATTGCACGAGAAAGTGTTGGATGATTGCTTTGTTTTTACCCTTCATAGCAACAAACATTAGTTCGTTTTTTCTTCTAGTCTCATTTTAGTGCTTCCATTAATGCTGATTCTCAAAGATGACAGGTAATATCGCAATGAAGGTGAAAAATAGAAGTATAACTTTTTAGTACTAAAATTTAGTCATTTATAATCCTTGGCCTAGTGGCTCATTTACAGACAGAAAAACAAGATGTGAATACATTTAGCTTTCTGTTTGTTTGTTCATGTCTTTGCTTGATGATTTCAGATTTCTGTCATTTGATGAACAGCCAATTGCTGCAGCATCAATTGCTCAAGTGCACCATGCTGTGTTAAAAGATCACCAGCAAGTGGCAGTCAAGGTAGATCGCATTCATGACAGATACATTTTTTACAGTCTATCATATCTATAAATTATAATATTTTGGCCATTATGACTATTGCCACAAAAAATGGTAATCATTTGAGAATAGATATCGATGATGTGATGCAGGCTGCTAAGTAACTAGTGAGATTACAGTACAAATAGATGGTAGAATTAATAATTCTACAGGAAGGGGTAGAACTGTCAATTGACTAACAGTTAGTTATAACTGTTAGTAACTAAGGGTAGTTGAGTCTTTTACTCTGTAATAAAGCCTAACAGTTAGTTATAACTGTTAGTAACTAAGGGTGGTTAAGTCTTTTACTTTGTAATAAAGTCTATAAATAGGCCCACAAGTCTGTTAGAAGGGTCAGTTGATTGTATTCTTAGAATTTCCTTTTAGTTCTCTGAAACAAAGGTCTGCTTGTGGATTCAAGCTCCAGACTGTGGATTCAGTTTGTTTATGATGTAAATACCTTCGTGGATTCGAAGAGCCCTATGGATTCAGGCATTGTAATCCTTTCTTTTCTATCAAATCAATACAGTTTCCATCTATTTTGATTTCCCTGTTAGATTGCTGCATCATGATGGCATTGTCCATGATGACATACAGTATACCCAAATTATACAAACAGTCTAATATTGCATACCTTTCAGAAATTGTGTTTTCTTTCCCATTATTCATAAGTTTCAAGAACTGTGATATCCCTAGTGATATGCAGGATGCCATTATGGACAAAATAGGAAGTTTGTTCTCTTTTCTACTAATTCTACAGTCTACAGGACTAAAAAAAAAATCCTGGATAGCATATTAGGCTGTTGAGGTCAATCGATTTTGCTGTAGCAACATGCTTCTGATAATTTCTGTGATATTTTGTGAAAAAGTTGTGTCATGTCTTAAAATTTTGTAGTAATTATGTTCTCCTTTATATAAATTACTATGATAATAAGAAAAAAGTTTATATGAGCTTGGGTTCATGCATTCTGCCTTTGTATGAAAGCCCGCCGTCAGATCAAAATCTGATGACCCAGATCGTCTCGGCTCACGCAGGCTGGGACTCATATAAATGGGATTCTTACTATAATATTGTTGAGGGTCATATATGGAATATTGAATTTGAAACATGTAACATTTTATATTAGAATAATTGAATTTATATATGTTTTTATACATTTAAATTTTTGTTTAATTTTTCTAAGTTGGCCAATTTATGATGAGAGGAATGTAAATTGAACTAGTTACTCTGGTTTGGAACATAGGTACAGTATCCTGGACTAGAAGATCAGATGAAGATTGACATTGCAACTATGGCTCTCCTATCTAGGCTTGGTTCTCAGGTATGAATAATAGCTACAAGCTTCTTTTTTTTTTAGATTTCCATAATACTAACCCAGTTTTAGTTCCGATGGAATCCTTAATATACGTAAAAGCTTCCATCTTTTGATATTCATCTCTAAATCTCATCTATATGCTTATGATAAAGTAATATGAAACTTTTTTCTCTTTTAAACTGCTTTTGCTTTTCACTGTCACACTCATAAATAATAATCACTAACATTACTTCGTTGGCATATGATTTTTGAATTTTGAGGAAAAGATGTAAAAATTACGCTATTTTATTTTTCATTCTTTTCTTTCTTTTTATACTTTTTTCTTCTTTTTAAGTGGTGCATTTTAGAGTACACAAGATTTCTGTATTTAGTTTTAAAGGGTTTTATTCACTTCTTCTTTTTGCAGGTTTTTCCAGAGTACAGATTTGAGTGGATAGTATCAGAATTTCGGAGAACAATCTCGTTAGAACTTGGTTCGTATTGGTTCATGTAAAATGTTTCTACATTAGTATTCCAGTTTCATACTCGTCGTGCAGCAGAATTGTGGTATAGTTGTTATGTCCCGGGGATTCTATATTGATTAGTCACATTTCTGCCTTCTTTCCCGGGTTAAGCATAATTTTGTGGTATGATATACTAGGGTGCACACACAAAAATGAGGAAAACATGTGATGGCGTGCTTTTCTTTCTGAATGCAAATGGATTTTATGTATGTACAAATGAGTCCAGAAGAAATAGAAGAAGGACGTGAACTTCCACTTTTTAGGTTTAATAGCCCTCAGGGGTGATTTATGCAGATTTTGTTCAAGAAGCGAGGAATTCTGAGAGAACATCAAGAAACTTTAAAAAGAATGATGTGGTGCGGATCCCATGTGTATTTTGGGTATGATATGGAATTTCCTACGTGTTTTATTTTCTTCAGTTTATTGACAACTATTTAAGTGGGCTCTGACAAAGATTCTTTGAT
Organism: Houttuynia cordata; assembly: GCA_039654745.1. Classification (NCBI taxonomy): domain Eukaryota; kingdom Viridiplantae; phylum Streptophyta; class Magnoliopsida; order Piperales; family Saururaceae; genus Houttuynia; species Houttuynia cordata. The sequence goes on from CM077504.1 coordinate 35,827,416, forward strand.
TATTGTCATTATCATTGTCTTTGCTTCAGCAACATGTACCCAGATCTGCTTACTAAAAAGTAAAAAAACGTGTACCCAGATCTGCCTTTCTGCTGATTATGAGTTAAAATTTCCTTTTGGGTTGGCTGAACTTGGGGACTTATCCCCCCAAATCAGACTGTAAGAAAGAACATTCAAGGAGCTATATAAGTAAACTTACACATGCTATCACTTTTCTAAAGAAGGAAATTTGAGAAGAAGCTTAGAAGGATGAGTATGAGAGGTGATATAGTCTCTGATTTCTTATTCTCATCTTTTCAAGGGCAGAATCTTATGAGAACTCTAGAGTAACTCCAAGAAAACAACGCTAATAGGAGAACAACTTCAACGAAATTCACAATGCCTGCAACTGCCCGAGTCATGCCTGAGGACCTTAGAAAGAGCTGGAAAAATCCTTTAGAATAACTGCATAAGAGGAAAAATGATAATTGGATTCAGTCATACTTACAGAGGGAGCACCTATAGCAATAGAAATACCTCTTCTTTGGAGCCTGTTAAGAGTTAACAACCCACGGACCATTGGCCAGGATATAAAGGAATGGTGAGGAATGTGGTTCTTTCACAGCATACAAAAAATTGTTTCATGATCAACGGAATTATAGTTAGTCTATACAAACTAATCTTGGAATGTTGATCAGGACTTGACGAGAAGCCAGGTTTTGACCATGCAGTTTTTCACAGGACGCAAGGTATTGCCACATCCATCATCTGGCTTGGGATCTTGTTGAACCTATTTTAATTGACAGTGGTAGTGGTAATACATGGATTCTTATTTTAAGTAAAATCTGTAAAACGTTTTCTATATGCTCTCCAAAAGGCTATTGAACTATATTCATATGTCGATAGAGGCTGGACGCCTGATCATGGGTTCCTCATAATATTGTTAAAAAGAAAATTTTTGTCTCTGTCATGAAGTTAATTATTATTCCAATTATCAGAGAAGAACATGGGGAATTACTCAGTAGAGATGAGGTGTTAAATAATTTAAAAGTGTATCAGACCACCTATCTGTTGGTGGGATGAATTTCCTTCATATTTTTATCTACGTGTATTACGGCTGTTTTGTTACAGCTGTTTGCTTATAAATTGCATTAGGTCGCTGCACAGGTTTTGTTGGTGTTGTTCTGTTTGTATTATAAGTAGTCATTAAGCTAATTTGTGAATTTGCCTCGGAATTTTTCTTCCTAATGGGTGGTATGGACTGCAAGGAAATGAATCATTTTGAAGAAAAACCTATCCTGAATCATATTTTAGTGTGTCTGCTAGATTTTCTTCTGAATACATTCTCCAGTCATTTGATTCGTGTTAGTCATATTACAGCTCAATGTATCATTTTGCTAGTCCATATTTATACCTATTGACAAATTAGCTATGTCAAAGAAATCAAGTGCAAACTTGTCAAGCTAAATGTCTTCTTGGGTTAAGAGTCCAGTTTTTATCCTCTGCTTTGTGTAATGAATCACTTCTGGGAAATGAGATATATGGTCGTAAGAGAATCTAGTTCAATTTTTTCCCTGGTTCTGACATGATTTTTCTAAGATCAGCATAATTTTTTATCTGAAGCTCACATGCTTTGTTGAACTCTCCAGGTTGATGATGTGGAGTATATTAAGGCCATGGGAATAAATCCGACAAAGGTTGGCTATCTTTCAGTAGATAGTGATTTGGAAGATGTAATTGTTCAGATTTTCCCAGCGCATGATAGGTCTTTAAGTTTTACCTAGTTTGTATGGCCAACTGCTAATCGAAATGATGAGTCCTATTTTGAAGAAAAGGTTTGCTATTCAACATAATGTGGTTTTAGCATCAGGGTAGTATAATCAATCCGATTATTACCTATCTCTATTGTCCAGTATCTTTTTAATGGCAGGTGGCTTACTTTCGAAGATCAATATGTTGTACACTGTTGTGATTCATAATATTCTCTTTCTGCTGTTTATAAGTCCCCTTCTTCGTTTTTTACTGTTTTCTGGTCATTTGATCAAATCTTATGTAAGCAAAGAACTTTTAGGCAGTCTAATAAGTAGAAATATTTGTGTCCATTTTCTGGTAGTAGCTGTAGAATATCTTTTCTTCAATGTAATAGACCATGGATATTGAATTTGAACTAGTATTAGTTGATCCTAACAAAAGGCATTGGCATGTAGTGTCCTGATCTTTTCTGCTAAGAATTTTATTAATGTGGTCCAATATGTCTTCTTGCTCTTATTTTTTGTAGTGAACCAAAGTATGGAATTTGAGGTTGATGTCATGTTGTAATAAAGATAAACCAAGCCCTAGCATGTAGCTTCCTAGATATCCTCTTTAAATAACAGAATTGGACTGTCTCTCAGGTACAAGGTAACTGTTAACTAGTGCCTATTGTACATAATTCTCTGTCTTAATTGTGCTTTACTTGATTGTTACAGGTTGCGAAAGCGTTGGTTGATGTGTTTGCAGAAATGATATTTGTCCATGGTTTTTTGCATGGAGATCCACATCCTGGTAACATTTTAGTTTCACCAGGAGGGCGTAGAGGCTTCTCACTAGGTATGTCCAAGTTGTAGCTCTATTTTCATAGGTTGGATTTTCTGTTCATATGTTTGCATATGGAAAGAGTTAAACGCAGTATATAATCCATGCCGCCGACCCCAGATAGCAGGGATAATGCGTATGATGATGATGATGTTTGCACATGGAAGAATCTGTAAAGCGTGGTTAAGTTATATATTATTTAGCAATTATATTGTATCTATGAATGCATGTTGCAGTTATTTTGGATCATGGAGTCTACAAAGAATTGGATGAAAACTTCCGATTGGACTATTGCATGTTGTGGAAAGCTCTTGTTTTTTTGGATCAGAAGAAGATTCAATACTTTGGTGAGAAATTTGGTGTTAGAAAATATTCAAGATACTTCCCTGTTATTTTCACAGGAAGGACGATTGATAGGTAAGTAATATTTCCCCATAGTTACCGATTGGAAAAATAGTTTCTTGCAGAATTTCCATTTCTCAACAGGATGTCAAGCTACAAAATCTGCTTGCAATGAGTCTTTGACATTAATAATAAATCTTAGAAATTGATCTTTAGGGATATGTCCTATAGTTGCTTAGAGAGTCTAAGATGTTCACATGATTTTCAGTCCTTAAAATTTATGTTATTGTAATTATGTTGACTGAAATTTGCTCATGTCAGTATTCATGGATTTAAGCAAGGTTTTCAAAACCGGACCGGCCATCGACCCGGATCGATGGCCGGTCCGGTTGGACCGCGGTTTGACCGCGGTCAAACCGGATTGACCCGGTTTGGGGGTGAGACTGAAAGTTATATAATAAATATAATTTTTGGTAGAGCAATAACATGAAACCACCCGTAGCCCGGGTGGTTGAGGCGTAAGTATTCCTCAGGGAGGGGGGAGGTTCGAATCCCCCCTCCAGCAGACATTTTTTTCAAAAAAAAAAAAAAAAAAAGATTTCGACCGGTCCGGACCGGTCCGGTTTAGGAGAGAACCGGCCGGTTGAGGAGAGAACCGGCCGGTTGAACCGGCCGGTTTTAAAAAAACCGGCCGGTTTAGTAAACCGGGGTGAACCGGCCGGACCGAACCGGTTTTCCGGCCGGTTCCGGTTCTCCGCGGTCGGACCGGCCGGTCCGGTCCGGTTTTGAAAACCATGGATTTAAGTGCTAGTCAATCGATTATTTCTTTATGTATTTAAATTGGCAAAGCAGCATGTGTTTGCATAGGGTAAGAAAAATGTTTTCGTGACCGGCCACTATGACCACCCCCGTGAGATGTTTATGCACTATTTTAGCACATGGTTGCTAAAGTAGTACATACATCTCTACGTACTACCTTAGCACCCTACGTAGTAAGTTACGGGGTTCGGTGTTGGTGCCAGGTCAGACTAGACACATACAATACGGGAAAAGAAGAGGAAATAATTGGTGTTATGGTAAACATGAAAAGCAAAATGACTCATGAAAAGTAGACAAAGCTATAGGAAGAGGGAAGGTAGGGGACAAGGAGGGAAAGATGACAAATGACTGAGTGCGAGAAGAAGGGGGATGGGTTTTCTTGGGCCAAAATCCGTTTTAGCCTGAAGCCCTATTTTGTAGGTATTGAAATAGTGCCTGTCACAGAAGAGGGATAGTAAGGATCAGGAGTTGAAAGAGCGCCTGTTCGGGTTTTCACCCACTTCCATGGGGAGGAATGCATGGGTGGAGAAAGAAGGGAGGAGTGAAATGGAGAAGGCGGTACACAGGGGTGGACGCAGGATTTTCAGGGATGGGGGTCATATGATACAAAGCCTAAAACAAAATTCTTTCCATGGAAGAACTATGCTATCTCTCCTAAATCATGATTAGCTTTACCCTATACCTCAGCACTCAATTAAATCATAATTAGCCCCTGAATTCTCCTTCTAGCTCTCCTATAATTTCTTAATTCTAGAATTAATGTTGCAACTCAAACATATGTTACCTCTAAGTTGAACTTTCATACAAATTCAACCTAAAACTAATGAGAAACAAATTCCTCCCTCCAATAAAATGTATGCCCTAATTAGATTGCAATATTTATAAATCATTAGACATGTGGGCAGGTATCAATTAATTGACACTCCAATTCCTTAAAAAGAACTAGTTCTTGTTCGTCCACCCATTCAACAGATTATAAACAGTTAGAAATCAATAATTGATAGAAAAGGGGGAGGAAGAAGAAGCAAGAATGAAGCTTCAGAAGGGGCGCTGGCTGATGGGGTTTCTGATTTGGCCTTTGGGGGAGAAGCTAATTGCAGGAAGGAGATTTAGTCCCGATCAGTATTTTGGGGGCATGATTAGGTTGGTTCATGAGTTGTGGTAGTTTAGGTATAGGTAAACCAAACCAAAGGGAAGGCCTTCTTTAATTTAGACTTGGGTAATTGGGTTGGTTTACAGATTAAGATGTGAATTGATGTTTATGTGATTATAGCCTGCGATTAGAGTTGGGTTAGCAATAGGGGGTCGGGTCATTTTGAGATGGGGTCAGGTAATGGAATTAAGCCAATTTCTAACCCAACCCCTGTACTAATGTATTGTGAGATTTAGTGAAATGGATGAAACCCATAGGGGTCATCTGACCCCCATCCACGGTACAGATGGAGGAGGGAAGGGAAGTGGTGGAGAGTAGCTGCTGCAGGAGGAAAGCAGTTGGGAAAGGGGCCAGGATGGGTTTTCAGACTTCTAGTTAGGACTGCTCTCAGTTGTAGGCCTAGTCCCATAAGTGCTTTGTTTCTATCAACTCTTTGTGTGCTCTTCTTCCAAAAAAATTGCTATTCCAATGCAATCAGTAGCTGCCTCTTCATCAGAAAGGCTCCTTGTTCTTAAAAACAAGTGTACTTTCTGTATCAGAACATATGGATTTAATGGAGATCCGGCAGTTTTAGGTGAAACCAAGCGAAATAGGGAAATTTATGCTAAGATGGACTGGTCAGACTTGAAAGATTTGTGAAGAGGAAATTGTGTTTAAAGAGACATAGTATCAGGGCAAATCCTCAATGCCATAACGCTTCTACTACATCATTGCTTTTTCTTAGAAAGAATAGATTATGAAAACATCCGTACAAAATGAAAAATTAGAAGTATATCGCTATTTTTATAATTGATTACAAATAACTCCTTAATATCAAATCATCTATCATAAGCTACCCCTAGTTATAATTTTTATCATTAAAAAACGTTTTCTGCCTTTCAAATTGTTTTTTTTTTTTGCTTTTTGAAATGTAAAATTTGTTCTCATAGTCTGTCACGTATTTTTCCTTAGTTTGTCACCTTCCTTATTAGTAAATCAGCTCTTGGCGAAGGAATGTCATTAGAGGAGAAGAGAAACTTGAAGCAGGAGTTGAATTCACTGACTATGGAAGATATTTCTTTATTCATGGAGTCTTTGCCCCCAGACTTCCTTGCCATATTACGGACAGAGTAAGACAGCCAACTATTGCAATAACCATATGTTTGTATTTTAACAGTGTCTGAATTTTTTTTTCTTATTCCTTCCCTGTCAGTGGATTACTGAAGTCGATTGTTAGCAAGTTGGGAGCATCACAAAGAATTAGAATGCTATCATATGCCAAATATGCAGCTTATGGTCTCTCCATTAAGTCAACCGCAGAATCTGGTGACGGTACATTTATGATCTCTATGTACTCCATCCCACTTTAGTGGTCCTTTTTGGTTTTTCCAAATGAACTGATTTTAGTTCATTTTGAAAAAGCAAATAGGATTATTAATATGGAACAGAGTATTATTTAGGGATTTGGAAATCAACACAAAGAAAGAGCCTATTTTAGGAAAGCATAACTAATGTTGTGCTTTTTTTCTCAGGTTCAATACTCAAGTATACTGTCTCAAGAATACTGGCAGGGATAAGTTATATTGAGATGAGGGTACTCCTCGGTGAGTATTCCTGAATTTAAACATCTTTTGGGAAAAGAAATGGAACTATAGTAATATACAAGTGATTACATGTACCGTTAATTCTTATAGAATGCTCTAACAATAAATTTCTGTGCAGAGATTTTTGAGTTGCTTTCATGGGTTAAGGCTCTCAGAGATTCGTTGCCAGATAAGTTCTTCACATACTTAAAGAAATGAGTTAGTATTGCCTTCCAAAGGAAGAGAATATCTTGGCTATGAAAAGCACAATGCAGGTATTTTAATAAGTACTGCCGCCATCCCACATTAAGTGACCTATTTGATTATCCAAAATGAACAATTGGAGGGAGTAGAATGTTATGGTAGTATTTATAAGTAGAATGTACAGATTGCTTCTTATTTCTCTTTTGGGAATTGCAATGCTTATGTGACTATCTTTTCCTTTGTGGTCCAGGCCTTTTTCATACTAGTAAACTCATTCATAAGCAAGAAAACTTCAAAGAAACACCAGTGCCCATTGCAATTCAGGTTGCGCTGAAGGGGCTGTTTGGATAGTGAAAGAGTCATGAATGTGAAATCAAATTCAGGTGAAAAAATTCATTGGCTTTCATGATGAATGTGAAATTCGTTTGGATAGTGGAATTTTTAAGATGAATATAATTGGTCATGTGTTTGGATAGTGAATGTGATACAGTAAGTAATTTTTTACATTTTGACCATTTTACCCCTGCATGACCTCTTTTCTACACTCCGTCCGACATTAGTAATACCATATAATTTTCCAAAATGGATTAATTTTAGTTTAATTTGGAAAACTAAATCTTGGTACAAATTTGGGATGGAGGGAATACTGTTCATAAATCATGATGAGGGCAAAATTGTATTTTCGTAGATGAATTGAATTCACTTTCAGGTGAAAGTCCTCATGAGGACTTTCACCTGAAAGTGCTCTTTCACCTGAATTTGTTCTTTCAGGTGAATTTTTCAATTCACCTGAAATTCACCACACAAACCTGTTTCACACTCTTTCACCTGAAAGAGGGCTGAATTGACAGTGAATTCAGCCCTCTTTCACTATCCAAACAGCCCCGAAGTTTGTCAGCAGTTGCGTCCAAAACAGATTCAATCCCATTGTATGACTGTTTGAAGTTAGTGGCTGAAGCTTCTATCTCTCCTTATGTGTATTGCGTAATATCTGACTTCGAGCCGATAAGATACTAAAACTGTGAAAAAAAATCAATCGGTACCAATATCCTCTTGGTCGCATGCATAAAACTTACCTTTTTTTAAAAAAAATCTTGTTGCCAAAAAAAATAAAAATATACTCTAATATTCTTGGTGGCTTACAGTTGAGACACTCAAGCATATATTGTCAACTTGTGTTTCGATCAGAGCTAATCCAGCCGCTGTTGTGCAGATGCTTTACAATTGCAGGAAGTTAATAACAATTAACTGTTATTAACACCTCATGTAGGACGCTACTCATACTCCCTTAATTCTTCTGGCTGCAGCGCTGGCGCTCACCTCTATCCTTCGTAGGTGTTGCAGGTGCACTCACTGACACCAATTCTGCCTCCCTTGGCTGCAGCCTTAGCTCCATGATAGGACCCTTCCTCCCCAATTTCGTTCTCAATGGGGTGGCACGCAGCACGGCGGGACGTGACCATCCTCCCTGGTCCCAGCTTGGGGGAGTGGGAAGGTGAAGACAACTTTTAATGAGGTTGGTGGTGGGTCGGATGGATGTGCCACTCTTTAATGAGTCCAAAATGAACCCCTTATTGCCGAGTCACACATGAGCCATGGCATGGAAACAAGGGGAGTAATCTTATCACCAAATTGAAAAAGGAAAACTGGTTGTCCCCCATCCTTTATATCTGCACCTTCCGTTTCGGATTCCATGGCAAGCATCTCATTTTGGGCTAATTGCATACCGGTGGTGCATCTTAGGGTACAGTTAGGTAAACCAAACCGCTTCTTCTAAAGTCGGGGAATTAGAGGATTTTATGAATGGCAGAAAAAAGTCACTTACGAAGTAAGGGTGACAATTTTATTAGGGATGATTGATTAACGGAAAAAGTAAATAAAGAGATAGAGGATGATGAAAGTCATCGAATACTTTAGCAAATGATACTATCGGAAATCTCAATCCAACTCCCATCGTGCTGGTGCTGCATTTAATGGGTAGTGGCCCAGATTTCCTGCTCTCTTCACGTGCTACACACATTATACTTTTATACTCGCCTATTTCATCTATTTCATTTTAATTAATTTTTTATAATGAGCACAAGCCTCTTAGAGCACCATATCCCCTGAACAACGTACACATGAGTTAAGTCAAGATATAACCCTTGTGGATGGCCAATCTTAATATTATGGTTATGGTTGGGACATGTATAGCATGTGAGCTAAATTTTATGTTATGTGATGATAGTTCCACATGTTATCTTTGCTTTAGCTAAATTTTAATTTTTTAGAGGGTAAATAAACATTGAGGTAAAAATATGGTTAAAATGTATGTTATGTGAGGTCCTCTCGAAAAAAGAAAAAATTAAATGAACCCAGCTCACGCATGTCGTCCCGAGCGGCGTTGATCCGAGCCACGGGACTGAGATCCGACAGCTCACAGGTCTCGGTTCGTGCAGACACGCATGAACTCATATAAACGTGGTTCATCGAAAATTATGCGAAACAGCTTCGCCTGTTTTGACCAAAAATATCACTTCCACTCTAGCCGCGTAATAAGTTGTGCAAAACTAGACTGTTGCCGTTCGTGCACCTCTCCGCGTACACAAGATCCGAGACTCGTCGTGTCGCCCGCAAACACTCCACCACACCCACTGATCCGCATGGCGGGCTCC